>CM053585.1:334401129-334444333 GCA_028646515.1 Pseudochirops corinnae | reverse complement strand
TGCTCCTTAAAGATGTTCTAGAAGGTCATACTTGATATAATCTCTCAAATCAAAACTTTTGGAATTTCTCTTTGCTTCTGAAATATCTCCTTCCTTTTATACAAATTCCTTAGATTGAGATGATTTCTCCCATGTCATGACTTTTATTGATTTTATTTTATTTTATTGTTATTTTATTTTATTGTTATTTTATTGATTTGACAACTTGTACTTTCTTCTTCTTCTTCTTCTTCTTCTTCTTCTTCTTCTTCTTCTTCTTCTTCTTCTTCTTCTTCTTCTTCTTCTTCTTCCTCACTCACATTCATACAGCATTTGCTACAAGCCAGGCATTGTGCTAACTACTTTAAAATAATTATCTCATTAGATCCAGGCAATAATTAATATATGACAGCTGTTCTCAACCTGTGGGTTGTGACCCCTTTGGGGTCAAATGACCCTTTCACAGGGGTCACAGGGGTTGCCTAAGACTATCAGAAAACAACATATTTCGAATGGTCTTAGAAACCTCCTCTATCTCTCTCCAGGCTGGTCCACCCCCATGCAGACACTACCACATACAACTATTAAAGGGTCACAGCATTAGGAAGGTTGAGAACCATTGATATATAACAATATGTGCATACACATATACTAATATTATTAATAATTATAATATTATACAGTTCCTATTATGTGCCAAGTACTGCGCTAAGCACTTTACATTTATCCTCTGTGATCTTCACAACAATAATACACAAAAAGATGTAAACAAGCATGTGTGTATATATACACATTCACATACATGTGTACTTGATTAATCTGAAAATATGCTTATTTTATATAATTCTCCACCTGCATATTTTCTACATGTATATGTTTCAATATATTTTTACATAGAGCCCAAGGACTATTGTCTGTGTACAGTTAGTTGGTCTTAATTTCATTCTTGAATTTCTCATCATTGTCAGAAGACATCTTTTTAATAGAATTACAGTCCGTGACAGCCTATGTATTTTTCCCCTGAACACTAAAATCTATGTTGCATTCTAGACTATGTCTAGCTTTCTTCTTCTCTATCACCAACTCTAGGATGGAGTAATCACCCTGCCCCAAAATTTCCATCATTTCCATTCTAGTGATCACTGTCTGCATGTTAGTAATAATATGATCTAGAGCAGAATGTCCTTTGTGGATTACTTATGGATTGACAAGCTGTAGTTAATAGCACTTTGTTGGTTCTTTCAAACTAAAATAGAACATAAATTTTATTTATTCTCATCACCTGATATTACATATCCCTATTCAACTCATTTTAATCCCTTAGAACAGGGACAAGAGAATATTTTAGTGACTGAGCTATACCAATAAGTTTCAAATCACCAACAGAAGCTTACAGAATTCTCCACATCTGTTTCAGGCTGATTCATCTTGGGCTATAAATAACAGCACCATTAAGTATCACCCAAATAATTACCAGAATATCTAGAATCATCCTGAATGGATTGTAAGCTTTATTTTGCTCACTCCTAGATCATAAATACAGAAATCACATTGAACAGTGAATTGGGGAATTCCATGGGAGAACAATGAGGCCAAATAGGACCTGGAAAAGAATTATTTCTCTTGAGACTTCCACAGAGATTAAAAAATGTGTATTCTTGAACCAGAAAGAAGGAAGTTAAGGGAAGAAATTGGGCACTAAGCATATTGTAAAACAATGAGAAAAATAATATACATAGAAGAAAATCAAAGAAAGTTGGAAAGTTTTAGAAGAGTAAAACGATGAACAAGCCCCCAAGGAATATGGATAAAAATATGCATGGTAATACATTCAAAGAATTAGCATAAGTACGTTGAGGAATGTTGCACTTTTGGTGTATAGAGCAATGAAATCTCAGAAACAGGCAGGGAGTGAACAATCAGCCAATGTCAGAAGTTCTACTGGGTGGGGAATAAAATTCTTAGAACTACATCCAACCCGAAGAAGTAAGTGTCTACAAAGAGCAAAAGGACGTAAAGCTATGGCATCTGGCTCGGTATTTTAATTTAACACAAGGAGTTAAATTGGATAATCCCAGTTCCCAAGTAGATGATTTTTAGATGGGTTCGCTGGCTTCTTTTTTTTTTTTTTTAATTTTTGCATCAAAATGACCAGATCATTTCCAAATCTGTTTTTGGCCCTTGGCTGCAGACAGTGCATAGTTCTATATCTGAAGTCACTAAGCTGGATCTCAGCCTAGTAAAAATCACTCAATATTATAATACAAATTCTGGATCTCTTATTCATTCAGTATCATTCATTGCATGGATCTCAGCTGATGCCAAAGATTGGCAAAATTAAGTGTATTGACAAGCTTTTCTAAGTCATGAAACAGTTAGATGGTAATATTAACATTCTTGAGTTAAATACATGGATCTTCCTTTTTTCTCTTTTACTTCTCTACTCTCTAGTCTTGCTTCTAAAGTCAGCATTCAAGTGGAACTGCTTTATCCAATGTTACCAATGAACTCTTAATTTCCAAATCCAATGACCTTTTATCAGTCCTAATACTTCTTGACATCTCTCTAGCCTTGGATACTGCTGAACATCTTCTTCTCCTTGATACTTTTCTCTCTATTTTTTTGTTTGTTTTTCCCCTAACAGGACTCTCTCCTGTTGTTTTCCTTACTGGTCTTCCTGATCCTTCTCAGTCTCTTTTGCTTTATCTTTATATAGCACTTCCTAACCATTGCCAGAGGGTTACCAAAGATGCTGTTTTGGACCCTTTTCTCTTTCAATTCCCACTATTTCACTTAGTGATCTCAATTCCAATAGATTCAATTGATGTCTCTATACAAATGAGTCTCAGCTTTACTTAGTCTAAACCTTCTGACTGACTTTCAGACCCAAATTTCACCTACTTCTAAGACATCTTGAATTGGATGTTCCACAGACATCTTAAATCAATATATCTAGAATAGAACTCATTATCATTTCTACAAAAATATTCCCCTCTTCTTTATATCCCCATTGCAGGCTTAAACCACTGTTGTCATATTTTACTTCTGGGCCTCTCATTCTCTCTCACTCCTCATATCCAATTCATTGCCAAGTCCTTCCATTCAATCTGCACAAGAGCTCTTATATATTTCCCCCTGTCTCCTATAACCCTATTGCCACATTCATGTAAAACATTATCACTTTACACTGGGACTCTTGTAATTCTGTTCTACTTTTTCTCTCTACTTCAAATCTCTCTCCACCCTATTCCAATCTCCACTCAATTGTTGATTTGATTTTGTAATAGCAAATATTTCATATTTTATTATATCTACCTGCTCCTCTATCCACTTCCCAATAAGTGGTTCCATTTTACCTACAAGATCAAATAGAACACAAGCTGCTTGACTTTTAAAAGTGTCCATAACACAACCCTTTTAGTACCTTTCAAGTCTTCTTATACTCTACACCACTCCACTTACAAGATGATCCAGTTTCACTGTCCTTGATATTCTTCAAATAAGTAAATACCTGACCTTATTCATCTTCACTTCCTTTCCCAATATATCTGGAAATTTCTCCAGCCTGGTTTCTTTCTCTTTTCTTTCTTCAAGTTTCAACTATAATTCTAACTTCTGCAAGAAGTCTTATCTACGACCCTTAAATACAACTCCCTTCCCTTTGATATTATGTTCAAATTATCCTATGTTTGCATGCACACTATGTACTACATGTTATAGACATATATATGCATAGACACGTGTGTATACATATTATATACTACATAAAGAAATATACACATAATATACAATATGTGTACACACAGGATAGTTTGGATACATATAAACAGAAATATATGTGTGAATGCACTCATGTTTCAAAATTTTATGCATGTTGTCTTCCCCATTAATTTATATGTGCACTGAAGGCAGGGGCTATTTTTGTATTTCTTTGAAACCTCAGGATTTTGCGCAGTTCCCAGCACAAAATAGGAGCTTAATGAAAGCTTTTTGCCTTGACTGATTTTTTCAATTAATTATGACTCTATATTCCCACCAATAGTTTGAACAATGGAGTATAAAGACTTTCTGTTTCACACTCACTATCCATGTTCTTCAATTAAGGATTTGTTATGGAGTTTGAAAGAGGAAGAGATATTTAATAAACTGAATACTCTAATTTTCAACTATAATGTATTAGCAGGCTCCAACACTTTGAATCCGTTAAAGGCAATCCTCTTTCTGCCTAGGAGAATTTTTTTCAGTGGCCAAAAGAATCCTTGCTGAGATGACTTATACCAAATAAATAAACAAAACTTTCTGAGAAGTGGGGAGAGTAAGACAGACAGATAGACACAGAGACAGAGGTAGACACAGAAACTGAAACAGAGACAGACAGAGCCAGATAAAGACAGAGAAAACCATTGACAGAGATGAAAAAAAAAATAGAGACCAAGACAGAAAGACAGATATAATGACAGAGAGACTGACAAAGACAAAGACACAGACTGCACCCAGAGATAAACTAGAGAAAGAACTGAAAAAGTTCTATCATTTCCCTGCCTTCCAAAAGAGCAGTTTTCTCTCCACTGCTACTTATAGAATAGGCAAAAATCCATTATATTCTACCTTGAGGGATTAGAATTGAAACAAAGAAAATATTCTCCTTCTTGCACACAGCAATAGCCTCTAGAGAAAAAAATGGGAGAGAGAAAAAAAAAAGGCTTGTGCTTTCTTGTCTATTAGATAGATAAGGAGAACAGAGCTAAAATACTTTTGTTCTCCTGAGTCCAAGGAAGAGAGTCAGGAAAACATATCTCTTGTTCATCTATCTACCTGGAACGAGAAATGAAGAAGAGTGATGGTCAATCAGAAAAAAAAGAAAACATGTATGAGAGGAAGTGATATCAGATGATGTATTATTGTTTCTTTTCTAGTCAGGTTACATGATAGTCCCCATGTCTGATCCTTGTTGTTGGTTTTTTGTTTGTTTGTTTTTGCCTGATGTTTGAAGCAAATGTTATCTTCAGCATTTGAACTTATAATATATTAGGATGTCAGTGGGGTTCACATGAAGCCCGATTTTTAAGGAAGGACCCAGTTTTCAATCAAAGACATTTTACCCTGTTCATAACAGATTCTTGCTTCTTCAGTTGCATGATCATGAAATCATGAATGTACAATTGGAAGAGAGTCCTTAGAATTTTTCTAATCCAAAATTCTCATTCTATAGACAAGAAAACTAAAGGTCAACATATAAGAAACTTATCCAGACTCACACAGCTAGTCAATGTCAACTAGAGTATTTGAACCCAGATTTTCCTGACTCCAATTAGATATGATTTATCAAGTCCCAAATATTATCAGAGGAGAGTTTAGTGGCAGGTAAATGGGTTTTATCCCCTTAATCCAAGTATCTAGAATTTAACTGTTGTTTAGTTGATAGCTTACACTTCCAAGAGGATTTTTTCCAAAAACATAGAAGTAGGCTAAAAATATTTTACTTTTTCTACACTAAAAAAATACTTTAAAGGGACTCTATAAATTCTGGGAGATTTAATTGAATGACTACCATGGAATTTTGATAGTTATCCAGGTTATATAAGCTTTGGTAGGTCAAGTTTCCCTCAAATTTCTTAAGAATTCCTTTCTAGCAATTTCAAGATTCATTTGTGTTATTATAATGAACAGTAGGTGCTTGAAGAAAAACAATATTAACAAGGGAATGTAAATGGTTAATACTTTTGCCGAAAGTATCCAGGACTACTGATAAGAAAACATGATTTTTTGACCAATTATTATCCCATAACTCAAGAGGTCTTGTGGTGATTATACATATTGCAATTTTGCTAATAATATGTATAATGTAGCTCTATCTTAGATAAAATAAGTGATCAATGTCATCTTTTTTAAAATTTCTTTTAGTAACTGTTCTCCACATCATTAGCCAAAGAAAAGATGAACATTTGTCTACAAAAATATTTCTACCTTGCCATAAATATGGCCTCCATGGAAAGGAAAACACACACACAAACACAAAGGAAAAAAAAGTTTAAGACAATCTTATTAAATGTTTCATTAGGCTTGCTACTTGAGTCTCATTAAGCCTCTCCTAATTTGTGTTTCCTGGGTAAGTAGAATTCTTTTCATCTTTAGATTTAGGAGAGGTGATAGACTGAAAGGGTGATGTTTCTTCCATTAATATGCTCTCTAATTAATACATTTACAAACTATCTTGCTCAATGAAAGCCCCCCAATTTTGGCTTTTTAAATTGGAGAATACACTCAGAGGAGTCATTACAATTACACTCAGGTATCAAATATTTACAAGTATTGTTTTGTTCAGTAAATTTGAATTTTCCTATTTCTCAGAGATAATTATTTTGAAACAAAAACTGAAAAAATATTTAAAGATAACAAATACATACAAGCTTGATTTGGAACTATGAAGAGACACTTCTTTTAAAGAAAAAGAATGCTTATTAGTGTTTTGTAATTTTATTGTCATATCTACACTAGTCTCTTAGCGACTGAGGTTATTATAGGATTCTTGAAATAAGTATTTCTTTTTTGGAGAAATTCAAAATAAATTCATGATTATGCCCCAAATGCTGCATTTGTTGTTTGAAATCCTGGCTCTCCATTCTGGTATACTCTCTCTTGTATATCTGTTACAGCATTACCAATTTTTGTGAAAGTTGAAGCACCTCATAGATCAACTCTGCCTTCACCTCAAGAAAAACCATAACCTCAGGAATCAAAATCTGACCCAAAACACTGAAAAACATTTAGAAAACATCTTTCAGTGCAAAATAAAAGTACATAGGCACATCTTTACTATGAATTATTAAAATTTCTTCCATTATTTTCTTAAGTCTATACAATCAATAAATCAAATCTCAATTTATAGTATTTGATGATATTGGAGATGGAAATATTCACTGAAAATGTAATAATTGTTTTGTTCTCAGGTTCAAGTTGCCTCCATCACCTCCTTGTACCAAGGATCCATGGGTAGAGGACTAGTAGCCATATATGGTAGTATTCCATAGTATCAAAGATGATTCCCCATGAGAGTGAGTCATCATTGGTTGTGGTTTTTCTGAACCACAAAAGATAGGTTCAATGACAAGTTTGAGTGAAAAAGGAATTAGTCATGTAGTGAGATCAAGGGGGAAATAACTCTATTACCCAAGTTTTTCTCTGCTTTCCAAGATATGTAAAAAGACCCAGATGAAAGAGGCCTCTGATGGATTAGACAGATACACTATTATAATCTGCACTGGTCAAGGGACATCAAATGTGAATGAAATCATAGATACTTGGAAGTTCATTACAATGCACAAGTATATAAGACTGTTTTTTTTTGTAAAATGTTATGCCCAGAGATGAATACTACACTTGAAACATTGTCTAACCGGGCAAGATAAACTCCAACAGTCAGGACATTAAGGTTTTCTCAATGAAGCTTGGAAAAAACATTACTCTTTTTTTTTTTAAGCTATTGTATCATACTTATGACATGTGACCAGTAACTTTTATTTTTTACAGGAAGTATTGCCTCAATAGGCAAAACTAGGTCAGGGCACACAGAACTGTGACCAAAGCCAGTGAACTTTAGAGGATACTTCAATGTAAACAAATCATAACACAGGGAATCAACCTATGATTTCTTTGTTATATCACACATATTAGTGAATTGTATGCATGTGTATACACACACACACAGAGTACTGAGAGGCCAATTGTTATGACAAGGATATTTTTAAGATCATATTTTTAATGATCCATGGAATAGAATTGCTATACTACTTAGTACCCATTAGTTCCAAGTAAAATGATTACAATAATTAGAAATAGAGAAAAGAAAATGCCATTTCAATTGTATATGAACTTCCTCATGAGGAAACACATCTATTAAGGTATATTTGTCCCTTCTCTCAAACTTATAATTTTAGAACATTACTTTCAACCCTGAGAGACTAAATGATTTGTCCAGAGTCATACAGAAAGTATATGTTAGAAGTGAAACTTGAAAATAGGTCTTTCTGGTTTACAGGCCAATCTTCTGTCTACTACATCACACTGCCTTTATGTAAGATAAAGATTTTTATATGTTGTGAAATGTTTTTTTACCTTCACATTTTAGCAGAGCTTTTAATCATTTTGAAGAATAAAAACAGATTAATAAGAAAATAACACTTTAAATTAGGGAAATATCTGGTGAGATACTTCCCGTAGCAAGGAGTTCCTTCTTTATTCAATCCCTCTTTATTCCTCTGTGAATGAAATATCCCCAGCAATGGCTTTACATTGCACTATCTTCTTTACCACCCTTGAAATATGGATGTTTTCTGCAGTTTTCCCCTCACAGCACCAGGAATGGGAATTCCCTCCTTCCCCACAATATATAATTTATTTCATTATATATTTCATTCTCTTCATCCAGAAATCTCAGTTCTTCTCATGAATTTGATTGTTTCTATACCACCTCCCCCCCCAATCTGGTATTTTTGCCTTTGATATTTTGAACTCAAGTGCAGGACTTTATGATTTCTATGTTAAAGTTCAGTTTCTCAAATTCAACTCATAATTCCCAACTCTCAATCTCTTTTTTTTTTCCTCTTCTCTCTGGCATCCTATAGATTAACTCTCTTTCTCAGACTCTCATTATCTGAAAATTTGATAAAACCTACCATTTATGCTTTTATGGGACTCATTAAAAACAACATTTAAACCAGGCCAAGGGGAGATCCATAAGGCATTTTAATTATTTTCCACACTGATGTCATTCTATTAATGGCTAGTCTTTGTTTTCAGTCATTCAAAAAGTATAAATTTACACAATCATACTGTTTTAAAGATAACTTAGCTGTTTTCTGATCACAGAAATATCACCATTAATTTGGCCAAATGATTTGCTGATGTTTAGACATGTCATGTCAATCATATTTCCCTAATCCACTAGGCTGGTAATTATTAAAAAAAAAAAAAAAAGAATTGAAATTCAACTGACTTGCCCAGTTTTAATGATCACTGCTAATCTTTGTAAATGCTCACACTGACACCATTTAATGAGGCAGCTAAGTAAGGCACTGGGTACAATAGTTGACTTAGACTGAGGATGATATGAATTCCAATCCTGCCTCAGTTATGTTAAGTAGTCTTAAAGCCTTTCTGTGTGCAGAAACAGAATTATTGGTCTCTCTCACATGCCAAATTTTGAATGGCAAAAAATGCCTCATGTTTTCCACAGCATAGTGATAATGTTCACTTATATTTCCTTCCTCACACTTGTCTCAGCAACTTAAACCTTGAGATATATCCACAATTAGTCAATCCCATAAGAAGTGTGACATGGTTGCTTTAGTTGTCATGACTCACTTCATTGATGTTTTTAGGAATTCTTTAAGGAGTCTTTCTCCCAGACCTGTGCCACTATATAAGGAAATTAAGTATGATTGGACAAAATAGAACAATTAGTGGCTTGTTCTCTATGGTTATAGCCATGAGAGATACCCTCTTTTATTTAATTCCCCCTTTTTCAAGATCCAACTTTGTTTGGGGCTTGGGACATCCTGGTTGCTTTATATGTCGCAAAGGGCAGGGGGAATGATCAACATGTGGTTATATTTGCAATTGCTATATATTGTGTGTATAGACAGAGATCTAAACTTTGTAAGGTTGACAATAGATATAGATGTGAGAAATTAATGTTATACTTTTATATTAATAACTAATTATTAATTTGTGATCTACGCTTTTCATTTTATTTCTTTTAAAACCTAACTGCTGGAAAAGTCAATCGGATTCTGAAAGACATGACTAAGTAATGAGATTTGTTCCTAGGTCTGATGCTCATCAACAAGGTGGTTGGGATCCACCCAAATGAGAGACTTAATTTCTGTTTAAAGTATAAACAGAATCTAGTCTGAGCAGCCTTTGCCTGGAGGAAGAACTTTATCTCCTTGATCCCTTCCATTAGAAGGTAGAGCAACCTAGCCTGATGAAGAGCACTAGCTGGAGACATCTGGATGAAAATTACTTCACCTGCCGACATGCCTTGAGGATGCTGAGTCTCATGATGAAGCCATGTTCTTAGCAGGAAGAGCTAAAGACTTCTAGCCCACCTCCTCATTAAATGTCTACCAACCAGAGTTGAATTTCACTTGTCAGGCAAATTCCCTATCAGAATGGATTTAAGGTGTTTCAGGGTCTTCCTTGGTGTCTTTGCTTACTGAAAGAAACCACTAACTATCAATATATTGTGAGCTAGCTTAATTAACATGTTGAATATTTAAAACTATATGCCTTGGGGTCTTCATTGATTTCATAGACAAAGATATGAGTATAGATATAGTTACTATTTCTATATGAACTCTGTAAGAAACCTCACTCTCACATACAGCACCTTTAGTTGGCCCCTTACATATCAAGGCCTTTCACAAAGTTCAGGATTATAAAAAGAAAGCAAAAGTATCACAACTTATTGGACTGAATTTTGTGAAGATATATGTATATATTTCTAACTGGATTCAGCTCTACAGGAATATATTTCTAGTGCTTTTTGTTTTGTTTTGATTTTTTTGTTGTTCATTAATTTCAATTTTGTCTGACTCTTTGTGACCCCATTCGAGGTGTTCTTGGCAAAGATAACGGAGTGGTTTGCAATCAAAATATTATCTATCTCAGTGGCTGACTTAATGGTCACTTATTTGGGCTATGGTCCCCTTACTACCTAAATAAAATCTTCTGAGAAGAATATAGATAAGAAAATGAAATCTCATGACTGTAATTATTAATATGTAGTCAAATTACATTAAATAAGAAGAATTACACTGAAACATTAATGGAACATTTTAAGCCCAGAAAATCTCTAAGAGCAATATAATTTTTTCCTGGTCTTAAATATACCTTTTAATCCTAGTTCCTTCCTCTGCTTTAATCTTAAAAGGTTGTGCTTGGTTTTTCTATTACACTTTTATAAACCTAATTTCCAAAGTTTTCATTTTTAAGCCTTCAAGATTAAAGCTGAAACTGATATGAGGCAAGTTCAGCACTGATTGTGTTTGAATAATATTAACTTGTCTTAGTATTTTTTTATGTTTCTCAAGTTCCAATTCAGCTAATTTTTAGTAGCTTACACTGGAAATAAATGGTGTTACAATTTTTTGTGCATAAATAATTTTGGACATTTTTAAAGGGTCCTGAGTAAAACTTTTTTTTTTAATTTTTTGCTTCTATTTTTGCTCAAACACCAAAACACCCTGGTTGTTTACTAAGGGAGGATTTGACAGAGTGGCTTGGGTTGTAGTTTACAAATCTTTGAATTCTAGGACTTTGTCTATGTCCATAAATAAATTTTGACATTTGATGGGATTGTTCAATTTAATTTCCATTTTTGTTAGATATTATGTTGGCAGAAATCTAAAAACATGGGTCCTATTACTAATTCTCAGAGGTGGAAAGCAACTCAAAAGATGCTTGAGCCCAACCTATGCCTGAAAAAGTATCCTTTAAATATCATACCAAGAAAGTAATTATTCAAATTTTTTTCAGGTAGTTATTCAGGTTTTCTTGAAGGCCTCTGGTATAGAGTAACCACTTACCTCTAAGGCAGTCCAATTCACCTTATTGTTCTTCTTCAGTCATCTCAGTCGCATCCAACTCTGTGACCCCATTGGAGGTTTTCTTGGAAAAGATAATGGAGTGTTTTGCCATTTCCTTCTTCAACACATTTTACAGATGAGAAAACTGAGACAAACAGTGGTAGGTGACTTGTCCAGGGTGATACAGCTAGTAAGTGTCTGAGGCTAGATTTGAACTCTTCAGGACCAGCATTTTATCTGCTTTGCCACCTACCTAGCCTAAGACACTCCCAATTATTTTAGATAATCCGAATTGTTAGACATATATTTCCTTCCTTAGCTAAAGTAGCCTTTTTAAAAATTTTAATGCACTGCTCCTAGTTCATTCATTCATAGATTTAAAGGTAGTCTAACCTTCTCTTTTTTATAAGTGAAGAAACTGAAGCTTGACCACCACAAAGCTAGCAAATTTCAGAAACATGACTTTAACTTAGAAGGATCTTCTTTATTCTGAGAAGAGTTTTATATTCATTATACCACATTACCTTTAGATTCTAGGAAAACACAGTAGCAGGAACTTGTATGCTACAGATTTAGTTTTTCATACCCACAACTGCTTTGACCTTGAGATAGTTAACCTCCAGGAGACATAAGCTTTAAATATTCATTATTGCTGTTTAAGAAATTGATAACCAAGATGGGTCTTCTGAAGTGAAAGAACATTTCCCTCCCCTCTGCTAATGATAATGTTTTCATGAAATTAGATATCTATTATATCTGTCCTAGATCTTCTTTCCTTCATATGTATCAACGTAAAGTCAAGCAAGAGCAGCTCTTCAGAGGACTGCTGCTGTGAACAGCTTTAAGGTTCTGATCACATAGTGTAGTGAACTCTATTTATTCAGCAGTAAATTAAAGCAAAACATTCACTCCTCATCCAGCTCCTCGTCCAGTTACTTGTCCAGATCCCATTCCATATTGAAGCTCACAGTGTCCAATCCACCTCATGACCTTCATAGTTTCCATTTCCGGGAAGAAAAAGCTTAACAGAGCCAAAACAACCTTCATACACATTTCTGCCACGATCATCAATTCACTTTCTCCCTGTGAAATCAACACAGACCCACAAACAAAGTCTGAGAACTCAACACAAATTGTCAGTATGGTCCCAGCACCCCTGAAACCCTCCTCCAGGACTTCTGTAAACAGACTACAAGAAAATTCTCTTTCAGGGCTTCCAGTAAGGTACCAGGGCTTCTATACAAACACAAATCAACACAGACAGAACAGAAAAATAGAGTGCTGGGATACCACAAGTTTTTCATTTTCAACTCTGCCACCACAAGTATTCCCTTCTTAGTTATGCTCTCTCCCAGCTTGGGCTCAGCTTTTTTATCTGGTCATTACCTCTCCCTGTTCCACCCACCTCTTATATCCTTCCTGTTCCTGTCTTTGGCAACTTTCTCCCACTGTGAGTCTCACAAGTTCTGTTTCTTAAGGAAGACTTGATATAATCATGGGCAAGTCTCATAAAGAACTTACACTGAAACAATTAAATAGCTGAAACAAGGCACTAAATTCTTCTTTGCTTGCCATTACAACTAGCAAGCTCCCTAGCATATCCAAGATGGCTGTTAGCACAGGTTCTATGATCTGCTTTTCTAAAGGAAAGCAACTCAAAACAGGTTAACAATTTTACTTTAATCAAACATATGTCATTCACTTAGTTCAGGGGGAAAAGCACCCTGAACTTCAGAGAATAAAAACAGAAATTACAAGCAGACAAAAAACACAGAGAAAATAATATAATTCAACAGCTCAACAGACAGGGCCTCTACTATCTGACTATTACATACATACATTGTTAGTTACCAGAGGGAGAAGCACCAACATCTGGGTTTCTCAAAGCCAGATGCTCAACAACTGCGCAGAATCTCATCTGATGAAATCAATCAACTCTTCCCATGAGTGAACCCCAAAGCAAACCTCTCATCAAGGTATATAAATATAAATATTAATATTAATTACAAAGTAACAAAAGGGTTGCCTTCCTGAAAAAACTTCCCTAAATAATCTTCACTTGTTGGTCTCCAAGTGAGGCCCATGAAGGGGCAGGGAAGATCTTCAAATTCCCTTACCACTACCTCATACGAAATATGTCTAGTTCTTTCAACCCATTCTCATCACTTCAAGGCTTTTCAGATTGCTTTCCTGCTGATCAATATCCATCCTTAAACGTGGTATCAAGAACTGAGCATAATTCTGTAAATGAGGTTTGACCATGGCAAAGTAGAGAAAGACTATTAAATTACTAGTCATATATATGTTTGCTAGATTTGGCTAAGATTTGGATATTTTTTTTTCATGGCTGGCATATAATATAGTTAATTCATTCTGAGACTGGAATTCACTAAATCCCCATAACCTTATCAGGTGAGCTGTTGTTTACTTATTATACTTCATGTGTGTGAGTTACTCAAGTATAAGATTTTACATTTATCTTTATTAGATGATGCCATATTCTAATTCAGCCCAACATTTTAGCTTTTTGAGGTCTTTTGGGGTCCTGGCTGTCATTTAGGTTGTTACCTATCTCTTTTAGCATATGGCATCTTCAAATTTGGTAAGAATGACATATATGCCTTTATTTAACCTACAAATTAAATGACTGAACAATACCAAGTCAAGAACAAATCCCTGAGGAGACTTCCCTAGAGATTCTTTTCAGCTGACACCCAACTATCAATGACTGCTCTGTAGGCTATAATTACTTCAGCTAAATGAGGAAGGCTATTATGTTCCCATTGGCCTTATTACAATATACATTGCCTTAAACCTCAGTAATCACACCTCTCTTTAAAAGTTAAATAATAATAACCATGGAATCCTAGTTTTACAACCTATTAATTTTAAAATATATATGGAACAGAAACACCACCCATAGGTATTACCAAAAAAACTTATGTTAGAAGTGAAAATATATTAAACACTAGCATATAGTGCCAGAAAATAGTAATCAAAAACCCTTACAAGAAATAAGCTTAAGAGTTATCAAAATATTAAATTAATTACATACAAACCAAATCTTGTTCAGCAATTTGTAAGACCCTTGAAACTAATACTGGCCCCAAAGAGTTGAATCCAATCTTGGAATGTAATTCCAAGCCTTTTACAATTTTGCTTTTAAAAGTATATTTGAAACAAAATTTTGTGGCAGGAGAAGCACAAAATATTTCTACTGTGTTTCCCTCCTCTCTCCTCTACTTTCCTTAACTATATTTCCAAAAGAGTATAACATATCCTACTTCACATCTCACAAAGGTTGGTGGATTTGCTTGCTGTCTGTTAAATTTTGAATACATGCTTAGAGAGATAGAGATACAATTCATTCCCTTCTCCCCACACCCCACCATCACATGCCTTACATCAGCATTGCATCTGTCTCGATAAAAACATAGATTTGACAATGTCATTTCACTGCTTGAGAAGCTTCAGTGACTTTTAACCCTATTGTCTGTCACGTAATATATAGATTATTTTGCTTGAAATCAGAGGTTTAGCCCATATACTAAACCCCCTATCCTGCCTTTATACCTAGGACCAGGCACAGAGTAGGTACTTAATAATTTCTTGCTGAATTCAATTTTATAAATTTAAAATTTTGGAGTTTTAGTATGTTAGTTAAGATGATTATTTTCTCCATTCTCTTTTTCACTTGTATTTGTGGACAATTATGGTATATTTAGAAATTTGAATAAGTTTCAATTCTATTGATTCTCCTCAAATGTAAGGATCATTTGAAAAATTGGTGCACACATACACATACAAACATATACATATGTGTACACATACAGATCTTTCATATATATGTGAAGATATATATGCACCCATCCTTCAAATGACATATATATGCATGTGTGGGTATACACACACACACATACATATCTATCATCTATCCATCATCTATCTATCATCTCTCCATCTACCCATCTATCCATCTATCCATCTATCTATCTATCTATTGATCGATCGATTGATCTATCTATACATATGAACCATTGATTAGAGCTAAAATATATAAATTTCCTCAAAGGGGAAAGGAAAAGAGAGGGGGCAGGGGATAAAAAGAAAAAAAGAAAGTAGTGAAAATGAAGATATCTGTGTGTGTATGTGCATGTATGAGAGAGGGGGTGGGGTGGGGATCTCATTCCAATATAAATAAAGCCTGGAGAGAATTGTCTGAGGAGGAGGAGAGTAATGTGCTCTTCATTCCTGATCATACTAAGGGCAGAAAGGCCCTGGCAGAGAAAATATTGTGAATTCAAGCATTAAATGCCATCCCTAAATATAGTACGATCTGATGTAAAGACACAAAAATAGAAATAAGAATTCCAATTTTGTGAGTGTTTGTCTTAATACTTAAACTGGTAAATGAGTTGCCTTTCCCCTTCCATCTCAATGTATTTCTTTATTTCTGTTTAATAAGGAAATTGACAGCCTAATTGTGGTAAGCAGTAAGGTCAGAATCCTGGGAAGAAGACTGATTAACTAGACAAAGCATGTCAGATTTGAGCAGAATTGTTTCTTATTATAAGCAAAACATATTCTTAGTTGTATTGCTGCTGTTAATAATATTAACTTGGTAGGATGGAAGCTGACTATGAAAGAGAGAAACTAAGGATTCCCTGGAAATTTTCTTTGATAGTATAAGGCATATAATCTGTTTTGATCCTATCACATTTGGGAAAAGATTGGTTTGGCCAGAGATTCCCAAAAGGGGAGAATTAAGTTTTATTTTTTTCCAACTCTACTCTCCAATTCACAAAGGGATATAGAGTAATTCATTCCCACTTTCTCCGGCTGTTGATCAAGGTTACTAAAGGAAAGTTAAGGTTATAAACCACTCCAAGTAATTGCAGTGGTTAATACCCAAGGTGTCAATTCTCTTAAAGTAAAAGACCAGCATACCCAAATAAATATTGAAACTTCTAAAAATGTAAATAATAGTATTTCCATTTATATATGCCTTTAAGGTTTGCAACAACACTTTTTGTATATTATTTTATTTTATCTTCTCTACTCCCCTGGGACGTAGGTCCTCTCATTCCTATTTTATAGATGAGGAGCCTGGGACTGATGCTTTAATTAAATGACTTGTTCAGAACCATGCAGCTAATGTGTCTTAGGGAAGAGACAAGTTCATATCATCCTAACTCCAACTCTTTCATGTAACTGCCTGGAGCTCCCAGAGGATTGCATTGCCATGCAGCTTCACATTTCAGGGAATTAGTGAATAACTTAGAGCAGAAATTACTGATTATATGATATTGAAAAGAACAAACACGAGCAAAAGAGAAGAATAGACAATGGAAAATAGAATGCAGAGATATGGGGAAAATGACACCCAAGAAGAAAGACAATTCTTCAAATCCAACAGAGAGAGGGTACTGTGGAACTTTGCAAATAGTAATTCTGGCTCCCTTTCTGCTTCTGTGGTAATTGTCATGAAATCCATTCTGAATGGTATGGACAGGAATATCATAACGTTATACGTGTGTAAAGTGAAGTTGGGAACAATGGATGTAAAAGAAATACCAGTTCAAGTCCCAGAAGGTGTTCCCTAGACACCTTTCTCAGGCATCTGCCTTTGTTTTTAATGCACATCATGAGTATTATAAAAATTGCAACTTGACATTTAAGGGGAGTGAAAATGAACCCATTCATTCAATAGAGGAGCAATTGTGGAGCCTTGAGAAGGCTGTGAGAAAGAAATATGTATGTTGGTGAAATATTTATTTCAAAACACCAGCCTGTAATTGGAAGTATGTTTTGTCATGAAGGTATTCAAAATTTCCAGTTTAGCATAGCAGTTAGTAAAGATATGTCTAGAACATTATGTTTTCCTGATTTTTTTTTTTTACTTTTTTGGTTAGTTTTTTTTTTTTTCCCCCCACTGGCACCACTTTTGATGCATTCCAGTGGTAGCTGCACGTGGCCAACACAATCCAAAATTTCAAACAGTCTCTTGAGAGGTATAGCTATATAAAATAATGATAGATAGACAGATATATGCACATGTCAATAAACATAGATGGGCATATGTGTGTATAATACACACACAAACACATCACTTGACAAAGATAGGCACACGCCAATTAACATAGATAGACATGTACACACAAATATGTCAATTAAGATAGATAGATAGATAGATTGATAGATGGATAGGTAAGTAGGTAGGTCAATAGATAGATAGACAGACAGACAGACAGACAGAAAGACAGACAGACAGATAGATAGGTAGGTAGGTAGGTAGGTAGGTAGGTAGGTGGGTAGATAGATAGATATTGATTATTTTTCATTTAGTTGAAGGATGGTTTTAAGCAGTGGCATATTAGCTAGAGAGTAGGTTTCAGAATCAGAAAAAAAAAATTAGTTCAAATTCTTCCTCAGATATTACCTAGCTGGGTGTAGCAGCAAGCACCCTAGCATACCCAAGATGGTTGCTAGCACAGTTTCTTTGATCTGCTTTTCTAAAGGAAAGCAACTCAAAAGGGGTTAACAATCTCATCAAATGTGTGTCCTTCACTTAGTTCAGAGGAAAAAGATAGTACCCTGAACTTCAGAGAATACAAACAGAAATTACAAACAGACAAAAAACACAGACACAGAAAATAACACATTTCAGACCAACAGACAGGGCTTCTAGCTGTGTGACCATTACATATATACATTGTTAGTTACCAGAGGGATTTATAAATATTGAAGTTTTAATAGTTCTCTACCAGGTACTATAATCTCAAAAGGCTCATTGCTTCTTTATTGTATGGCATTACTGAGTTGATCATGTTATGACATCATTCAGGCAGTTAATCACTTGGAAAATTTAAATTTCCTTTTGTATTAACTCCCATCCTCTTTTCTTCTGAGACAGATATATGAAACATTAATTTGTCCTTTTGTCAAGAAGAGTTAACTGAAGGGTGGTAGGCTCTTTGATAAATAAGATCTTGCAGTCTTACACATAAGAATTTGATGAGAAGCAATAGAATAAATGTTCTTCCTAAGACTACAAATATATTCCTAACAAATATCTTTCATTTTCATAATACAGCTCAGTGAACAATAAAATATTCACTCCCTAATTTTATGCGAATAGAAAGTTATCATTGCACTTTGACAAAAATCTAAGTTAATTTGTGCACTAATTTTAATTAAGTTCATGTAAATTTTAAATAATGTCATCTCATTAACACACAGTAATCTTTTTAATTCCCTCCTAACACTCCAGTTACAATCTTTAAGGCTGATTTCTAGAAGACCTATTTTTTTTTTTAAAGATGAACAACAGCGTTATTCATTACAATATTTGGAGACATGCAAACCAGGTTTTTAAAAATATCTTTTTTTTCTGAGTCTAATAAATTAATGGTCTTTGTAAATTCCTGATAAACACTATTGACTTTTAAATGTTTTTTTTTTTACCCCTATTTAATTATTGTTTGATATAATGCATTTACTACCATTGCTCCTGGGAACATGTAAACAGAAATCTAATTAAAGAGTCATTTTTTGGCATGAAGATTTTGCTTAAAGGCTATTTTTTTCCCGCCATTAAAAGCAGAATGAATTATGTGGTTGCTTTCTCACCCAAGGGCCAATCTTGACAGTCTTTAGAGGTTCTCAAGGACATTTCTATTTCTAGATATCTGAAATTACTTAGATAATAATCCTGAGTTATATGTTACTTATATGAATGTCTTCTTCTCAAAGTTCTCTTTCTCTCTTTCTCTCTCTCATCTATATCTCATACATTTTATTTGTTTAGCTGACTGTATGCTTATTTTATTAATTTCTTCATTTATCAGTCATTCAAACAGTCTTCCCTTCTATCTATTTATTTCTTTATGGATTGTGACTTTTGGAAGCAATCAACAATATCAATACTGGCATTTTAAGCCAAAATTCAATCGAATCCTGCATCTGTAAAATATCATTTAAAGAAAAATTCCAATGACAGGTATAGGTTTTAGTAATGTTTATGAGATTTCAAAAGTATATTCTTAATGAATCTATAGATTTTAATTTTTCACTAAATGCTAAACTGAGCAGCATGTTTTCTCATACAACTGAAATACATTTTCTGGAATAATCTGGTTCCAAAACCATTTCATAAGAATTACTTTATTAGCTGATTGCTTTCAGGAGTAGCAGAAAACAGCATCAAACAATGAATACTCTTGAAAAAGAGATAGGGAAGGAAAGGTTTGTCAAAATGCATAAAATATTATAGGAATAGAGGAAAGAAAATAATGTAATTTAGAAAGGAAAACACACTCCGAAAGCAGGCTTGAATGTTCCACAATTGATTACTTTTCTCTCAAACGCAGGCAGTAATCTTGCTTCCACTGATCTCTCAGGTGAGAGATGTGTTGATGGTAGTGAATATTCTCATTCATCTTCCAAAGCACTGAGTGAGAAATGAACTTGTCTGTTTGTCAAACATCAGGAAGTATAGAGTAAAACCCCTGGCATCATTCTTAGTGTCATTACAAGAATGCTCTAGAGTAATGTTTTTGCAGTGAGATCATCTGATTCAATCTCCATGTAGACTTGGAACTAGCAAAGACATGCTATAACTGGTTATGCTCACTAATCCCATGGAGAAAAAGAGTCATTTAGAATACATGAAGAGCCAGAATTGTTGGAATTCAAAAGGCACTAACCAGTCTTAAAAGAGGAAAATTCACTCTTTTTTTTCTATCTTAATGGTATCAGAATAGACATGTTGCAAACCGCTGAATGGGTGACAGCTTTAGGGTACTGTTATTTATTTCATTGCACTTATTCTTTTATTTTATATGAAGAAAATTGGAGAAAGCTACAACCTTATAGTTTCAGACCATGTAAAGTTCAAAAAGTCAAGAGTAAATCACAAGAAATTCAGGAGCTGGAGTCTCTGGCCATATTTGCTGAAAACTTCATAATGAGGAATGGACTATCCTCATCATCATCTTCATGAAGGACAATCAATATGGGAAAGACTGGTTCAGTATTGTAACTATCCATATCCATTGTAACTATCCATATCCATTAATTTACTTTCAGAAAGAATACATTTACTTTCAGAAAGAATTCAGAAAGAGTTCTCATTTCTGTGGTCCAGCTGCTTTTGTTTCAGAGATCATTTTACCTCTTTCCACAGAAAATCTTGAAATGCCTACAGCATTTGAACATACATCCCCATTGGTCATATCACCTACCGTTGTTTAGTAGTATTCGTATCAGCACGTATTAGTCAATAAATCAACAATGTTTTTAAGTGTTTAATATGTGTCAGGCTCTCTGTTAGGCACTGGGCAAATAAAGAAAGGCAAAAAAAAGATGGAAACCAGCCTAATAGAAATTAAAATATGTTATTAAGTTTATTTCTCTCCATATAAGAAATCAATCTCAGAATCATAGTCTAAGAGATGGAAGTGTCTTTAGAGGTCATTAAGTATAACTCTTTCAGAAGCATAGTCTTTGAAGAGACAAAAGAGATGAGTGGGTCTAACTCCCTTATTTAAAGATGAGGAAACAATCATGAATAGTTTAAGTGACTTGACCAGGGTCACACAGCTAGCAAGTGTCTGAGTCATGATTTAATCTCAGGTCTACTTGATTCAAAATTCAAAATTCTATTCACTATGGAACCTAGATATCTCTTCATCTTCAGAAATGAGATTTCAGAACTTACTTGTGACAAATCTCTTCAAAGCTAAGAAATTCTCTTTATGGGTAAGATAACAGGCTTTACCATCAATGAGTCACATATTGGCAAATACAGTGAGTTCCTGGAAGCCATCACTGTAATGTTACAAAGCTACTCCTAAACGCTCTTGGCTGGCACCAGTTTTAGTAGCCTAAAGAGTTATTTGTGTTTTTTAAACCACAAAGTGGTATATGTGTGAATATTCCCAAAAGTCCCTCTCGTTTTCCTCATTCTGATGACCTCCAAGTGGTACCAAAATGACTCATATTAGATAGTGATTTTTGCCTTTCTGTTTTGGATTCTTCTCTATTATAAAGTGATGGAAAAGGTTTGCGATGATGATATCATCCTTTCCAAGTATGTGAGAATAGCCACTTAATTCTAGCAAAGTCTTGAGGTTTCAATAATTCTTTCATCGTGACTAGTTAATCAGTATTTCTGTCTTCTCAAGGTTGGCACTCGTTATAGATGGAGATACTATGTTATCCATATACTCGATAGAAATGCCACATAATTAGCACACTTCAACAGTCAAGTTTAAACTATTACCTTCATTGAATAATATTGTTAAAAGTGTTTTCTTTTTGCTTTTTCAACACTTTCCTTCATATATTGAGATATTCCAGATACAATAATATTTCTTCATTATTCATTATCACCAAATGGATTATTCCTTGAGCAAAAAAAAGGTAAGGCCTTATAGGGCCATTTTTGGTCACCTTATCTTATGATCTATATCTATATGTTCTTCCTCTTCATTAGGGTTCCTAATCTTTTAGTTTGTGTGTCATGGATCCCTTTTGGGAGGCATAAGGACCTATTCTTTGAGATTACATAAATGACAACCCATCCCACAGTTAAACCAGTGACTGTAATGTCAATGGGAAACATTAAAGAGGAAAGAGATGACAATGGTTTCTAAGGAGGGTCATAAATAGATTTTGGCAGGTCTTTATCATCATTCTTGATATTGCTTTGAGGTCTCAAAAGGGCCAACTCTTGGTAAATAGTGGCATATTTAGTGAATAATTTTTCCGTCCCTTTTAACTTTCAGTTACTTTTTGTATTTGCAGATCCTATACATGATTGCACACCACCATGGGGGGGGGGAAGGGAGGGGAGAAAATCTGAAACTCAAGTGATTGTGGAACTGAATCTTGTAAATTAAAAGTAAATGAGTAAATAAAAAAAAAAACTTTCAGTTACTTTTTGAGGATGCCACATGTTTCCAAGTAGCTCATAAAACTTAATGATTACATGATTATCCTTTCTAAGTTCTTTTCTCATTTTTACTCCCCTCTTACCCCCACCAAAAGTTGTTATAATAGTGTTTGATGATGATGATGATGAAAACAAAAGCTAGTACCTATATAAAACCTAGTATGTGCCAGGAATTGTGCTAAATGCTGTATAATTATTGTCTCATTTGAGTCTACCAGGAGAATCTTGGCCTTCTAGGAGGCCTTCCAGGTGGCCTTCACCAGATTCTGGTCTCAGGAAAACACTCTCTCTCTCTCTCTCTCTCTCTCTCTCTCTCTCTCTCTCTCTCTGTCTCTCTCCCTCCCTCAAAAGAACATTCCAACTCACTTCTTTAGTCCAGGAGCCCAGCTCCCAGGCACTGGGACAATCCTGCTTCCTCCAACAGGAGACACCAGGAGTAAGATACCCAATTCTGTCTCTCTGTCTCTAGAAATCTTCTTGTATACACACTGGTCTCCTGTCTCAGCCAATCCCCTTCTGCCACATCAACAGGGGAGTTCACACCCTCTCAACAGGGGACAGACTTCACACCTTCCATACTTAGCCCTAGGGCTAAGTATCTGCTTAATTGATTTCTGTTACACCCTGCCCCCCACAGACACACAAAGAAGTTCTTCATCAATTTCTAGCCACAGAACTAAATACCATTTTCTTTAATACTTGAGTAATTGTGGCACTTATTCATACCAGCCCACAAGTATGCCCTTTGCAATCACAATATACCAGTGTCGCTTTAACAATAAAGTATATAAAGATATTTCAAACTTATTATGCATTACTTCTTTCAATCAACTTATCTCTGTATATTCCAGTTTTCTTTGGAGAAAAATAAAATAAAAGGAAAGGAGTGAAGAGAAGGGGAAAGAAGAGAAGAGGAGAGGAGACAGAGAAGAGAAAAAGAAATGGAAAAGGGAAAGTAAAATTAGTCAAACTGCAGCCTAATCTTTGGTGGGACAAAAATCTTCAATTGATCAAATACTAAAGGAGCTAGCCTAATGTTTTTGAATAATCCTAGAAATCCTGCTGATTCTGCCACTCTTCTCCCCAAGATATAACTACTATTATAATCACTAGTCAGAATACAATTTTTTTTTGGAGGGGGGAAGGTAGGGCAATTGGGGTTAAGTGACTTGCCCAAGGTCACACAGCTAGTTTTTTGTGTTAAGTGTCTGAGGCCAGATTTGAACTCAGGTCCTCCTGACTCCAGGGCCCATGCTCTATTCACTGTGCTACCTAGACGCCCCAAGAATACAAAATTATTTGAGAAATAATCTCAACTTTGAGTTTCATTTGCCATGATTAAGAATAGCAATAAATGCAACTATATGACTGGGAGTGTAGTGACTAGAGCACTATTTTTGGGTTCATATACTTTCTGCGTGACCCTGGGCAAGTCACACTAAACCTCAGTTTCCTCATTTGTAAAATTAAAATAATTATTTGACAGAGATTATTTCACAGGACTGTGGGGAGAATAACATGAGAATGTCTATAAAGCATTTTATAAATCTTAAAGTAATATATAAAGACTAAATTTTTAGTATCCTTCCAAAAGATTAAGGAAGGAATATGGAAGAACTAGAAGGAAAGCAAAATGTGGCAGTGAAAATGGACTATTTTCCATAATTTAAGAACAAAATAGTCAGAGTGATGTGTTAAAAATAATGTGGATCAAAAGCCAGGAAATTTCAGTTTCATTCTTTTCTCTGCCATCAAATAGCTGTGTGCTTTTTGGGTAAGACAATAACCATCCTGTGGATTCACTTTCTGTATTATTAAAGGAAAGGTATGAACTAGATAAGCCTCTAAGTTCTTATTCACCTAAAAGATTCTAAAATTCAATTATCAAGTCTAATTTTCATAGTAGTATAAAGGATTTCTCACTTCTGTAATCATACAGTTTGGGGATTCAGTATACAGGATATATTTTATTTCACCTCTTTTACACACACATACACACACACACATACAACACCAGTGCAATCATTTCTCTACCAATAGATCAAGTTGGAAATCTATCTGAGACAAGATAACAAAATAAATAAAATAGGAAAGTCATGGAACAGAATTATTCTCTACTCTCATAAGCAATTAAATAGTCAGGTTACAGTGGAGAAGACAGCAATCCGTTGCCTATCCAGTATGGCTAAATCTATTCTGACTGAAGTCTCCAAGTTCTCCCTCCCAGTAGCCAGTTGGACTTTCTCCACTATTCTTGGTTCTGCCCCCCATATCTGCCTCCCACTGGAGCAGCCATTTCCCTCTGCCTTCAAAATTGCCACTCAATACTTCTCTGTCTCACTCTTCCTGCATTTTGAAAGTCTCATTTCTTCTTTCAGAGTAAAACTAGCTGGACCGCATGTCATGAGGCTAGTCAACCAATGTTCACCTCTGACTTTAATATACCTTAGAGATCCAGTCTGGAAGGAGGTAAACAAGGACCATTCACATATATATAATACTTACAGAATCACCCTCTTCGGTGAAAGGTCCTCAGTCCTCACTTTTAGGTGACAAGAAAAGTGAATTTTATTCATAGAAACACAGTCAGCTCCTCCCATTGAATGTTTAAAGTTGGAAATAATCACATCCTTTTTATTTGCCCCCTTGATTTCCATTAAGCATTATCTACTGCTCAGCAATAAAATATTTCCTATGTTCAATAAATCTCAAGTAAGTAATAGAACTATTGTATGACCTGGTCCAGCCTGGTGGCCTCTGTCATTCTCCTATTATGGTAAAGCTCTCATCCTGCTTATGGATAAATATTTTAGACTACTTACATGTCAGAAGAGGATTTTCTGCAATTAGTGAATAATCATAATAACCAAAGATCTACATTACATAAGTAACTTAGAAGTAGAAATCAAGGTCTGGAAGATATACACATACATGATACATATTTAATGCATGTGCACACACACATATACACACACATATATACACAACACATACACATATGCTTTATAAATTACATATTTCAGATAAGTTTTACTTTCAGTGATAGTTTCCTGCTATTTTCTACTTAACCAAACCATTTTAAAATGCCATTTTTATAAATTGAAGTTTTATTTTATGTTCAGTATATAGGGAATTAATCTATAGAGGAAGTGCAGCATAGGAAGAAAACAAACATTTACTAAGTGCTTTTTAAAGCAATAATCCTGTTTTACATGTATATATATGCATACATACACATATATGTGCATGCACTTGTGCCTATAGACATGTGTATACATCTGTGTACACATTTGTGTACATGCATGTATCTATGTGCCATACTCTGTGATGAGTGTTTTACAGATATTATCAAACTTGATCCTTACAACAACCCTGGGAGGTAAGTGATATTATGATCTCTATTTTTACATCTTAAAATACTAAGGCAGGCAGAGGTTAAGTGACTTGCCCAGGATCATATGGTTAATAAGTGTATGAAATTAATTTTAACTCAGATCTTTCTGCTGTGAGGTCTAGCACTCTCCATTGTGCCACCTGATTGCATAGTGGATTTAAGTATTGCCTCTGACACATACATACTGACTCCACCATCTGAGGCAAGTCATTTAAATTTTCAAAGCTTTAGACGACTGTGTAAAATGATAAGTATAGATAAAATGCTGACTCGATCATTGGCAGGTGGAGTTTTTCAACTGGATATTTTCTCTGTCTCTCTTCGTGCCTTCCTCTGTCTCTCCATCTCTCATTCTCTGTGTCTCTTTCTTTACGAACACACAAGACATACAAGATCACACATATGTATGTATGTGTACATAATTATACATATATGTACATATACAACACATCAGTCATGTGTACATGCCATGAAATAATGTTAAGTGTATATATATATATATATATATATGTATATATATATGTCATCCATATATGTACATAAATCGTTGCCATTCTGGTGACTTCTGATTACTCACTTCAGTCCCCAAAGTGACAATGATATATTGCAGTGTTTCATGCCTTTATAAGTAAATGATCTTATGAATGTATGCTGGCATTCTATGAATACACACTGTGTGTGTTCTATGACCTATGTTCTATGATCTAATCTGGACTTTGTTAATATATTGTGCTCTTGTATTTCAGAAGTTCCTTCCAGCTGTAGGTACTATGAAACACTTTCTGCCACTCCAACTACTATCCCTTTGGTAATGAAAAGGAGGCCACACACGACTGAGCTCAAAATATTATCATTGTACTTTCTTCATCTATTGAATTTATTTTAAAATATTAAATCTAACAAAAAATAAACATTTTTATCTGGTATCAAGTTCATTTGATTGTCTTAATTTCCAGGCTCTGAAAATTAAACTTTACAACATTCTCTGCATTATGTCAATTGTACTGTGTCTCTCCTAGTCACTGAGGAGACTCTAAACTTGAAAACAATCTCCAGTTCATTCCTCTTCCTCAAACCTTACATCCAAGTGGCTGCCAAGTTTAATCAATTCTACCTAAACAATATCAAATGCTTCCCTCTCTCCACTCCTCCCTTTATGCTCTTAGTGGAATATTTCTATTTTAGTCTCTCATTCCATCTCTCTAGGACTAAAGCAAATCTCTTGACCAATCTCCCTATCTTCCACTTGTCCATGATCCAGCCCATTCTTCACACTGTAAGCTGTCAAAATCAACTTCAAAAGCCACAGATGTGATCATGTCATTGGCTCAAAAACTTTTGTTTGCTTTCCACATTTTTCAAGATAATATAAAAGCTCCTCAAATGGATGATTAAGACCACCTACAATCTATCACTAACCTGCCTTGCCTCTCTTTATTGCTTAGGACTTTGTAAGATGGGAAGGTTGGCAAAGCCAAGCTTGGGACTATGGATATCTCCTTGAAGCAGCTAGTGATTGAATATAGCTTGGAGATTTCTTTTCTGTTAGAGGGGAATGACTTAGAAAGAGATAGCTCCCTGGACCACTGACCAAAGCCTTTTATCTTATTTTTTAAAGAAAAGATAAATGTCTTTTCTTCTGACCTCTTTGGTCTAACAACATCTGCTCAGTAAAGAGGACTGAAGTACACACTGACTCTGTGTGGTTTGCAATAGAGTTGCCAAATTCCTTATGGTCTAAGGAATATATCCAAGAGATTACATAGCAAATGAGAGATTAACTAGGGAAACTATAGGAGGAAGTTATGAAGGGCTAGCAAGTGATCTACAATATCAATATGATTTCTTGAGTTAAAATTTGGGAATAAATCGAAATGATCAATATCTCTTTCATACTTCTGAATGCTTGGATCAGGTAACTACTTTGCCGGGTGTAATTCTTTTCCATTATCATCTTCCTCTTCTTTATCCTCCTCCTCCTTCTCTTCCTTTTACTCTTCCTCCTCCTCATCACTAACATTTATATATCATTTTAGCATTTAAAAAGCACTTTACTTCTCTTATCCCATTTGAATGTCCAACCACTCTGTGACATAGGTACAATTATTATCTCTCATTTCCAAAATGGACAAAATGAGGATGTGAAAAGTTAATTGATTTGCCCAAGGTCACACAACTAACAAGTGTCTGAGGTAGGATTTAAAGTCACATCATCCCAACTCCAAGTCCAGAAATCTATGCAAGAGGCCACCCAGGTGCTTCAGAATTAATTATACCTGAACAATTTTCAGAACTTGATCTTTTCTTGTATTAAAGATGATTTATGTTTCACTTGTAAACCTTTCTCAGACCAGGCGCATTTTAATACTAGTCATTCCCTGCTCTTAATCTGTTCTTTTTGTCTGTTACCTTTTCATACATGATTAGCCTCCATCCCTTCCTTTGGATTAGCAGCTGTAGAAATCCTTCCTTTCCTTCAAGTAGTCCCAGGGAAAACGTCTTCATTTCCCATTTAGAAGTAATCCCTCCATCTTTGGTTCTTTAATGTGACTTTGGTCCATCTACCTCTTGCACACCAACATATTATAATTTTCATTATCATTATTTGTATTTATTCCTAACTCATCATATTCCCTCCTTTGGACAGGGAGTGTATTCTCTAGTTTTAATCCACTCTTTTACTTGGTATTTGTTTTGTATGTACTCAAGTATAATTTGATTTCCCTAATCCCATCCCAATTAAATGCCAATTCCTTTGGGGAAGGAACTATTTCCTTTTTGTCTTTATATTTCTAGCATACAATACTATACCTCTCATATGGGGGACAATTAATGAAGGTTTTTGGAATTATTTTTTTTAAGTTGATTTGTTTATTTACTTTTAGTTTACAACATTCAGTTCCACAGTCCCATGAGTTTCAAATTTCCTCCCCTTCCTTCTCCTCACCCTCCCCACCCCCACATCATGGTGGCATACATTCACATATTAGATCTACGAATATCTTCACATTAATCATAAGTCCATTAGTCAGGTTGTAAAGTAGGATTATAACTGATGGAATGATCAGTGGGAAAGAGAAAACAAAACACGGAAAAGAAACAGAACAAGTAGTTTGTTTCAATCTGCATTCAGACTCTGCATCTCTTTCTCTGGATGTGGATATCTCTTTCAATCATGAGTCTTTTGAAATTGTCTTATAACCTTACATTGCTGAGAGGAGCCCAGTCTAATGAAGTTAGTCATCACGCATACGTTGTGTCTGTGATTGTGTACAGATTTCTCCTGGTTCTGCTCTTCTTACTCAGTATCTGTTTATATAAGTCGCTCCAGGTTATTATGAAGTCTGTCTGCTCCTCATTTCTTATAGCACAGTAGTATTCCATTACATTAATATACCACAACTTGTTCGGCCATTCCCCAATTGAACAGTATCCCCTTGAATTCCAATTCTTTGCCACCATAAAAAGAGCCAATATAAATTTTTTTGTATATACGGGTCCTCCTCCCACTTTTCTGATCTCCTTGGGATATAACCCTAGAAGAGATATTGCTGGGTCATTTATTTATAGCCCTTTGGGCATAGTTCCAGATTGTTCTCCAGAATTGTTGAATCAGTTCACAACTCCACCAACAATTCATTAGTGTTCCATTTTTTTTCCATATCCTATCCAGCATTTATCATTTTACTGTTTTGTCATATTAGCCAATTTGACTGGTGAGATGTGGTACCTCAGAGTTGTTTTGATTTGCATTTCTCTAATCAATAGAGATTTAGAACATATTTTCATTTGCTTATAGATATCTTTAATTTCATCTTCTGAGAACTTCCTGTTCATTTCTTTTGACCATTTATCATTTGGGGAGTGGGTTGTATTCTTATAGAGTCAACTCAATTCTTTGTATATTTTAGAAATGAGGCCTTTATCAGAGACATTGGTTGTAAAAGTTCTTTCCCAGTTTTCCACTTCCCTCTTAATCTTGGTAACAATGGCTTTATTTGTACAGAAGCTTTTCAATTTAATGTAATCAAAATTATCCATTTTCCATTTTATATTGCTTTCTAACTCTTGTTTTGTCGTGAAGTCTTCCCCCCATCCATAGATCTGACAGGTAAACTATCCATTGCTCTCCCAGAGTGCTTACAGTATCAGCCTTTATAACTAGATCCTGCAAACATTTTGACTTTATTTTGGTGTGCAATGCTAGATATGGGTCTATGCCCAATTTCTGCCATACTATGTTCCAGTTTTCCCAGCAGTTTTTGTCAAAGAGTGTGTTCTTATCCCCAAAACTAGGGTCTTTGGGTTTTTTCACAAAATAGATTGCTATAGCTATTGGCTTCTGAGCCTTGTGTACCCAATCTATTCCATTTATCCAGTACTCTGTTCCTCAGCCAGCACCAAGTAGTTTTGATGACTGCTGCTTTATAATACAGATTAAAATCTGGTTTGACTAGGCCACCTTCCCTAGTATTTATTTTCATTAGTTGCCTTGATATTCTGGAACTTTTGTTCTTCCAAATGAATTTTTTTCCTATTTTTTTTCTAGCTCTACAAAACATTTTTTTTTGGTAGATTGATTGGTATGGCACTAGATGTATAATTTAATTTAGGTAGAATTGTCATTTTTATTATATTACCTCAACCCAGATGCTAGCAATTGATGTTTTTCCAGTTAATTAGATCTGAATTTACTTGTGTGAAAAGTGTTTTGTAATTGTGTTCATATATAAGTCCTGGGTTTCTTGGCAGGTAGATTCCCAAATATTTTATAATGTCTACAGTAACTTTAAATGGGGTTTCTCTTTCTAACTCTTGCTGTTGCATTTCATTAGAGATATATAGGAATGCTGAGGACTTATGTGGTTTTGTGTTATATCCTTCAACTTTGCAAAATTTATTTTTTATCTCAAGTAGTTTCTTACTTGATTCTCTAAGCATATCATCATATCATCTGCAAAGAGTGATAGCTTAGTCAATTCTTTGCCTAATTTGATTCCTTCAATTTCTTTTTCTTTTCTTATTGCTACTGCTAACATTTCTAGTACCAGACTGAATAAGAGGGTGATAGTGGACAGCCTTATTTCACCCCTGACGTTATTTGAAATGCTTCTAGCTTGTCCCCATTACATATAATACTTGCTGATGGTTTTATACAGATGCTGCTTATTATTTTAAGGAAGACACCATTTATTCCTATACTTTCTAGTGTTTTAAATAGTAATGGGTGTTACATTTTGTCAAAAGCCTTTTCTGCATCTATTGAGATAATCGTATGGTTTTTGTTATTTTTGTTGTTGATGTGGTCAATTATACTGATAGTTTTCCTGAAATTGAACCATCCTTAAATTTCTGGAATAAATCCTACCTGATCAAAGTGTATTTTTCTTTGATGAGTTGTTGTAGTCTTTTTGCTAATATTTTATTTAGAATTTTTGCATATATGTTCATAAGGGAAATTGCTCTGTAACTTTCTTTCTCTTTTTTGTCTCTTCCTGATTTAGGTATCAGTACCATATTTGTGTCATAAAAGGAATTTGGTAGGACACCTTCTTCTTTAGTTTCCAGAAAAGTATATAAAGTTTTGGAGTCAATTGTTGTTTAAATATTTGGTAGACTTCACTAGTAAATTCATCTGGCCCTGGAGATTTTTTCCTAGGGAGTTCATTGATGGCTTTTTCAATTTCTTCTGCTGACATGGTGTTATTTAAGTAGTTTACTTCCTCTTTGGCTAATCTGGGCAATTCATATTATTGTAGATATTCATGCATTTCAACAAAATCATAAAATTTTTGCGCATACAATTGAGCAAAATAATTCCAAATAATTGTATTAATTTCCTCTTCATCGGAGGTAGATTCACCCTTTTTGTTTTTGATAGTCATAATTTGGTTTTCCTTCTTTTTTTTTATCATATTGACTGAAGGTCTATCAATTATATATTTTTTCTCATAATACCAGCTCTTAGTTTTATTTATTAAATCAATAGTTTTCTCAAATTCAGTTTTGTTAATCTCTCCTTTGGATTTCATTATTTCTTTTTTTTTTTAATGAACTTTTATGGATTTTTTTGGTTTACATCATTCATTTCCACAAGATTTTGAGTTACAAAATTTTCTCCCCATCTTTCCCCTACCCACCACCCCAAAAGACTGATTCCACTGTATACACCCTCCCCCAATCTGCTCGCTCCTATATCGTCCCCCATCCCTTCTCCCACTTTCTGGTAGGGCAAGATGGATCTCCATACCCCAGTGCCTCTGTATCTTATTTCCCAGTGGCAAGTAAAAAAAAAAATAATTATTATTATTATTTTTAAACATTTGATTTTACAACTTTGAATTCCAGATTCTTTCCCTTGCTTCCTCATCCTCCACACTTACTGGGAAGATAAGCCATTCTATATAGGTTGTGCATGTGTAGTTACATAATACATTTCCACAGTGGATATATTATGAAAGACTGAGTATATTTCCTTGCATTCTATCCACCTCTCACTTGTTCTATCCTCTACTTTGATCCTATCCCTTTTCAAATGTGTGTGCTTCTAACTTCTCTTCTCCCTCCCACCTGCCGTCCCCTCCATCATCCCATCTCTCATCCCCTTCCCCCCTACTCTCCTGTAGAGCAAGATACCAAATTTTGTGTGTAAGTCATTCCCTACCTAAGTCAAATTCAAAGAGAATAAGGTTGACCCATTCCCTTTTGCTTTCCTGTTCTTCCCTTCTATTGTAACAGTTATCACTTACCTTTTCTGTATGAGATAAGTAACCCCATTCTGTCTCTCCCCATCTCCTCCCATTACATTCCTCTCTCAATTCTCAATTTCATCATTTAATTATCATCCTTTGCTATTCAACTAAGCCTGTGCCCTCTCTCTATATATACCTATACAAATATATACACACACTCAAATAATGTATTCATAAGCACATATACCCTCCTATATAGACATATATATGTATGTATACATATTTATATGTTTATATTCCCTTCAACTATCCTCATACTGAGAAAAGTTTCATAAGTTACAATTATCATTTTTCCATGTAACCATGTAAATAGTTCAAGTTTGATTAATTCCTTATGATTTCTTTTCCCTGTTTACCTTCTCATGCTTTTCTTGCTTCTTGTGTTTGAGTATCAAATTTTCTGATCAGCTCTGGTTTTTTTCATCAAGAATGTTTGAAAGTCCTCCACCTCATTGAATGACCATATTTTTTTTTCCCCAGAAACATTATACTCAGTTTTTCTGGGTAGGTGATTCTTGGTTTTAATCCTAGTTCCTTTGACCTCCAGAATGACATATTCCAAGCTCTGTGACCTCTTAAGGTAGAACCTGCTAGATCCTATATTATCCTGATTGTGTTTACACAATATTCAAATTGTTTCTTCTTGGCTACTTGTAATTTTTTTCCTTAATCTGGCAACAAGAACTCGCCAGAGGACTGGACAAGAACCTGGGAGCTGTCTGCCTCTGAATCCAGGTGACTGTTTGGTGGATTCAGGGAGGAGTTGGGACCATGGAAGAGGATCCAGGGAATCTGAAAGACCACCCTGAGTAAAGAGGCCTATCCTTGGATATTGAACATGTGATGAAATTGAAGTATACTAGACACTGAGGGGTGGTTGGTTTTTGTAATTTTCTACTAGACACTGAGGAGTGGATGGTTTGTGTAATTTTCTAATGATTGTATTTAGTGACAGATTACTAGATAAGTGACTGATTAAGTTAACCTATAATTGCCCCATGAGTGGAAGATTGATTATTGTTTTGTAAAATGACTGAATGATTAAGTGAGGAGGGATTCCCCCCTTAGGGAAACCAGATGATTATTCTTTTGTTCTTTGTTCTAAATATTGTGCCCACTGTAGTGAAAACTATGTGGCCATTCTAATGTTAAGCTGTTGTGAACACTATATTGTAATTTTCTGTGATAAGATGTAATGTTGTGAATATTATACTGTACCTTGATTAGTTGTGAATGTTTTCCTTGCTTTGTAACAGAATAAATAGAGTGTTCACTATACTGTGTAATCAGAACCTTAAAAGCTGTTCACAGTAGCATTCGTTTGGAAGCTACTCATGCATGACATTACAAATACATGGTCAATTTTGCGTATGTGCCATGTACCACTGGGAAGAAGGCATATTCCTTTTTACCCCCATTCAATTTTCTCCACAGGCCTACCATATCTATCTTCTCTAAGATTCTATTTACCTCCTTAACTTCTTTTTGTTTATTTTGAGGTTAGATCCTTGAGTTCCCAGCAACAGAAGTTGTGAAGGGTTTGAGATGTGCTGGACCCTGTGAATTTCAATGTGTAACAAGAACTAAAGAGAGTTCACCCCATTCACATTCACAGTTATGATTACTATCTGTATCTTTCACTCCATCCTGTTCCCTCCTCTGTTTATGGTTTTATTTTTCCCCTTCTCCTTTCCCCTCCTTAAGAGTTTTCCTTTTGACCAACACCTCCCTCAGTATTTCCTTCTTATCAGCCCCCCCTCCCTTTTCCTACCCTTCTCCCTTACTACTTCTTCCCTCCCTTCTAACCCCCCTCTTTCTTTGCCATTCCCCCCTCCTACTGTCTGTAGGATATGAATGATTTTTATACTTAATGTAGTATGTTATTTCTTCCTTGAACCAAGATTGACAAAAATAGCTCTCATGTGTTGCTCCTCTAACTTCCCTCTTTCCCTCTATTATGATAGGTTTTATGTCTTTTCTCCATAAATCCAATACTTAACTGTTTATTTTATTCCCTACTTATACCAGAACCAATGAAGGTGAAGCTCATATAATATTCTTCTCCCTCCTTTCTTTCCCTATACTATAATGTTTTTATGCCTCTCTGTGTGGCATAATTTACCCTTTTCTGCTTCATTCTTTCCTTTTCTTCCATTGCAGTCCCATTGCAGTCCCTTTGAAGCCCTTGATAAGGTTTTTTTAATCCTAATTTTGTTTAATTTATATCCACACCCTCTATTTATCTATATCCCTTTTAAATGTAGCCATAAGTATAGGATTCTCAATATTATTAGGTATCAGCTTCCCAAATAGGAATGTAAAGAGTTTGCTCTTATTAAATAACAAGTTACGTGTGTGTATGCCTATGTGTTTGTGTGTGAGTGTGTTTGAGTGTTTTTTTTCCTGATTTTTTTTTCCCTATTTACCTTTCTGTGTCTCTCTTGAGTCCTGTAATTGGAGGTTGAATTTTCCATTGAGCTCTGGCTTTTTCATCAGGGAGCTCTGGAAGTTCATTATATCATTGAATGACCATCTCCTTGCCTGGAAGATTATGCTCAGTTTTGCTGGATAAATGATCCTTGGTTGTAATTCAAACTCTTTTGCCCTGAGAAATGTTATATTCCAGTCCTTCTGATCTTTCCATGTAGAAGCTGCCAAATCTTATTCGATCCTTACTGTAGTTCCACGATATTTGAATTGTTTCTTTCTGGTTGCTTACAGTATTTTCTCCTTTACCTGATAGTTCTGGAATTTGGCTACAACATTTCTATTCTACCCTCTGATTCTAAAATCTCAGGGAAGTTTTCCTTGATAAGCTGTTGGAAGATGTTGTCCAGGCTTTTTTTTTTTTTTTTTTTTTTATCATGATTTTCTTGTAGACCAATAATTCTTAGATTATTTCTCCTGGGTCTGTTTTCCAGGTCACTTATTTTTCTATTGAGATAGTTTACCTCTTTTTCTAATTTTTTATTCTTGATGTTTTGTTTGACTTATTCTTGATGCCTCATATTGTAATCAGCTTCAATTTGGTTGATTCTCATTTTTAGCACATTATTTCACTCAGTAGGTTTTTGAAGCTCCTTTTCTATATTTTTTTTTTCCCTTTCACACATTTTTCTTTTTAAGAAGCTGTTTTCTTCCTTGTAATGTTTTTTCTAATTTTTGCAATTTTGATTTTAAAACAACTACTCATTTTATCTTCTACTTCTCTAATTTGGTTTTCAAAGTTCTTTTGAGCATGTCTAAGAGTGCTTTCTGTGCTTGAGAGCAGTTCATATTCCCTGTTGAGGCTTCAGCTGTGGGTGCGGAGTCATTGCTGTCTCCTTCTTAATTTGGTTCCTCCTATTCACAATATTAGGATTCTAGAGTCTTTGTCTCTGCTGTTTTTTTTTTTTTAACACATTTTGAGGCAGGACCTTAGCCATTCCCTTCTTCTAGGGTTCCTAAGCTTTTTTTAAATTTTTTTTTTTTAATTTTGCTCTGAGGCAATAATTACTGTGTTTTCATGGTTAGATGGGGCAATTGGAGCAGCCAAAGTTCACTCTGACATCCTGGTCCCTGGAATTTCAGATTGGAGCTTTTTAAATTTCCAGGTTATGGGTTAGTAGTCCCAGGAGTAGCTGCTGCCACTGCTGCAGGCCCTGCATTTATCTTTTACCCAGCTCAGTCAGTTCCTAGTCCTGTGGTGATAGACCTGGGAATGTCCCTGTAATTGGTGTATCAACTTGCTGCCACATTGACCAGGCGTCACCCAGGGCTTCACACCATGTCATGCGTCTGGAATTAAATTGTTAATTTCATTATATCATTGATTAGCCCATTGATTTTCACATAGGCAATGATAAAAAATATATATATGTATATTTGTTGAAATGGATTGTATTTGTTTGCTGAATTAATTTTGAGGAAGAGGGTAGCATTGGCTCAGTACTTTCCTTCCAACAATCTTACCTACTAAGGTATAGGTGGGTTGTGATTATCATTCATGTAGAGAAATCTCACACTGGGAAGACCTCACACTGATATCACATATCCTTGTGATATCCAAGTAATAATAGGGGGTTAGGTTTAAAGAGTGAAGTAAATACTTGGGCATATGAATGACTAGGAGTTTGCTGAATTTTAAAAAGAAAGGGAAAACATGATGGTAGGCTCCTGCTTCAGGAGAAGGTTGAGTATGGAATTTCTGAGCTTTAGCAAGGCTAACATTGATCAAGTGTCATCACTGAATCTGCAACAAATAATCATTAGGATTGATTCATGAGTGTTTACTGTGTGTCTAGTCTAGGAAGACAGAGAAATTTATTTAAGAAATTTATTTAAGAAAAGAAATTATCATTCAATTTCCCCCTCATGTGGTCATTATGATTAATGATCATGCAAGATGAACAAAAAGGCACTGCAAAGTGCTGGAAATTGAGTCAGAAAGACCTGGGTTCAAATCCTACCTCCTATACTCGACAGTTGTATGATCCTGGTAAATTTAACCCTCTCCACCTCAATTTCCTTATACCTTCGCTATGTATTACATTGCTTCAGCATGGCTGAAATGATGTGATCTAAATCTCTCAGATAAATTTATACATGATAAAAATATTAGTAATTCTTAAAAATATAATTATGGAGAACTTGACCATAGTGGGGCTCTGCAGAGAGCTGGCCAGAGTTATTAAGGTTTTTGAGAAAATAAGAATAGCAAAACCAATTAAATATTTAGGGCAAAGTGTTTGGAGCATCTTCTTATTGATTTCTTCATTGATTAACCTGACATTTTATGTGTGACTTTTTAGAGATGTGTGAGATATGAGAAATATAATCTTTATTGAGGGTTAAAGGAAACCCATTGAGAAGATGATGGGAAACACTGTTTGGGGGGAAAAAATTCTCCCTCTTATAACCTAGAGACCCTAGGTTCTCTTACCTATTTGCCTGCTTCTCTGAGGAACCAGCACTGCTAGCTTATTTAGACCTTGAAAATATTCTGGCACTGATTTTTTTGAAGGAATAATGATATAGTCATATTTTCTCTTTTTTATTTATGATAGCTTCCACAAATCAAATAAGGCACTGATGTGACCAAGTGGTTAGAGCCCTAGACATGAAGTGAGGAAGATCTGAATTTAAATCAGGCCTCAGAAATTTACTAGCTATATGACACTGGGAAAATCACTTAACCTCTTTCTGCTTCTGTTTGCTCTTATACAAAATGGAGGTAATAACAACACTTCTCAGAATTGTTATGAGTTTAAAATGTAGTAATATTTGAAATTTTGAAAATCTTAAAGTGCTATATAAATACTAGTTCTATTATTATTTATCATTATCATATATTTCTCATAAATTTGTCATTATGAAACATATTCACTATCTGAGGAATTTTGTAATTTGCAGTCAGTTCTAGTACACTAACTTGATGTGAATAAATAATTCAAAAATTTTTAAGCAATCAGCTTCATTTCTTGTTGCTAAGTAACTTTACATATTAAATGAGATGTTATATGCAAAAAACTTAAGATGCAGTGCCTGGCCCATAATCATCACTTAATAAAATCTTGTTTCCTTCCCCTTCTTAGTGACTATTAGGTGACACACTAGATACAGCACCAGGCCTAGAGTCAAGATGGCCTGAGTTCTAATATGGCTGAAGACAATTACTAGCTGTGTAATCCTAGGCAATTAATTTAATCTCTGTTTGCCTCAGCTTCCTCAACTATAATATGGGGATAATAACAGAACCTACTTCCAATGGTAATTGTAAGGATAAAATGAGATAAAATTTGTAAAGAACTTAGTACAGTTCCTGGCACATATAGGCTCTCTATAAATGTAAGGTAGTAGTAGTAACAGCAGCAGGAATAGTAATAGTAGTAGCAGTAGTAGTTGGTGGGTAGGTTGGATGGTTGTTGTCTTTCATTTTCTAAGAGGACCAAAATGACATCACTATGCTAGAGTCAAGTTTCTGTATGTCCAGTTGTGGCTGATCAGACCAAATACGATCTTGGAATGCCCTACCATAGGTCAGGCACAAATGGTCTCTGTGAACATTTGGGGTGGATACTCTAAATTTGTTCATCCAGTATTTCCTTTGAGTTTTCTTAATTCTGCTTTGCTTATAGGGCACAGCACCTTCTCTGATGAGGACACATCATGCTGAGCGTTCCTGTGCCAATGTCTCCCACGTGACAATCAATTCCAAAGTTATTAAGAGAGACTTTCAGAGTGTCCTCGAATGGCTTCTTCTGACTACCATGTGAACACTGGCCCTGTGTGAGTTCTCCATTAAATAGTCTTTTTGGAAAGTATATGTTTTGCATTCAAACAATGTGTCCAGCCTATTGGAGTTGCGCTCTCTGAAGCAAAGTTTGAATGATTGACAGTTTAATTTGAGTAAGAACCTCAGTGTCTGGTATCTTATCCTGTCAGGTGATCTTCAGAATCTTCCTAAGACAATTCAAATGGAAGTGATTCTGTTTCCTGGCATGGCCCTGATCGACTGTCCAGTTTTCACAGGCATACAACAATGAGGTCAGCACAACAATTCAGTATACCTTAAGTTTAGTAGTCAGTCTAACAGCTCTTCTCTCCAACTATTTTATTGTAGCAGCAAAATAGGAGGAGGTGGAGGAGCAGCAATAGCAGCAGTGGCAGTGGTGGTGGCAGCAGCAGCAGCAGCAGCAGCAGCAGCAGCAGCAGCAGCAGCAGTAGTAGTAGTAGTAGTAGTAGTAGTAGTAGTAGTAATAGTAGTGACATTAGGGCTTGCCTATCAGGTATTACCAAGTTACTCTTCCTTATTTAAACTAAAAGCCCAACTCCTTTGTCTCCCACATGGAAGTCAAGGTCATTAAGAGATAGCTAATTGAATTAATGACTAGAACACTTGATCTGGAATAAGGGAATTTGAGTTTATATCTTGCTCCAAATACTAACTAGTTAGGTTAGGTGACCCTAGGTAAGTTTCTTACCCTCTATTAGTTTCATATTCCTTTTTTGTAAAATGGGATGGATATTCAATAGTACTTACCCATAGGATGATTGTAAGGATAAGTGGAGGCCATCTAAGCTATATATAAATCCTAGTTTATTATTATTTTAAATTAGTTTTCCCTATTCTGAAATGTCTACCATTCTTCTTCATGTGCTAATGAACATCTACTCTTCTTTCCTAGTTCCATATCTGTGGTTACTTTAGAAAATCAATATAGAAACAACTGGAATTTAAAAGTAAGCATTAATGTTTTCATCGAGTACTTGTTGAATCTGTTGGATCAGTTTATAAACTGGACTCTTAGGACAAAAATATTACCCACCAGCATTTCTCCCCAACATGAGTTAGGCACAGGTCTCTATACCCCCCCTGAAACCACTGTCTTTGTTTGTTTATTTTTTTTTGTTTTCCTTTTTAAAAGAAAACATTAGGTTTTATTAAAAGCTGACAAACCTTATTGGCCCTTGCTTCTCTTGATACAGTTTCCTGCTCACATAAGGGAAGTAAAGATGGATGTATGAGGAGTCTAGGCCTCTCAGATTTCATGGGTGCTTGAGTCACCCAATCTTGTCCTTCTAGGCTACTGACTACACTGATGTAAGATGGTAAGGAAAAAGGCCAAAACCAAAGGTAAGTGCCATTGTATTCTTATTGCATATCCTTACTGTGCTGGGACAAAGTTAGCCTCCCTTTTGTTAACAGTTCAATGATTTATAAGTGCTTCCTTTTGTCTAAAAATTGAACCTGAACTGAGAGTTCTAAAGTTCAACCTATCTTCTAACAACTGTAGAGAGATTAGGGGCAATTGTCCAGTCTATAATTCAGCTTAGAACCAGGAAGACTTATTTTCTCATGCAGAACCTACTAGTAATTACTGGCATGATCCTTAGCACATCACATAAATTCTTTGTGAGTCAGGAGCCTCCATACGGTTCATCTATTAAGATATAGATGAATCGAGCCAGACGATGGGGGAGAGAGGATGCTCAGGAAAGGTGATAGAGAGGTTTGTGGGTAGATATTGATCTTGTACTGGTTTGTGGGAAGGCTGAAGGATAATGTGGCTCTCAGCGTTATTACGGCTTCTGAATATCTTTGGTACTATGATGGAACTGGCTTAATGATTTGGGGATTCAATTTTCTGGTGTCTAAATAAATGCTTCAGTTCTGTCCTCTAAAAAAAAAAAATGATATAGATGAATCTTGCTTTGGATTTATAGATAGAGTTCCTACATGGGAGCTCCCCACTGAGGATTTCACAGCTTTTCTTAGTCCTTATGTAATAACTGATCTTAAAGACTGAATCAGAAGTTGGGACAAATTTGAAAGATGAAGGCCAGCACCACCCTTGGCTACATCAAAACATTTGAAATCAATAGGAAAGAGACAAAATCACATACAGATATATGTGAATATACATTTCAGATTTAGATATAGTTATCTATATCTATATGTATATGGAGAATTTTGTATCTTTACTGGTTATTAATATTTTATATAGATACACACATGGGACAAGCTAAAGTGACAAACTAGATAAAGTATGGGTCTTAGTGTTGTTTCAAGCTTTATTAGTCTAAATCTAGACTAAGACTTTTGGATCACTCTGTATACACACAAAATGCATTTGTATGTAATTCAGCATTAACCTCTATAAGAAAAGAAAAGGCAAGACAAATTCCAAATGTTAAACCAAATATTGTAGAACCATCAAGTCACATGATTTCATTTTTAAATTTTTCAGGAACTTCTCCATTTTCTTAATTTTTGAAGCTGAAAGTTAAGAACAATAATGATGATACTGAATATCCTCTGGGATTTAATGAAATGTTACAGAAAATCCTACATGCCCATTTTGGGATTTCATTACCTGAACTGTACCCAACCTTTTCAGGCACGTCTAACTTCCTTCCAAGCAATAATAATTTAGTGATTTATAGCATGCTGTCATTTCTGACTGGGGAAAATGTATCATAAATGATGTCACACGTTTCTACAGCACACAGAGTGTTCAGAAAATATTTCCCCTTTCTTACCTCTTGGATTTGTTTGTTCACATGTAGTCCCAGGAGTTACTGGCTCAAAGTAGAATTTTCTGGCTTAGATCTTACTGAATTGCTGAAAATACCACTGGAAAGTTTCTTGCTCAGAACCTCTCTAAGATATGAGAGTGCTCCAGGGCTTCAAGAAAATATCAAAGAGGCATTCCGAGCTTATTCACTTTTAAGAGAGACCAAAGGTCATATACAAAAACTGAATAACACCTGTGAGATCTAAAGGTGATTTGTGATCTTCATTTATTAACCAAAAAGCTGAATATTTCATAGGTTAAAATCATTTGTGCTAATAAAAATGTATTGATTGCTGGGATAAGGCCTTATTTTGTCTTGGACATATGGATGTAGTGGGTTATTCTTTTTATTTTTTTTATTTTTTTTTCACAACAGATTCTCAATAAATATTTATTATTGTTGATGACATATAATTTTCATACATGCATAGTACATACAAATACACACATATACATACATAATATACATGTTAATACATATACATATATGTGTGTATATACAGATATATACATATATCTGTATATATCTATAATATGCTTTTCTGTCATTATTTCTCATTTTAAAATGAAGGGACCAAAGTGCAGGGACATTAGAGAATCTTGCTATGTTTGAGAGGAAACATGAATAACATTACTAGAAGAAAACATGACCTTTCAAATTTTAAATTCAGCTTTTTAATTTTGTGTGTAAAAGCTGCTCTCACAGTTACCCCCAAAATGAAAGTCATCAGAATGGTAAATAAGATTTATTCATGTTCCTAACAATCATGTTAGAGTACTATTATTGTCCCCATTTTAAAGTTGAGAAAACTGAGGCAAACAGAGGTTAGGGTTACACATCTAGTAAGTACCTGGGGAGGCAGTTTTTAAACTCAAAGTTTTCCTGGCTCCAGGCTGTTCTACTTAATTGCCCATTGGTGACAAGAGGGCAGCTGATCAGGAATACATTACTTTCGTTTTTTTTTTTAATTTTATTTTAGTTTACATCATTCATTTCCACAAGATTTTGAGTTACATATTTTTCTCCCCATCTTTCCCCTACCCACGGCCCCAAAACAGCCATCCCAGTGTATCCCCTCTCCCCCAATCTATTCTCTCCTATGTCTTCCCCCCTCACCTTTTCTGTAGGGCAGACTTTTCTTTGTAGGGCAGGATGGATCTCCCAAACACAGCGCCTGTGTATCTCAAGTTCCAGTTGGATGTAGTTAATAATAATAATAATAATAATAATAATAATTGCATATATGTATAGATATATATTTTTAACATTTTGATTATAGAACTTTAGATTCTAGATTCTTTTTCTTTCTCCCTCGTCACCCACCCCCACTGGAAGGACAAGCAATCAAATACAGGCTGAACATGTGAAATTACGCAGAACCTCTCCATAGTGAGCACACTGTGAAAGTCTGATTACATGTTCCTTCTTCCTATCCTGCCCCCCAAACCACTCTCCACCCTGTCCCTGTCCCTCTACAGAA
>CM053585.1:334337378-334382716 GCA_028646515.1 Pseudochirops corinnae | reverse complement strand
GGAAACCATTGGGCTGGATTGAACTCAGCAAAAATTAGGCAGTACTTTTAATGATACCAAGCATCTCACTGAAACTGAATCTAATATTTTCCATATTAACTTGTAATTGTGTTCTACTCTCTAATGAATGAAAGTTTCATCCCATCCAAAGAGCAACAGGGAAATACATAGTGGGTGAGAAGAAGTAGAAACATATTAATGGGAATGAAACGTGTGCCAAAGGTAGCAAAAATCTATATCGTGAAGGAGATATACATTGAGAAAAGAAGGTGGAATAATTATGGAGGAAAAGCAAAGGATGACAGTTTGTAAACACTACTTTCTTGGTAATGGTGCAACTGAATGTGTTGCAATCTACCCTGTTCGTGGAGTACAAATATCAGTTGAAATCTCAATTGCTTTGAAGCATGCATATTGGTTATTTGTCTCGTTCAATGTCTTCTTTCTGGAAAGAAAAATTAATGAAGCATTTAATAAATTATTTTAGGCTATAATTGTGCAGGCATGAGTTCTTTGATAAATCTAAAAGCCTTTGGGAATTTTTTGTTTTTTCTAAAAAAATTTCTTAAAATGTAGTTTCCCTACCGCACATGTCTATGTAGGAGGGTGTATATGAGTATGAATACATACGTGAGTGTTTTAATATATCTGTACATAGACAGAGGGAAAAGGCTTAATTGAATAGGATGTGATAATATTTTAAAAGGGGAAATTGAGAGGTGGGCGAGGAATGGTATGGGAGGAGACAAGGAGAGAGAGAACAGGGTTAATCATTTTCTATAGAAGAGGCAAGAGATAACTGTTACAATGGAGGGGAAGAACAGGAAGGCAAATTGGAATGGGTCAACCTTACTCTCATTGAATTTGGCTTAGGGAAGGAACGCTGTACACTCTAAACTGGGTATCTTGACCTACAAGAGAGTAGAAGGGGAAGGGGATATAAGCCATGATGAGGGAGGTGAGGGCAGGTTGGGGGTGAGGGTTGTTAGAAGCACACACTTTTGTAAAGGGACAGGGACAAAGGGGAGAATAGAACAAGTGGGAGGCAGAATAGGAAGGAGGGAAATATTCAAGTACTGGGGTAGGGAGATCCATCTTGCCTTATCAGAAAGTCAGAGGGGTGATGGGGGAGGATATAGAAGAGGGCAGATTGGGGGAGGGGGTATACAGGGAGATTGCTGTTTTGGGGTAGTGGGTGGGGGAAAGATGGGGAGAAAATTTGTACATCAACATTTCATGGAAATTAATGATGTAAACTAAAAATAAACAAAAGTTTAAAAAACAAAAAATTAAAAAAAATAAAGGTATATATTCATTACTTTTGGAAAATTTCATTAAATTTCTCATTAAATGCATTTACTTCATTGGGAAGAAATAGAAAGTGACGTGCCATTATCTCCATGGTGGTCTGTTTACTTATATTCAATGTGAGCACTCCAAGGCAAGATGGTTAGACATCATATAAAATCAAATATTTTATGTAACTGACTCTACTACCTTATTTATATCTCTTTCCAAGGGGAACTTCCATTTATCTTCTTATTTACCTATAATATCTTTATGTCTTCTGGCTTTGTTAATGTCAGGAATGGCAATTTTGAAACCGTGCCACTCTTCTATTAGTTAACATATTAACTCATGTTATCAAACAAAAAAATGTTCATATTACCAACAGTAAAATCAATGTTTATGGATAAGCTAAGAAAAGTGCCACCATCATAAATGTATATATGAAAGGAAGTCACACAATAAGGGGTATATTTTATAATTTTGCTCATTTCATGGCTTTCTACAATGAAAACCACTTACACACACAAAGACACATATTTCTATTTACACAGATACAAGCATATATTAGAACAATTAAAGGTTTTATATACTAAGCTGGTTTAAAGTAAATCAGGAAATGGGAGTTCCAAAAGTGCAGCATTATTTGCATTTTTATTTCAAATAAAGATAATAACAGTATGTGTATTTGATCACATCCTTTAGTTACTGATATTTACATTGTATCCAACCATTTATTTTTATCTTCTCAGAATTATACCAGATCCTCTCCCAAATAAAATGTGCTCATCAAGTAAAGGAATAATCTAACTCTCCTTCCGGTTAAAGTTTTGGAATGCATTTTAGTGCATGGAATAAAATGTTATTGAGGGGGGAAGACAAGTCCAAAATCATTGCTTTCACATAGCACGTGTACCCTGAGGTCTAGTGACTTGATTTATGTGTATTTATACAAAATAGAAAAAATGGAACACCAGAGCTAAGCAAAAACACAACATAATTCAGATCCTAAAGGTAAATGTGATGAAATGGCTGTGACTATATGCTCTAGTGTTTTGAGTTTTTCCCTTTTTAAAAATAAAACAAACAAAAGCTTGTTTTTTTTTTATTTATAATTTGTACCTTATTTGGTAAAGGAATGCAAAAGAGAATGTGTGGGAGAATTTTCCCAACTATAAAAAAATAAACCCTCCCACACAGAGAATAGGCTATCTATGCTATAGAAAGAAGTGACTATCTTTTGATTATGTTGAATCACCCTTACCAGCCCCCTATCATGCCTATCTGAAAGCTAGTATTTTTTAAATTTGGTTCAAGTAGCACATCTTTGATTCAACCTTTCCTTATGTTACCTACTGAAAATGATTTTAGCTTCATCTGATTTCAGTCCATTTTTTATTTCTCTCATGTTTTTATCATATGTGAGTTTTCATTATCTATGTATCTGGGGAAAAATGCCATCTCCAGTCTGAAATGAAAGTGATACCAGTTTGTTGAAGGAGATGTCAACAGATTAAAAGATCTGATAGACTTTATACATTATAAAGGCTTCAAGGAAAGGTATGACAATGGACCTAAGGCCTTTTCACTAAGGAATTACTGACCTAAATGCAGAGAAGCTCACCATTCTCATCAGAAATTTGGTCTCCAGTTGATTCAAGTGTTGACCAGGGAAAGTCATGAAATGGGGCTTGTGATTGTGTGTGTGTGGGGGGGGCGGAATGTACCCTAATTAAACCAAGAATCTTTCAAAGAGTTAGAATTTTATTACAAATGACTCTTACCTCTTTCAAATAGTTTGGAAGCTCCAGAATACATGTTTTATTTACTGCTGTACCTCCCCCAGCACCTAACATAGTGTTCTGCAATAAAAGGCACTTAATTAATGTTGCTGAATCGAAGAAAAGGCCTATTCATGTATTTCAAAACTGTGTTTTATGCAATTCTTCTTTACTGTTACATTTTTATTTTGAATAGAGCATTGTGTTAGGCACAAAACTTTAATAGGACATATCTCTTGCTCTCATGGACTCTGTAGCCCAGTAGCTCAGAGGTGTTAAACTCAAATAGAAATGGAGGCCACTAAAACTAACATAAGGATTTCTACAGAATGCATATTGACATAAAAAACCATATGTTAACATTATGTATGATCCATCGCATTTTTATTTTATTAAACATTTCCCATTTCCATTTTAATCTATTTCATATCACAGCTGTAAATGTTATGGGCTACCTGTTTTGACACATCTATAGTAGAGGAATACAGAAAATATACATATAATTATAGGCGTACTATAATGAACAAAATAGGACCATCAGAGAAAATTATATTACATCAATTGATGAGATAAAATGTATAGAGGACAGTAAAAAGGCTGATGCTTTTAATGTAACTTTCACTGCTGCCTTTTCAAAAAATATCACATGCAAACACTTCCTTGGAACCAGTCCCAGTAGTGGTAGAAGGATGGCAGGCCAGACTAAAATAAAGGATGGTACAATTAAAGAATTTTGGGGAAAACAGGATGTTTAAACCAGAAAGCTTTAATGAGAGACACCCTGGGGCTCCAAGAGAAATAGCAGGTGTTATTATAATACTATCCCTTGTAAAGATAAATGCCCCAAGGATTTTGAGGACAAAAATATGTCCATTTTTTAAAGAAGGAGCAAAGGAGTGCACATGACCATTTACACATTAATCCGTTTAACATGAAATCTAGCAAAGTGAAGAATAATAGAGTTTAGTAGAAGACATCTGTTGGAGAGAAAGAAAGACATTTCAGAAATGTGCTAAATGGTGTCAAGACTGTATTCCTATGTTTCTAATGTTAAATATCTGTTGCAATGTAATTGTGGAAAAAGTAGAGTATTTGTTATATTTAATAATTTAAATGAAACTCTCAAATACTAGCAGTGGCAGTGCTGAAAATTTTTGCAATTTCTTAAAAAAAAAAACTTTTATTGTGTGATATACTCATATTCAACCACCATAAGCTCCAAAATTAGCATAAGTATAAAGCATCCCTCTCACTCTACGTTCTACTCACCCAGTTGCCCACCCACCTACCTAAAATCAAGGCTTTTGACAAGGTTTGGGTTGGAAACAAGAAAGGGATGTATGACAGGAAGTGAAGAGACATTCAACTGGGAAGGAGGAAAGGGATGTCATGTAAGGATAAAAGGTGAGATTGAATTGGTGAGATGGCACAACGTTAGAGTTCCATCCACTCATAAGGCAGCTAGGTGATGCAGTGGGGAAAGTGTTTTACTTAGTCAAAAATACCAGAGTACAAGTGCTATTTCAAACACTTATTAGCATATCATAGCATTAGTTTTCTCATCTATAAAATGGGAATAATAATTGTGTATATCTCATAGTGCTGTTTCAAGGTTCGAATGAGATATGCAGAAATGTAAAGTATTTTGTAAACTTTAAAGTGTTACATGAGTTTTAATTAGCTCTTTTGCTCCATGATCAGATAAATGAAGCCAAAAGGAACCAGAGACCCATAAGAACAGCTGAATAGTGAATACTGGGTAAAATACTGCACTTCACCAGTTACAATTTGCAAATAAAAAAATTGGAAGGTCAATGCTCAGGCTGAGCACATAGTCCATAGTTTCAGTGTCTTTGACTCTACACTTAGTCCTTACAATGTGAATTAAGCATCATTTGAGCACTCATCTTAAATCACAGGAACTGGGCATCAGGAAGTGGACAGAATGTAACTATCTTCCAGATCTTCTCCATTTAGATCAATCATGTGAGCATCCCAGAATGTTCAGGAATCTAAGATAGCATTGATAAACTACTAATACATAGTTGTATTAATGTATTTTTTCATTTCTTCCATTATTGCTATGAGAAGAATAAACACTGTCCATACCACACAACCATATATTTCTATTTTATGGAGCTTCAAAATCATTATTCAACTAAATATAGCAAGTTCTAGAAGTGAAATTTACCAGAAAGATAGAATCACAATTTTTTTTTTCTTATTGAGGAAATCCAGAAAGTCACAGACATTTTGAAAAAAGTTTCTTCCATGCAGAAATGCAGCAACTGGATAATGCAACTTTTTCACTCAGGGAATCATGCATAGAATTCTCCACCATTCCACTCATCAGGGTACATACATGTAAGCAGAAATGTGACCAAGGGCCCTAAAATCAAATCCTTTTATTATTAACTGCATCAGATAAAAGGCTAGCAATGTCATTTGGTGGTTAAAAGCACAAAAAGATTTGAAATAACAGATGATTAAATTGGAATATCCAAAGTATTAGAAATCAACATCAATTTCCCTCATTCTATAGGACATGAGGGGAAAAAGAAACACATTTATTGTGCAGATTTTTATTATACAAGCATGTGGGTGCTGTGTAGAGTAAGCTCTGATTGATTCCATAGGTATCAGGCTTTAAAATCTACCCTTTTCCTCCTTGGGTAAATGGCAAAAGATAGTATAAGAAGGAGAAAGAATCAAGTATATTTTTCCGTACCAATGGTACGTAGTAGATCCTTAATCAACACTTATTATTGCTGGTACTGCTGCTGCTAATGATGATAGTGTTGTTGTGAGCAATAAACGAAATGAGTGAGGAAAACAAAGGTTGATCTTCTGAGCATATAGATTTATTTAAGCAATGCATGAAAATTGCCCAAAAAATTGGGACAAGACTTCCTCAAATTTGGTCTGGACTCCAAATATATGGCAAGACAGTCTTTTATTCACGAACAATAATTACACAAAAGAGGCCAATTAATGAAAAGGAAACAATATATCTTTAGATAATGTGATTTTTAATTGGATGAAAGATTAGTAACTTCCCAAATTGAGAGGAGAATAAACAAGTGCAATTCCTTGTACTGAGAAAAGGCATTTGTAATACCAAGCAAAGGCAACTTTCAATGTTTGGATTACCAGCATAGCAAACGCCATTTATTCACAGAACAGAGAAAATCAAAATACAGTGTAACTCATGCATTTAGCAAGTAAATTCTCAATTCATTTGCAAAGTACCAAGGTCCAAGTATCTCACCCCTGGCCAGTACATTAGTCAAAGAAGCCCATTCCTGGCCAGTACATTCATTTAGTCAGTCAAAGTCTCTCTTCTCAAATGGAGATTATTTTCCAATCAAAAACAAAGTACATTCATTTGGTCAATCACAGAGCACAAAAAAAGTCAAAGGTTTCCTACCCTTAGATCACAACTGAATTACAATACCATCCATTAATGCCAAGTATTTTCTCAAAAAGGGCAGGAGAGCACAAAAGGCCAACCACCCTTAAGCTGCAACAAGGTTAAGATATCATCACAGCATTCAATGCCTAAGGAGAGGTCCTGTCTTCATACTGACACAAGGCTAGTACTCAACAATCTCTGTTCCTGGGGAGACAAACCTCAACAAAGCTACCCTATACATTGCCAATGTCCTTATCAAGTGACTCTCTGCCTGCAGAACAGCCCAAGAACTCCTGCAAACATCAGCAAGGCCCTCTTCCAGGATTTCTGTAAACATACAACAAGAAAATCCTCCTTCAGGGCTTCTGAACCAACAACAAGTTCCAGGACCTCTGCAACAGCAGCACTGTCCTTCACCAGCAGGTGGATCTGGCAAAACAACACCAGAACAGACAGACAAAATACCAACATCACAACAATGCCTCCTCAGTTCTCAGAGGCTCCAGGTGGCAGTTCTCAAAAGTCATGGGCAGCTCCAACCGGCCCTCAGCAGTCTTTCTCTCAGCAACTCTGGCCTCCTCTGCTTGGGTCTTCTCTCTAAATCCATGGCTCCTCCCAGTTCAGTCCTCTCTCTTCACACCAACAAGTCCATCCCACAAGTGGGATTCACAAGCTCTGGGTTTTAACACTCAACCCCAAAACCATGCCAATACAGGGGTATCTTTAAATTCCATTACCATTATGGCATTGTACTCCCCAAGCATCTGTAAACAATCAAGAGAACATGGAAATAATAGCTGACTAACCAGTAAGGTGCCAGTTTTCAGATAAGACATATGAATTTCTTGAGATGTATAATTGTGATAAAATTGTTTTATTTTATTATTTATTAATTTCCAACATTCATTTATACAAGATTTTGAGTTACAGATTTTCTCCCTGTCTCTCCCTTATCCCCCATTGCAAGATAGTGAACCTACTGAATACCCCTTCCCCCAATCTGCTCTCTGCTGTATCCTCCCCCATATCCTCTCTAACTTTCTAGTAGGGAAAGATAGATTTCTATACCCCAGTGCCTGCATATTTTATTTCCCAGTTGCATCCAAAAAACATTTTTTTTAACACTTGTTTTTAAAACTTAGATGTCCAGATTCTTTTCATTCTTCCTTCTTCATCCACCCCCACATTGGGAAGATAAGCAACTCAATATAGCTTGTACATATGTAGTTACACAAAACATTTCTATAGTAGTTATGTTGTGGAAGACTAACCACATTTGCCTCCATCCTATCTTGCCCCCCATACATTCCATTCTCTACCTTGACCCTGTCCCTTTTCAAAAGTGTGTGCTTCCAACTACACTCTCCCCAAACCTGAACTCCCCTCTGTCATCACCCCTCTTATTCCCTTACCCCATTTCCTGTAGGGAAAGATACCCAAATGACTGTGTATGTTATTCCCTCCTTAAGGCAAATTCAAAGAGATTAAAGTCAAATCACTCCCTTTCAACTTCTGGCTCTTCCCTGTCATTGTAAAAGTTTTCTCTTGCCTCTTTTGTATGAGATATTTTACCCTATTCTATCTCTCCTTTTCTCTTTCTCTCATTATATTCTTCTTTTACCTCTTAATTTTATTTTTTACATATTATCCCTTCCTAGTCAATTGATCCTGTGCCCTCTGTCTATGTATACATGTACATACATACACACATACACACATACACCATCCTGTACATACACATATGTATGTGTTTTATATATTCCTTTCAACTATCCTCATACTGATAAAAGTCTCATAAGTTACAATTATCATTTTTCCATGTTGGCATGTAAATAGTTCAACTTTAATAAGTTCCTTATGATTCCTTTTCTCTGTTTAGCTTCTCATGCTTCTTGTATTTGAAAGTCAAATTTTCTGTTCAGCCCTGTTTTTTTTTTTTTATCAAGAATACTTGAAAATCCTCTGTTTCGTTGAATGACTGTATTTTTGTCTGAAGTATTATAATCAGTTTTTCTGGGTAGGTGATTCTTGGTTATAATCCTAGCTCATTTGACTTCCAGAATATCAGATTTCGTGCCCTTCGATCCCTTAATGTAGAAGATGCTAGATCTTGTGTTATCCTGATTGTGTTTCCACAATACTCAAATTGTTTCTTCCTGACAGCTTGTAATATTTTCTCCTTGACTTGGGAGCTCTGAAATTTAGCTATGATGTTCCTAGGAGTTTTCTTTTTGGGGTCTTTTTAAAGAGGTGATTGGTGAATTCTTTCAATTTCTATTCTGCCCTCTGGTTCTAGGATATCAGGGCAATGTTCCTTGAGAATTTCTTGAAGGATGCTTTCTAGGTTCTTTTTTGATCATGGCTTCCAGGTAATCCAATAATTTTTAAATGATCTCTCCTGGATCTATTGTCCAGGTCAGTGGTTTTCCCAATGAGATATTTCACATTGCCTTCTATTTTTTTTTATTTGTTTGGATCTGTTTTATAGTATCTTAATTTCTCATAAAGTCATTAGCTTCCATTTGCTCCAATCTAATTTTGAGGGAATTATTCTCTTCAATGAGTTTTTGATATTCTTTTGCAATCTGGGCAATTCAACTTTTTAAGGCATTCTTCTCCTTGTTGGATTTTTTGGGCCTCTTTTGACATTTCAGTTAGTCTATTTTTTAAGATGTTATTTTCTTCATATTATTTTGGCTCTCCTTTAGCTGACTGTTCACTTGCTTTTCATGATTTTCTTGCATTATTCTTATTTCTCTTCCCAATTTTTCTCCACTTCTCTTACTTGATTTTCAAAATCCTTCTTGAGCTCCTCCATGGCCTGTAACCAATTCATATTTTTCTTGGAAGCTTTTGATGCAGGAGTTTTGACTTCATTGACTTCTGGTTCCATGTTTTATTCCTTTTTGTCTCATAAAAAGGATTCTATGGTCTGGTTGCACTCTCTGCTTGCTCATATTTCCAGGCAATTACTTGACTTTTGAGCTCTTTGCCACGGTAAAACTCTGCTTCCAGAATGTTGCAAGCTGTGTCCCAAATCACTGGGGTTATCACAGATATTGTCAGAAGTCTGAGGAGGGTGCCTTCTCCAGAGACACCCCAACCTCTGGCACATGGTCACACACCCCAGGACCACCACCAAAGACTAGGATCCAGATTCAAGCAGGTCAAAGCAAGAGTGATTACAGTCTGAATGGTTCCTTGGCCCCCTGAGATGTGAAGGTCACAAGCCTGATGCAGGCACTTCTCGCCCCAGGGGGGAGAGGCCAGACCACACTCTTCTGTCACCTGGTTCCAATAGAGTTCCCCACTTTCCTTTTACTTTCTCTTTGGTGTTTATTGGTGGGGAAGTTTGGAAACTACCACAGCTGTGAGTGATTCACTCTCCTGAAGTCTGCTCTGGCCATTATGTGCCACTGGTCATGGGACTCACAGGGTTCTGCATGTGGCTCACCAGGGACTTTGCTTGGCTCCCAGCTCAGTGTGATAGAACCATCTCATTGGCATTCTAGGCTGCCTTCAGCATGAGATTTGCTTCCCTCTATCACTTTGTGGGTTATGTAGCTCTCAAATTTGTTTAGTCATATTTTACAGGTATTAGAGGTGGTTGGATGTGGAAAACAACTGAATTCCTGTTTTTACTTTACCATCTTGGGTCCATCCCCAAGAAAACTCTTTGCATCAATCTTTTGATCTTTCTGGATTTCTGGTCAGCATAACCTAGGTCCTCAGTTAAGTGTCTCTAAGCAGCAGGGAAAGGTGGTCCAGTTTTTCAGCAACACAGGACTATCTTCAAATACTGCAATAAGGTTTTCTCCCAGTTCCCACTAGAGAATAAAATTTTTTTGAAGACAAAATTTATACTAAATCAATAACTGAATGAAAACTAAGTTAGCTCCAGAATTGAGTCACAAGATAGGTCAGTGTGGTTCACTCAATTCTCATAATTAACTACTTGGTACCCTAATCTCCTCAATACAGATGAAAATGACTGAAGGCTGCAGGAATGGAATGAGGAGATAGGGAAAAATGGAAAATGAAAGAGTTAGAGAGAATGAGGAATTGATTGAAGGCAGAGTAATAATCTACTGGTGAAAATGGAAAGGGATGGAATCAAAGGTTCGTATAGTGGAGTTCCAATTGATAAGTAGCATAATAATCCCATTTTCAGACTAGTAGAATTGGAGAGGAAGTAGAGAATGGTGTCAAATCATTTTGAAAGAAGTTACTGGAGGGGAGCTTATAGCATATGACCTCTATTTTCTCATTAAAGTAAGAGGGGATGCCCTCAGTTACAAGGGAGATGACAGAGTATATGAGAAGGGAGAAGAGAAAAGAGAATGTTTGCAACAGCTTTTGTGTGGAATAGGGTAGGGAATCAGAGGGATAGAGAAAATTCCAAAAAAGAAAAAGCAGGATTTCATTGCTATAGCTAGAGCTCCATCAAGATTTGCAAACTTAAATTTGTAGTGTATTCAGTCATCTCAGTTTTGTGATTTAATCTGGGTCTAATTTGCAGCATTAAGAACAAGTAGAAAAAAATGGATCTTTAACCTAATCTCGGACTTAATACTTTTAAATCTGAAATGATCTGAAGAAAGTAAGAGATGATAAGACTTAAATCCAATAAAATTTATTAAGTGCCCAGGCACTGTGTTGATCACTAGGGTTATAAATAATTAAGAGAAAGGCTATCCATGTCCTCTAGGATCTTACTGCCTAAAGGGGAAGACACAACACAAGATGAGTCAGGAAAGGTAGTGGAGGGGGGCAGTGTTTAGAGACACTGGAGATTGTTCTGTTGAATTGAAATCAGGGAGGGAAGCAGATGAAAAATGGAGTGAGTTGATAGTCCACTTTCTTCTCCCTATAAAGGAAGGCATTGGGAGGAGTTTGGTACTCCACTAGCTCTCCAAAAAGAGGGAAGAGGAGACTGAGGTAGATGAAGTCAATCAAGGCTTATGTTAGCAGCATAATTATGGGTTTAGAAATGATGAAGTTACTCTGGGAGGGGCATCTTGTTCAATGGAATCGAAACCAAAAAAGGTAGCAGTGAACTGAGTAGAGTGAACTGAGAGTTCAATTTCTATGCTCTATAAAGAAAGGCATTTTGAGGATTTGGGTACTCATTCCTCTAACCCCCCAATCATAGAGGAAAGGAGCTTTAGTTCAATAAAAGCTTTAGTAGCATGTTAGTGAGTTTAAAAGGGATGAGATTAACAGATATTGTGAAAGTTAAAATATTCAGAAAGCTTCCTTTCCTTTTAATTATTAAGAAACCAATAAATTCCTGTCAACAAAGGGAAGCGTTTAAATTCTTCAGAGTCCTTAAAATATCTTGATAATGTCAAAGATTCATATGACAAAATGAAAATTTAGTTATGTGAAAACTGATCATTTGTATGTTTTTACTATCTTGTGGTTTAAAAAAAAAAAGACTTTCAACACTGGCATATAGTAACTGTAACCCTGGATTAATTATTTAACCTCTTTGGACTTCAGTTTTTTTAAATTGTCAAACAGGTAGTTTGGACTTGGTAATCCCCCTTCCAACTTTAAATTTATGAAGTCCTAGGAATGAAACTCACTAACTTAGTAGATAAGAATTAAATCTGTGATTCCCTTGGTATAGACTTTATATAGAGAGAACTGCCAGAGGAAGAAACTTCTATCAGCACAGGTAAATGCCTTTCCTGCCATCTATATCTGACTATTTCATTGGAAATTGAAGTGGCTTGCCCAAGGTCACTTAGCCTGTCTTTATCAGAGGCAGACCTTGAATTCAAATCTTTCTGATTCCAAGGAAGTCATGCTACCTTGCCAATGATTGTCGGCTAATTGCTGACAATAGAAATAGCATGCCACTAGAGGACAGTTTGAGAAACTGTGATTAGGTTTCATCAAACACGTCTTAAAATATTGAAATGAAGAACTTTTGGCTTTGAGACATGAAATATCTAGAGAAGATCAAGAAAAATGCATTTACTTAGATACTGACTTGTTTGATTAAGAGAACTTTAACACATAAAGGAAGGGGATGAGAAAATGATTCTAGCTACTTCTAAGCCTGATTCTATAGAATTCTTTCAACTAGTGTTAAAAAAGATTAAATATTTAGCTATGGTAGGGACCTTTAAAAATCATCATTTTGACCACCTTTAGCTGATACAATCAATATAGTTTTGAAATAAGAGTAAAAAATTCAGATAACTAGTCAAGAAGTAATAATTATGCACCTACTATTTGCTATCCACTGTGCTGGGGGAAGCAAAGAATGGCAAAAAGAAACTCTGATCTTGAGGAATTCACATCTAATGGAAATACCACGTGAGTAACTATGTATAAATAATATATATAAAATATAAATTTAGTGTTGTTGTTGAGCCATTTCAGTCATGTCCAACTCTTTGTGACCCCATTTGGGGTTTTCTTGGCAAAGATATTAGAGTGACTTCCCATATACTTTGACAGTTCATTTTGCAGATGAGGAAACCAAAGAAAACAGGACTAAGTGACTTGCCCAGGGTAATACATCTAGTAAGTTGTCTGAGACTGGTGTTTGAACTCAGGCCTTCCTGCTCCAGGGCCAGTGCTAGATTTGCTGTACCCCCTAGTTCCCACTATATTAGAGATATATTAGAGATAATCAGTGGAAGGAAAGGCATTATTAGCTTAAGGGAGAACCAGTACAGGCTTTTAAACTGATATTTGAAGACAGTTTGGGAAGCCAGGAGATGGAGAGAAGGAAGGAAAGAATTCTAGGAATGTGGCACAGTGATGTTGGGGCGGGGCTGGGGGGGTGTAAGTGGATGGAGTTGGGAGACAGAGTATCTAACTCGAGAAATAGCATGTAATCTATTGTCACTGAATTGAAGATATGGGGGGGGTGAGTAAATTTTAAGAAAACTGGAAAAGTAAGAGAGTAGCACGTTTTAAAGAGATTTGAATGCCAAACGCAGGAAATTTTATAATTGATCCTCAAAGTGATAGGAAGCATCTGGAATTTGTTGAATAGGGGGTGACATGGTCTGATCTGTGCTTTAGGAAGAACATTTTGACAGCTGACTGGAAGATGTAATACAGTAGAGACTTCAGGGAGGGAGAACTCCCTTCCTAGACATGTGATCCTGAGCAAGCCAATTAAACTTTTTTCACCTCAGTTTCTTCACCTGTAAAATATTGATAAAATGGAATAATATATGAAAACAATTTGCAAACATTATGGCATTGTTTATATATATATATATATAATTGCTATGTAGGAAAGCAAACCAAACACCTGAAAAGCTATTTGTCTTCTTAAGTTCTAATATGTGGTACAAATCTTCTCTAATGCCATGTCCAGAATTCTGTCCACTTAACCATGCTCCCTGCCTGTTCAGAAATCAATAGGATGCTATCATTAGTTCAGGAATAGAGATTTCAGTGCCAGGTGGTAGATGCAAACTATGCATCTCCTCAAAATGCAGAAGATTGTAATTCAGGAATGTAATGCAGTAATAAATATAAAAGCACATCTTATTTACATGGAACTGAAGAGTTTTAAAGAAGGGCAGGATGATGTTGTATAGTGAGAAAATATTCACATGAATGAATGAATGAATATTTATTAATCACCTACTATCTGCCAGGCAATGTGCCAAATACTTTGGATACAAATACAAAAGTGAAAAATTTTCTGTTCTCAGGGACTTTATATTCTGATAGAGGGAGACGACACATAAAAGAGAGATGGGACCAGGCAATGGAGTTTTTGTCTGGAGAATAAAAGAAATAATGAAGTACAGTGATAGGCCAAACCATTGTCATGACCCTTTGAGATGGGAAAGTGAGACTGATGTGGTTACTTTTCCAGGGAAATAAGTGCAAAGGGAAGTGAAATATATATGGCAGCAAGTCAGATAGAAAAATTACTCCCAAAATATTTGAGACAAATACATAGATGTGAACTAAATCTAATTCTTTAAGTTCATTGTCACTCATCCAATAGATAATCAAACTTCAATCCTGCGGAAGAGTTCCAAGCTCAGTGTCTTAATTCAGGGAGTTAGTCTGAATGGGATTGTTTCCATTGGAAAATAGAAGGGTGAAGGGCAACCTATCCCAAGATATCTTGAATGGAAATCTATCTATTTAAGTGGGGAGATATGGTGAGAAGCATTTAGGCAAAGACCTAGCAGAAGTTTATCCTCCAAGTAAGTTTCTCCAAAAGGGGGCGCTTAAATGCAATAATTATTGATCAGTTACGATCTTATAATCAAAGATGAAAAAGACTGACATATGTAAGATACTTTGGAGATTATATATTCTGATGTATTACTTTCACACTTTGTGTTGGGGGACTGAGATTCAAGAAAGTTTAGGTCGATAAGGTAATAAGTGACTATCTAAATTTATAAACCTTTTCTAATTACCTTTTGAAACTTAACACAAATAACTTGAGTTGTTCTAAGAGGAACACCCTGAATCAAGTCAGTGGTAAAGTTTAGGTATTCATTTTACACTCATAGAATTAGTTCCTCCCACTTTCTAAGAGCTTAATGTTTTTGATTGGTTGATAGTGAAAATGAGAAACTAAAGTATATTCCTTGTATCAATGATAGTAATGTCTAAGTAAGTTGTGGTGTCTAAATATAATGGAGAAGTAGCATTGCATAGTGGTTTGAACATATGCTCTAAATTTATAAAGATCATGATTTAAATCCTGCCTCAGACATTTATTGGTAGCATGACATATCACAAGAAATTTTTGTCTCTCAGTATCATAGTTAACTGTATAATACTGGTAAATTTCAGAGCAGTTACCAAATTTGTTTTGGGAAATAAGATTTATTCACTTGGAATTCCCTACAACACTCAAATTGCAAGTTAGGACCTCAAAAAGTCAAATATGAAAATTTCAGAGAATTAGAATAAGATAATAATAATAATGATAAATGAAGATAATTGTAAGACTAATATACACAACAAATAAAATAACATAAAATGAAAGGAGTGTTAAGAAACAAAAGAACTCAGTTCGAATATAACGAATGTTCAGTGCTCATTCAAGATGAGTGATGTTAGAGACGTCTTCCTTTCTATTAAGAAATGGTGAGGTATAAGGGCAAAATATTGTGTGTGGTGTCAGTTCTGACACAAGGTAGTTTTGTTTAACTGCATATTTCTCTATTTTTTTTTCTTTAAGGGACATACAATAGGGTAAAAGTAGGTTTGTTTATGAGGAAGTGATTGTTCTGTCAAAACAAAACATACCAATAAAATATAATACATCAGAAGAATGCTGGGAAGGAAAAATAATTTCTACTATTTTCATTTATAGCAGTAGATCCCTTCTATTAACAACTGGAGAGTAGTCAGTTCTGTCTTTCATCCAAGTAATTAATTTTATGTATAAATGAAAAGAGATTCTTTTTGAGGCACCCCCTGCCCTAACCCCCACCTGAATAGTTTAGGTTAGTTGTGAAAGCTAAGCACTCATTTAGGTGTTCTTGACAAGTAACAGCTTTCAAGTGTCTGCCTGAAAAGTCACAGGGCACTTGTAGCATTGGGGTTGATGGGAGTTCAGTCAAAGATCCTTGTTTGGGAGCGTAGGGGAACATTCCAAAGTAAATGTGAAAAACAGCAGAGCCTATATGGCACAGTACAGATGATTTTAACAAATGGGCCCTTCCTCCCCTGCCCTCTCCTATCACAACACGCACACCCCTTTCCTTGAAAAGGAGCAGATGCAAAACTACATTTAAACTGTAAGAGTGAATTAGTAAAGGTCCAAAAATATCTTTTCCTTTTTACTGTGGATGTGTTTTCAGAATCCTATGGACAAATACACTTTGAACCAGAATTTTGAAGTGTTGTATCATGAAAAAGGCTCTGGATTTCAGGCTTGATCATCTATGTTCAAATTTCAGTGTTTCCACGTACTTCCTTCAATTGTCACTTATCATTTCTCAGTCTCAGTCCTCATTTGTAACACGGGAGATATGAACGTAAAGTTGTCTGAAATCCATTCCATACCTAAATCTATTATCCTACAATCCTATGAACTTCTAAAAGGACTCCTGCTAAGTAAATGCTTCTTAAGTCATAGATTGGATAGGACTAACAGCATGAAAAGGGAAACTGATATTGATCAAAAGTTTTGTTAAACAATTTTACAAATTTTATTTTTGAAAGGTAAACTTTTCTCACTCTGAATCTTCTAATTTCTCTAATTAGATATTAGCCCTTCTGAAACCAGCAAATATAAAATGCTCCAAACCAGGTAAATATTATAAATATAAAGATTAAAATATAAGAATTAAAACTTATGATATAGAAGTAGGAGTTCTTTTTGTTGCTCTCTGAAGAATTTAGGATTCCTACTGGACTCCATCAGTCATGGATCTATATCACTTTCTGGTACAGAGTATGTAGACCAATCCTTTCATTTTGTAGAGAGAAACCAAGGCCCAAAGAAACTTAAGAGACTTAAGGACAAGCAGAGAGTATACATTACTAAAACTTTCCTATGATACTTCCATCACCAAAAGTTTTCTGGACAAACACATACATGTGGTTTCTAGACAAGATCATAAAAAGAGAATTGGCCAGAACCTCAGAAACAATCCATTCCAGCCTTGTCATTTTACAGATGAGAACACTGAGGCCCAGGAAGTAGTGATTTGCCCAAGTTCACATAGTAAATGACAGAGGTCAGATTTGAACCTTAGATGTTCTGCTCTCAGAGTCAATGTCCTTCCCATTTTTACCCATTTACTTCTCAGGGACAAATGTAAGGTGATTATATTAATTCAAATTTAAATTTAACTTAATAATAATTTTAAAATATTTCAATAAATATTAGAAGACATTAAAAAGTTTTGCAGTAAAATGTGTCAGGAAATAAAATATATATTTTTAAAATTCCTGATAATTTTTATATTATAAATACCATCTTTAATAATACAGACACTTTGGTTTAATCTCTTAATGTAAGTTTCCTCCTTTCATGGTACTTTAGAACTCTGTTAGAACTTTAGAACATTATTCTCTTCACAGATATATGTGTAACCAATTCCATCCTTCTTATATTATCCAATTATATTCTATATTTACCCTCTGTCAAGGTAGGCATTGATATAGAAATTATAACCAACTTATACTTATCCATCATAAAACAAAGAATATTTCCTTTTATGCCTTCCTAAATTCATGATTCTTAGCATTAATTTGAAAATAACTGCCCCATACACATTGGCAAGTGCATTTTGAAAGAATATTACTGAAAAACTGAAGAATAGATCAATAAAAATTTTAAGTGTGGCAAATATGCCCTATAACAATTATTTAAATAATTTTTATATTTATATAGAAGATAAAAATAATCACATAATACATAACTTTGTTATTATCGTTATCTCATTCACCTAATCTTGTTCAATGGAATTTTGATGAAGGTGGTCTGGAATAAGTATCTATTTTGCTATTCCTTTCTTTTTTAAATTGCATTTTCATTAGATATTTTGTTGGATTTCATATAAAATAGTCTGAGGAAAAGCTGATATTGCTGTATTTTTCTTTAATACTTGATGCCCTTTATTTATTTCTTATGTTTTAATTAAGCTGATTTTTATTTAATTAACAGAAATCTACTTTTTCTCCTTCCTACTCTACTTCCTATGGAGGAATAAAGGAAATCAAATTCCTTTTAACAAATGTGCATGAATAAGCAAAAATAACACCAAACTATTGACAGTGTTCAAAAATATGTGTCATTATACTTCCTTAAAACATCAAATCTCCATCATCATGAATATTGGATACGTAGGTAAAATGGCTTGTCTTTTCATAAATTAAAAAAAATATTATGTAAGTTAACGTTTAGTAAACTCAAATGAAAGCATTTAGTATTTAGTTATAAAGATATCTGTCAAATTCATAGTTCTTATACCTAGTATTTAAATTTACATAGGTCAATTTTATGTCTGGACAGTAGTGGGTGATAGTTTTGCCCATGAAAATCTTCCAGTCCCAGTAGTTTATTGGACTAATTCGAATGAAGATTTTGGGTTTGGAGTTTGCAGTATGGAGGCATTTTTCTATTAGTTTACAAATGATAGAAATTTTATCATGTATGATTCAAGCTACCTGTATGTGTAATTCTTTGCATGATCTTCTTTTATATTTTCACTTACTTGGTAATCTCGTTACCTCCCCTGTATTTAATTCTCATCTCACACATATGATTTTCACTAAGAAAATAAGGATTAAATCAGAGTTAAGAAAAGGGATTGGAGTAGAATTTATTAAAGTTAAATGTGAATACAGGAAAACATGAGTGGCAATCATGGTTTCAGCTAGAGTAACAATAAAAATATGGATGGATAAAGAAACAAATGGGGAGATTACTTTAATAGCAATGGCACAATATGTAATTAAATCAAATTAACAAATAAATACGTACTGGATGCATAGCACCTAAATATTAAAAGGAATAGTTCATGGAAATAGGGCATAATAGAAAGTAAAAAAATAATTCTGGAGAATTTAATGTGACCTTTTTAGACTTAGGAAACTTAATCAAAATGTAAATAAGAAAGAAATTAAAGATTCAAGTGATCTTTTTTTTTTTTTTTTTTTTTTGCAAATGTGATGTGTGTCAAATATGACCAATCACCCAGGGCTACAAAACTGTAATTATAAAAACATACACACATTTCTCATACTTCTATAACTCCATTAAAAATACATGCCATGCCATGGAAAATATAAAGAAATGAACAACAGGATGAATAAAAAACATATTTTTGTTAATCACAAAAATTAAAGTTTATCAATAAGCAGCTTATATAAAGTAACACTTAACTGGAAATGAAATGATATAATCCAAAGAACTAATGAGTAAAAAACAAGTTGTTAAAATGATAGTTTTATAAAAGAAAATGATAAGGATAAAAGTCTTAGAAAATATTTGATATCTGAAATAGAGACAAAACAATTTATATTCTCAAACATGTTCCCCAACAAAATCAGCAAGAGATCAATTAATTAGGCATGCAATTTTAAAAAGGTTAAAGGAGCAACAAATCAAAAATGCCAAATAAACACAGAAGACCAATTTCCAAAAATAAAAAAATGAAGTAAATTGAACAAGAAATCAAAAACATATGTTTGATTATGTTTATATTAAAGAGTAGACAAACTGAGAGCTAATTTAGTTTAGGAATTGGGAAAATCCCCCCACACTGAGGGGGAAGTACAAGAAGTAACACTCCAAGGTTCTCTTATCACCTAGGTTGATTTTAATTTCTTACTTTCTCTATCACTATCATATTATTCTCTTATAGTTCTAATCTCAGAGTCAAAGACTACATTTCCCACCTGTAGTCTGTAAATGACCACCCCATCAACATTGCTTTCCTTATCTAGACAGTACCTATTCTCATAAACTGCTCCTCTGCCTTCAAAGAATGCTCCTCAAAAACCAAAAGAACATTCAGATATGAATCCAGTTACTGAATGAAGAAAGAAAATATCCATTTGCCTTCTGCCAGTTGGTTTGCAATTTCTCTAAACCTGTTAGCAAGAGCCAGGAGTTACTGGCTAAAGGAACTGGGGAGGTTTAGCCAATGAAAAAGAAAATTTAAGGGAAAATTATAGAATGACTGTCATGTGAAAACACAGTTTTGACCCAAAATTCAAAAAGAAGAATAATGTGTGGAAGTTACATAAATCCAAATTAAATTTTCTGAAAAAAGTAAAAAAATAAAAATAAAAATACCTAAAAGCAAAATATAATGCCATTGAAGGCAATAGGTCACTCAATTATTAAAAGTTGTCAAATGTATTTGTTAGATTTGTTATCCTTTTTAGGCATGAGTAAAAATAGATGATCTCTGAAGTTTCATTGTTACTCGTAAATTCTCTGATTCCAGTCAAATAAATTGAAGTAAATAAATATAATGTCCTGGAAAGGAATGGGGCACTGAAAGATCATTTTAGCTAAACATAAAGAATAAAAACAATTCTTACAATATTTTATTAATGTCAAGTGAGAAGGGCATAATGAAAAGACCATATAAAAGGAAGACAGGGAAAATGAATGGAGGAAGTGAATCTTGATGAGCACATAGAAGAAGTGACTAAAATTATGTTGTATACATTACAATTTAATGTAACTATTTCATGAAGAATTTACTTGCATTGATACTCAGTATTAAATTTTAATAATCAAACTTAAATTTTAAGATAAATCAACTAATGTGAATGAATAAGACACTGATGAATTTTTATTTTAAGAGCAGAAACAAGGGTTTCAAAGCAAAAGTAGTTAGATACAAGGATATTTGCAAGAAAGTATTAGATTTGGAAAACAGTGAAATTAGTGGTAATGATACTCAATACTCTAATTGTTCTATGATGTTTTTTGATTGGCAGTTCCCTCTAGTGATCAAGAGCATTACCTATTCATGACTGATCATTATATGACTCTCAACAATCTCCTTGCTGACCTGGGTGGGAAAATTATATAGTATTTGGGAGTCCTTCCTCAATTTCTCCTGATGTCATGTGAGCACCAGTGGAGCACTCTTTCTCCACCCATCATCCCTTCTCTTGATCATGTAACTAGTTCATCTTTTGACATCTTGCAATTATTTGAAAATCTTTTATTCATATAGTTTTAAAAAATTTCTCATTCACTATAGGTCAAACTTGTTTATTGTATTCTGAGTTTTTTTTAAACTTCAGCTACTCTTATATTCCATATTTCATTGCCATCAAAAAAAACAGTAAAATATTGGTATTATAAGAAGATGAGCTTTTGCTTTTCTGGGAAGCTTTCATCATTAAATGAGTTTTCTAGTCTCCCAAGGGCGTGCCACTTCTTTTTCCCTCCTTATTGTCTTTTTCAGATATAGAAGCCAAAGAAAGTCGATGCCTCAGAGTTAAATATGCACATATTCATTAGTGTATACATCTAAGAAAATTAAGTGGTAACACTTCAAAAGGCAAACCTTTTGTCTTTTTTTTTCATACTTATGGCAAAAAGGGGGAGAAAGTGTGTGTAGAGTAATACTTAAGGGTAGATAGAATTATGGAGAGAAAAAATAAACATTCCAATCTGACTTTTCTTCCTCTTACTCTCCCAAGGAGAATAATATCTGCACTAGGGAGAGAACAAAAGCAGTTCATCTTGAAACCTATGATGAGATTGTAAATGAAGACCTATTTTCCCACATAAATTCAATTCACTAGGTGTAATTGCCAGTAAAATAGCATTTTTTGTTGTTTTTCTGGACTGAGTTTTATCTAATCAAGTGCCTTTGAGCTTTGCCTTTGATCGTATCAAGAGTCTTTGATTGGAGGCAGTATACATTGTATTGCCCTTAATAGTCCTGAGGGAGTTTGAAGATCTCTGCTACCCTGTTCTCTCCCCTGCCCCTTAATAGGCCAAATGTAATTACCTGGGAGCCCACAGTGGGAGGAGCTTGCAAAAAGGGTGGGACAGGAAGGAGCAGATAAGATCAGGAGCAGAGCTGGGATGATTGTGATGTTGTCAGTCTCTGTTGATATGTGTTAATTTCTCAGACAAAAGTCTTGTCTGTTGTTCTCTATTGGTTTCTCAGATGGGAAGTGAATTGAGATGATAGTGCTGATAATGTGAAAATATTTTTGTTGCCCTGTTAAGCTTTGTTTTCCCAAAAGCAGAAATGTAAAGAGCTTGGAGTGGAGCAGTCCCTGTGAGCTGAGATATGGAACAGGAGTGGAGAACTGCCCATGTGTGGATCCAGGCAAGAGCTGGGAGCAGTCAGCCTGTGGAGAAGGAGCCCATGACGTCTGGAAGTCAACTTGAGTCAAGATGAAAGAGGGGTTTACTTTGGATACTCTATATTGATTGATGAGATTTGTAACTTACTGTGACCTAGTTGTGGATGGCATTTGTAATTTCTGCTACCCCTTAATGATGACTGACTTAAGCACAATTGGAAATAGCTTCTAGTAAAGATAAAAGAGAATTTTACTTGGATACTCTGTATTGACTGAGGAAATTGCAACTTACTATGACCTAAGGTTGGATGATAGTTGTTTGTACTTTCCATTACCACTTAAAGATGAATATAATATACACTGAATATGTTTTCTTTAAGACTATGTGACTATCTTAGTAATAAGTTGTTATGTTGTTGTGAATGTTATTCTTTGGTTTCTTGAATGTTATGGTTTAGTTTATTTCTGAATAAATAGAGTTCATTATATTATGCGATTAGACCCATAAAGTTATTCACAACAGCAGTCCACAGGAGAGCTGCTCATGATTGGCTTTACCCTAGGCTCTAAATCTAGCATGCTTTTTTAAAATTATTATGAGACTGGTGAGCCCCTCTTAGAGAGCATTTTTTTTTTTTTGCTTTTTGGAGGGGGGAAGACAGGGCAATTGGGGTTAAGTGACTTGCCCAAGGTCAAATGGCTAGTAAGCATTAAGTGTCTGAGTCTGGATTTGAACTCAGGTATTCCTGACTCCAGGACTGGTGCTCTATTCACTGTACCACATAGCCACCCCAAGATCTTTTGTTTTATATGAAAAAATTGAAATTTGTCACAGTTTTAGAGGTGGTACTTGTTCTCATTTTCTTTCAAGGGATGTATTATTTTTGAAACATGTTCTCATGGTAAACATACATCCTAGTAAAATAATAGAATCCACTTTTAAAGCAAGATTTATTAAAGTGAGGTCTAAGGACCAAGAATCTTTGAATAGATTCTAGTAGATCAGTTCAGAAAAGATTACATATTTATTTTTATTAGCTTCTCATTTCTTTTGTAGTACTAAATATTTTGTTTAATCGATTAAAAATCATTATTTTAAAAAGGGATAGACATGCTTCACAAGAGTCCTAAGAGGGACTATGATATTTTTTAAGAGGTTAATAATCTCTGATTTAAAGAATAGTTTCTTAGTGCTATGAAAATGAATGCATAATTACTGAGATTTCAGCAAAGGGATTAAAAATGATCATTCCATAATGCAATGTTTTTGACATATTTAAAGGACTTGTAGAGTTGAAGAATGTTATATATGTTGCATGAATATCAAGAAAAATCATTGACAAAGTTTTCCATAATTTCATCATGAAAAAGAGAAAGATGGGAAGTAATTGATTGTATGGTTAGATGGATTTTAAATTGGTTGAATAACAACACAGTGGTGATTAATGCATCTTTATTAGCCTACAGGGAAGCCACTTTCAGAGTGCCTTGATGATTTCTTCTTGGTCCTGTCCTGTTGAATCTTCTCATTAATGGTTTTAATGAAGTCTACAATGAACAGCTGGCAATGATAATTAATATTCTGGAACATGTAATTTGTATCTAAAAAGGTCTTGACAAACCAGAATGATGGGCTGAATATAACACATTTCACACATAATATATATGCATATAAAATGCAGTAATTACTGTGTGTGTATATAGATAGACAGATAGACAGATAGATAGATAGATAGATAGTCTGTATATATACATATATCTATTACAATAAATATAATGATATAATGGAGATAAATATAAAAACCTACACTTGGGTTTAAAAAAATCAAGTGCCCAGGTAATGACAAAGTTGATATGTATGGCAAAAATTCATTGTGTTTATTACTGTATTATAAGATAGATATGTATCATGACATCAAAATCATAATAGCTAATAGGATCCTAAGTTCCTTAAATAGGAAAGGTACAATGTCCAGAATGAGAGTTACAATAGGCCTTCTGTACTCTCTTTCTGTCTCAGACCATTTCTGTAATGTTCTATTCAATTCTGAGGAACATGAAAATTTTGGTAAGAACATCAACAAAACTGGATCTCATACAGAGGAGGTTAACTAGGGTGATAAAATGACTGGAAAACATGCTATATAAGGATCACCTGAAGGAAAAATGTGAATTTTATTCTGGGGAAAAGATTTGAGGAAGGAGATGTGAAAACTGTAAAGTAAAGAAAGGAAAAGAAAAACTTATTCTTATTGGTCCCATTTGTCAAAGCTGGGAGGAAGTTTAAGACATGCCAAGCTTGATTTCATATTGGGGGTGGTGGTGTGTGGATAGTTACACCTAGAAGTTTTCCAGAAGAGATTGTATCATTGGTTAGATTCTGAGTTTCACCTCCATAGAGGTCTTCAAACAGAAACTAGATGAATACTTATTGGGTACATTAAAGAGAAGATTGATAGCAGCCCAGTTTTAGTTGGACAAAAATTCTGACATTCATCCTCATTTTCTAATTTGGAATTTATCTTGCACACATATACAAATTAACTTAATTATTTCCAAGACACACTATTTTCTTTTTTTTTTTTTGCTTTTTTAAAACTATTTATTTATTTTTATTTTTCAACATTCATTTCCACAAGATTTTGAGTTATAATTTTTTCTCCTAGTCTTTCTCTTACCCCCACCCCAAAAGAGCAAGCCTATTCAATGCTCCTTCTCCCAATCTGCTCTCTCTTATATCCTTCCCCATTGCCCCCTAACTTTCTAGTAGGGCAAGATGTATTTCTATACAAAAGTGTCTGTATATCTTACTTCCCAGTTGCATGTAAAGAATATTTTTTTAATGTTTGTTTCTAAAATTTTGATTTCCAGATTCTTTCCCTTCTTTCCTCCCCACCCACTCCCACTGGGAAGATAATCAATTCAATATAGGTTGTACATGTGAAGTTACACAAAATGTTTCCATAGTAGATGTATTGTGAAAGACTAACTGTATTTCCCTCCGTTCTATCTCACCTCCCACTTATTCTATTTTCTATGGAGACCCTGTCTTTTTTCAAAAGTGTGTGCTTCTAACTACCCTTTCCCACATTCTGGCCTCCCTTCTATCATTCCACCACTTATCCCCTTTCCCTCTACTTTCCTGTAGGGTAAGATACCCAATTGATTGTACATGTTATTCCCTTCTTAAGCCAAATTCAATAAGAGTGAGGTTAACCCATTCCCTTTCACCTTCCTGCTCTTTCCCTCCATTGTAACAGTTTCCTCTTGCCACTTTTACATGAGATAATTTACCCAATTCTATCTCTAACTTTCTCCTTCTCTCATATTCCTCTCTCACCTCTTAATTTTATTTTTTAGATATCATCCCTTCCTATTTGACTGATCCTATACCCTCTATGTATACCGTACACACATATACACACCCACATATGTATTTATACACACATACACCCTCCCATATATATATATATATATATATATTTACATTTATATTTATACACACACATATATACATATATATACACACATATATATTCCATTCAACTATCCTCACATTGAGAAAAGTCTCATGAGTTACAATTATCATTTTTCCATGTAAAAATTTAAATAATTCAACTTGAATAAGTTCCTTATGATTTCCTTTTCCTTTTTACCTCCTCATGCTTCTCTTGCTCATCATATCCGAAAGTGAAATTTTCTGTTCAGCTCAGTTATTTTTTCCTATTAAGAATGATTATAAGTCTTCTTTTTCATTGAATGGCCATATTTTCCCCTGCAGCACTATACTGTTTTGCTGGGTAAGTGATTTTTGGTTTTGGTCCTAGCTCTGGAATATGATATTCCAAGCCCTTCAATCTCTTAATATAGAAGCTGCTAGATCTTGTGTTATCCTGATTGTGTTTCCACAATATTAAAATTATTTCTTCCTTGCTGCTTGTAATATTTTCTCCTTGATCTTAGAACCATGGAATTTGGCTATAACATTGCTAGGAGTTTTTTTGGGGGATTTTTTTTTTCAAGAGGCAATCACCAAATTCTTTCCATTTATGTTTTGACCTCTGGTTCTAGAATGTCAGGGCAAGTTTGCTTGATAATTTCTTGAAAGATCATGTCTAGGCTCTTTTTTTGATCATGGCTTTTAGGTAGTCCAATAATTTTTAAATTATCTTTCCTCGATCTATTTTCCAGGTCAGTTGCTTTTCCAATGACATATTTCATATTGCCTTCTATTTTTTCATTTGTTTTGATTTGTTTAATAGTATCTTGAAGTCTCATGAAGTCATTAGCTTCCATTTGCTCCAATCTAATTTTGAAGGAATTATTCTCTTCAGTGAGTTTTTGAAATTCCTTTTCCATCTGACATATTTGGCTTTTTAAGGCATTCTTCTCCTCATTGGATTTTTGGGCCTCTTTGTCATTTGAGTTAGTCTATTGTTTAAGGTGTTATTTTCTTCAGTATTTTTGGGTCTCCTTTAGCAGGCTGTTGTACTTTCCATAATTTTCTTGCATTATTTTTATTTCTCTTCCCAATTTTTCCTTCACTTCCTTTACTTGATTTTCAAAATGCTTCTTGAGCTCCACCATGGCCTGTAACCAATTCATATTTTCCTTGGAATTTTTTGATGCAGGATATTTGCCTTTATTGACTTCTTCTGGTTCCTTGTTTTGATCCTTTTTGTCCCCCAAAAAGGATCTATGTTCTAATTTTGCTTGTTCTGCTTGCTCACCTTGCCATCCAATTACTTGACTTTTGAGCTATTTTCCACAGTAGAACACTGCTTCCAGAGTGGAGACCTGTGTCCCAAATTGCTGGTTTTTTCTCAAATTCTGTCAGAGGTCTGAAAAGGACAGCCTTGCTACAGCCACCACACTGTCCTTTTTCACCACAGGACCACCAACCAAGACCGGGATCCAGATGCAAGCAGGTCAAACAAGAATGATTACTGTCTTAATGGTTACTTGGTCCCCTCCTATTTGTAGTTCAGGAGCTCTGGAGGCAGCCAAGGAGCAGCAGCTGCAGATTCCCCACCTCTACCCCCAGGGGCTAGGGGCCACCCCATGCTCTTCTATCACTCAGTTCCAACAGAGTTCCTGACTGACCTTTTACTTTCTCTTTGGTTTTTATGGGTTGAGAAGTCTGGAAACCACTACAGCTGCCATTGATTCACTCTCCTGAAGTCTGCTTTAGCAGGTCTGTACCGCTACTAAGGGATACCCCAAGTCTAGGCCAGTGCAGTTCAAGCAGGACTGGGCAAGGCTCTGAGCTTAGCGTAATAGACCCTTCCTGTCAGCCTACCAGTCTCGCTTCAGTGAGAGATTTGTTTCTCTCTCTCACTTTTTCTATAGCTCTAAAATTTGTTTAGAGTCATATTTTACAATTATTTGAGATGGTTGGAGCAGGAGCTCAGAAAAATTCCTGCTTTTACTCTGCCATCTTGGCTCTGCCCTCCAAGATCCACTATTTTTATGGGTCTGAATAAATTCAACCTCCATGGTCATTATTTTAGGTCACAACTTAATTGTGCATGAGTAAATGAATTTCCAAAATTCTTGTGCTGTCTGCCATACAATATGTACGTCCCCAACAGAGAAAATGTGAGAATGGAGAAGATGGAAAGACAGAGAAAGAGTGTGAAAGAAAGGAGAGGAAATGAGAGGGGAATAAGAGAGTAGTGGTGGAGAAAATATATTACCACATGGTAGAACTTCTAATACAAACCTCTGAAGTTTTCTAGAATAAGACAATATTCAAAGTTTTTTTTTTCCTAAATTGCACTTTGATGACATAATCTCAGATAATCATGACCCTTCTACTCTACTATATGGAATCTGAACAAGAAAAAGTGGGGGAAAGAAATGTCCATATTTTCACATTTCTGTATTTCAAGTAGGTATGAGAGATATTGCATGTCCTTACACACTGTAAATACATACATACATGTGTATGCAAATAACAAAGTTTCTGAGAGAGAGAGAGAGAGAGAGAGACAGAAAGACAGACAGACACAGGGAGAGAAGCAGAGAGAGACAGAGAGAGACAGAGAGAGAGAAGGAAGGAAGGAGGGAGTGAGGGAGAGAGAGCACAATTCTGGTATAACTTCTTAAAAAAATTATTACTGAATAACATTGTCCTAAGTACTAAGATCTGGAGTATCCTCCAGGTGAGATGAGACCACATACTGACACTTAAAGAACAATGGAGATGAATGAAACAACATACCCCCCCACGATACCACATGGAGCAGGAAGCAAGTACCATGAAAGCAGCACCGTTCTGGTCCTGTACTGTTAATTATGATCCCACACACACACATACCTGCAATATATGCACTCTAGTTACATGTATATGCTATTGATACATGATCTCATGATATTTTTGCATATTGACTGCCCTCACTGATGGTTTATGTATTTCTTTGAGAGTGTACCCCAAGTTTATTGGAAGTACTCTATTATGACTGTGCTTTATTAGCTTGTAAAAACATTAAATCTCATAATTTAGAATAACTTGAGTCCTCTGGCTTACAAGAAAAAAAAGTAGATGGACTCACAAGGATAAATAAAACACAATTCTGAGTTTATGTCATCCTACAAAATGCCCCTTATATGGAAGAGCAATTCAATAGGACCCATTATAATTTATAATATTATAAGCTTATAATTCCCATGTCACTGTATTTATCTATATCTATACATACACACATGCATACATACATACATGTGCATATATATGTATGTGTATGTGTGTATATATGCATGCATATATGTATGCATATTATGTATATCCATATATATAAAATTTTTCCTGCTATCAAATTGGCAAAATCATTTTTAACTTGAAAAAAATAGTTCAGAATGCACAACTAGTGTATAATGGAGGATCATTCAATATTAGTTGTCAGAAAAGTATGGTTATATGACATTTGTCATAGAAAAATGTATTCAGTAAATACATTTATAATAAAAAAGAATTAAGCAGAAACATCTTTAAAAAAGAAAATGATTCAATATGACTGGAGCTGCTTACATCTACTGGCCCTTCATATCTACCCATGGTGGACCCACTTCATAACTGAAAACTGGTCACAAAAGTACAATGATAATTCAGTCACACTAAATAAAGTTAATAATTAGCAACATTTTTACCAAATATTTCTTTGATGAAGTCATAAAGATTGTTAACTGCAAGAAAAAATAATATGCTGAGTCAGATGGTGATTATATGGGAAATTATATTGAAAAATAATTTACCTTTCTCAAATATACTTTATTAATGATCTCTTAATACTATGTTTCAGAGAAAGCAATGATCTGTATTGTTAGAGGAAATTCCCTAATAGCTTCAGAAGCTGACAAAAATCTCAAGTCAGGTAAAAACATCATCGTCATCCTCATCATCATCAACAAAAACACAAGACAACCCTGGCACATTTTGTAAGTCTCTTCTATTACAAAAGGGTAACATCTTTTTTGGAAAGTTGATTTAAATTTTAAAAAATTCCCAAAAAGTGTTCTTGTCTCTATTAAAATATATTGCCCCATGGTAGAACTTTATTTCTATATTTATTGGCAAATAGATAGTTCTGAAAAGAAAATGGATGTCTTACTTTTTTAAAAGCCAATTTAAAAAAAAAAAGATCAGTTTATTTGTACAGAGGCAAAAGCATTATGTTCAAGAAACAATAAAATGTCTTTCTCCGACTTGGAAGAACAAACTTGCAAATGAATATGAATAAAAGAAACATTCAAAAAGTGACAAGGAGTTTAGAAGAATGTATCATATCAAAGTTAGGGAGGTTTTTTTGATCATTTGTTTTTACTGCAGTTTAAACAAACATTTGTCAGTAGTGTGGCCTTTAAAAAAAAACTAAACTGGTTTATATACAATTACATATGTGCAGTGTGTGTATGTATTCTAAAATGTAAAGATATACATACATAAATAATTCATATTGTTGAAAAAGAATACATATGTTTTCTGCATAATTTGCCCTATATAGAGGAAGAAAGTGAGGACTGAGTCAAAGACATGATTTCAATATTAATTGACTGGAAAATGAATTAGATCAATGATAGTAATAGAAAAGATAAGAGAGAACATCTTTTGGGAGTGGAAATGTTTGTTTTCACATACATTAAAGTTTAAGGAGGGCAAGAAGCAGAAAAGTTTATATGTATTTGTAAGGAATAAACTAATGAAACTGTATTTATCAAACACCTTTTATATACAAAGTACTGAGCTAGGTACTAGAGATGAAATAGAAAAGCAAGACATCCTTACTCTTAAGGAAATCAATTTTCAATGGGAGAGTCAACACATTGAGGAGATTTCTGCTGCAAATTAGATGAAAATATTTTATGTTCTTTAGCATTCAGTGAGCAAATAGGTGGTGATCCTATCAGATATCAGAGGTTAGAGCAAAGTGGCAATATTAAGCTGGAGAGCTCACAGATTTTGGGGTCCAGCATAGAGGTGACATTTCAAGGTACAATAGCAATCTCAAAAATTATGAGTAGGGTTGCTTCAGAAAAACCTTGGAAGACTTATATGAGCTAATTCATATTGAAGTGAATGGAACCAGAAAAACATCATACACAGTGATAACACTATTGTACTATGATCTACTGTGAATGTCATAGCTATCCTGACCAATTCAGTGATACAAAACAATTCTGATATACTTATGATGAAAAAATGCTATTTACCTTTAGAGAGAAAACTGAAGTCTGACTAAAGATTGAAATATTTTTCACTATTTTTCTTTCCTTTTTTTCAACATAGCTTACAAGGAAATATACTTTGCATGATTTCACATGGAATTAATATCTAATGCTTGCCTTCTTAATCGGTAGAGGTGGAATGGAGAGAATTCAGAACCTAAAGTTTTTAAATGAATGTTTAAAAATGATTTATTTAAAATACCTTAAAGATCTATTAATGAGAAAGTATGGAAAAAAAGTAGAACAGTATTGAATGAAGAAATTTAGGAGTTCCAAGAGTTAAGAGGTAGTAGCTCCAACAAAGGAAACAGAGAAGAAATGATCAGAGGTTGGGAAAACAACCAGAAAATGAGACTACAGTGAAATGGATGGAAGCCACCAACCTTAAAAATATCTAAGCTTTCATATCCTTAGTCCTTGTGGGATTTTAACAAATGTTATTTCAATGAAATCAATATACTCTATCTATGTTAACCTACTTAACATTCTGTCTACCCATGGATCATCAGTCATCACTTATTGAGTGCCCACTGTGTACACAGCTCCATAGGGAGTAACAAAGAAAATAGTTGGACATGGTCCTTGCCTTTCAGGAAAGTAAAAGCTAATACTCAGTTTCACCTTTGGGAAGGTTGAATTTTCAGTATACACTGGAGGAAGTTTTTTACAGCCTCCTAAATTCTGAGAATTGCTTTTCTGCCTTTTAACAATCTCTGTCCATTGTTACTGTCACAATGTTCATAAAAATATAATTATAAACACATGGAAGTAGTGTAAAGCATTTAACATATCAAACACCTGTGCCTTTGATCCAAATCAACAGATGTCCCAAGTCTTAGTTTGCTGTTGCAGGAAAAAAGGGTGATTGACTTTTCCAAGATCAATTAGTAAGTTAATGGCAAAGTTAGGCATTAGAAGTCAGTATTTAGGAGTCTATCCTATATTTAAGCTACTCACCCATACTAGATGAACTGACACTTTTTAAACAACATTCGTTATAGGTGATCTATAATAGAACTAATTTATGTTGCTGATATTTGGGCTTTTTCCCCCCAATGCCAACAGAGTATTTTAGCAAATTTCAAAACTACCTATATTTGTTATTGCCTTAGAAGACTTCCTAAGACTCCAAAGTACAGAAGTGAATAGTATATATTCACAACTATTACCATGACCTTAATAACACCTTTTTCATTTTCCAAAATAAATAAATATGTAAATAAGCATTATTTATAGTTAAATGGTCAATCTGCTATGAAGTTACATTAGCATTAACTTCAAAGACAGTCGTACACAGAGATCTCTTGTCACAAGGGACCTAATACACCAGAGACAGTGTGGTGGAATGAAGAGGGCACTGAATCCACAGATAAAAACTTAGGTTTAATACTACCTGTGACAGTTTCTAACTTGTAACTTTGGCTGAATTAATCTACCTGGCAACTATTTCTTCATCAATAAAATTAGGGGCAGAACTAATTTGAAAATATGATTTTGATCTTAAAGTTGATCAATAATCTGTATCCCCATGTGAACACTACCAAATGGCCTGTTGCTGTTGACATAATGCTTTCTGAATATCTCTCAATATCATAGTCGTTAATATATTGGGATTTCCTGGAGGACAAGGCCCATGAATTTTGATTATTTCCTTAATCTGTTCATTTGTAAGAGCTTCCCAGATGTGTTGGAGTGTAAATATGACCCTAGTCTCTAGATTTCTTATTTCAACAATGTTCATTGCAATATTAGACAGTTTTGTTTTGTTTCATTTTTAACAATACCAGACATACTCTTCCTTGGTTATGGGTAATGGATCTGCCAGGCCACTGTCTGTTCTGAAACAATTGCGCATTCCACCATGCTGTGGTCTTAGGATTTTACTGGACATCTCAGCAATTAAACTTGTTTCATAGGAGCCAGAGGCCAGGTCTGCTCATGGTGTTAAATACCTCCTTTTTCCCTTTGTAAAGGTAATGAAAACAGATGTCACTCTGGATGTCATTCCCTGCAGTTTTCCTGCTCATGGTATAAAGCAATGACCAGATCTGGTCTTCCTTATCAAGACTGAAGTCACATTACACTGTAGGAGTTTGCAGGTGGCAACATGCTGCCTTTGTCCTGGAAAAGAATTGATATATACATATATATATGTATATATATATATATATATATATACACACACACATATATATGTATGTATGTATATATATGTAGATATGTAGATATATGTATATATGTATATATGTGTATATATATGTATATATATATTTATATAATTTGCATCTTTGGACATAGTCAGTATGGGAATCTGTTTCATTCAACTTCATGTATTTATTATAATCCTTCCTTCTTGCTCCTTCCCCCAGTGGTATACTGTAGGAAGGAAAGACAATAAATGTGTAATTGGGGAAAAAAAACTACAAAATAATAAAAAGTAAGAAAAAAACACTAGACTAGTAAGATCTAGTCTCAACTTTATCACTTACTAGTAGGGTTAACATGGTCAAGTCATTTAACCTCTGTAACCTTCAATATCATCTATAAAGTGAGAATTAGACTCAGTGGTTTCTAAAATCCTTTCCAGCTCAAAATCTATCACTCTATAATAACTCATGGCCTGTCTACCTAAACAGATTATTGTGTGAAACAAAGGAGATAATGCATGCCTTCATTATTTTGAAACATAAAGCCCTATATAGGTAGAAGTGACATAACAATTGTGACCATGATAATCAAGATAAAGAGTATGAAAATTAAGAAAAAAGTAATGAACATAAAAATTATGACTGGGGCTGGGGAAGGCAATAGGAGTCCCAAACCTCTACCCTCCTCATTTTATAGATAAACAAAGTGAAGTTCAGAGAAGTGGTGTCCTTGCCAAAGATGCAGTTTTAGGTTCCGGAATTAGGAAGAGAACTCAAGTTTTCTGATTTCTAAGTCAATGTTCTTTCCATTGTATCATGTTATCTGCCTTGAAGCATTTAATGATTATCATATGCAAGGCATTGTGCTAAGTGGTGTAGATTTAATCAGAAAAATAAAATAGCCTTTGCTTTCAAGCATCCTTAAATTTGAAAGGAGGAGGCATTTGTGGAAGGTTTCTGCTGTGATTCATAAGGAATGGTTCAGTGGTCTTTATGGTGCAATGGCAAAGCAGATGAGAATGTTTCTTTTCTCAATTCATTTTTGCTGATAAAAATCTTATTAGTTTCTAATGCTGAACTACCAGACAATCAGTGCTTGAACAAACTCAAGGAATGGACATGATAGGAATTGATCTAGGGTTTTTTGTTAGTTTTGTTTTGTTTTGCTGGTGGGACAGGGGAAAAAAAAGAAAAAAACCTTCTCCTTAGTAGTTTCAAAATTTGGATAATGATTCTTTCTTTGCTACATATTCACCAGAGTTGTTTCTGTCCAAAAGAAGGAGTATACATTCTGACAGCACCATCTGGTAAAATTGAAAAGTCAATGACACAGGAAGCAGAGAATGTAGATTCAAATCCTGCTTCCTTTGTTTACTAGGTGTATGAGCTGGAATAAGAAATTTGACCTCTGTTGGCCCTCCAATAAAATGGGAGAATTAAGCCTTTAAGATTACCTTAAAGAAGGTCTATGATCTGAAATCTTGAAACCTTTTGCTAAAGTTTCACAATCTAAATCTATTTATGGCTATGGTAGGTACCTAACACAGTAACTGGAAAGTCATATATAATTAATAAATGTTTTTTGGATTAGTCAATGAAGTAAATATTAATTAAAACATTGATGAATTAATATTAGTTTTCTCTTTTTTAATTTCTTCTCTTCCCAAACAATGGGAACTAGAAAGATGACTACTATCATGCAAGGATACAATAGTTGGGGTATCTTGTGGGGATTCAGGTCCATGATATTTTAATAGGGTTCTCATGAAAATCGAGACACAAACTCAGAAGAACACAGTGAAGGAAAAACAGCTACCAGCAAATCCTCAAAGAAAAAAAAATAAACTGGACACAATACCAATAAGAATTTTGAAAGACCTAAAAAGAAATTTTCAATGTCAAATAGGAGTGGTGGAAGGGGGAGGGAGGGAGGATAAGGTATAGAAATGAAATGAGAGAGAAACATCTTTTTTTAAACAATTAACAACTTGGTAAAAGAGGCACAAAAATACTGAAGACACCACCTTAAAAAAAAAAAAAAAAACAGAAACAAATGGTAAAAAAATAAGTCCAGAAATTCACTAATGAAAACAACTCTTTCAAAAGTAGAGTTGGACAAATAGAAAAAAGGTACAAAAGTTCAATGAAAAAAAAGAAATTAATTTTAGAATTTGGCAAGCCTAGAAAGAAGGATGTCCTGGGAGATGGGGGAATGGAGAGGAAGAATGGAGAAAATTATCTCACAAAAAAGAGACAGGTAAGAAAAAGCTTTTACACTGGGGAGAAAATGTTTGGGGGGAGGGGAAAATAGTTGAACTTCTTTCAACTATAAATTGATTTTATACATATATACATACATTCATATCTGTATACATGCATATGTGTATTTTTGTATATATGTATCTTATGCATGTGTGTATATGTACAGTCAATTGGTAAGAAAAAGCTATCTTATACAACAGGGAAACAGGAAGAGAAGTATATAAGAGAAAATGAGGATGATAAAAGGGAGAGTACATAAAAGAAGGCAGTGGACAGAAGAAAAAGAGACTTTAGAAGAGGATAGGATAAAATGAGAGAGAAATGGATAAAGAGAACATAGGATAGAAGGAAATGTACAGTAAACACTTATTGCTGCAATATAAATAGAAAGTATATCAATAAAATGATAAAATGTTGCAAATTATAAAGAAAAAGCTTGGCCCTGCAAAGGGAGATATAAGAAAATACCTCCTCCAATTCATTTCAGATCTGAGAAGAGTGGTTTACATGGCTGCAATGGTGTATATATTTTCAGATTCTTTCAATTTATGATAGGTGTTGCTAATTTATTCCTCTTCTTTTTTAAAAGTAAAATTTCTGAGAGGTGCAAGTATAAGCTTATGGGGAAAATGAGGCATCTAAAAAGAAAGAAAATAAGGTTTATTTTAAAAGCAACTTTGCTTTAAAACTTTTTTTCAGTTTAAGAAAATGCAAAATTGGGTGGAAATGTTATACAAGGAATTCTTTAAAAATTATTCATGTAATTCTATATGAATAGACATTTGTATCAGTGAAAGTAAGAATTACAAATAAATATTTCAAAATAAATCTGAAGCTAATATTAATGAATTAGAAATTTTAAAGAAAAATCTTAAATGTATCACCAAACACCTCAAATTAAAATAAACAGAAAACAAGAAGCTGATGGAGAAACTCATGCAGTGCTGATGGAACAGTAAACTCATAGAATTATTTTGAAGAGCAATTCCACTCTCAAAAATAGTAAATTCATAATATCAGCCTACTGTTTTACTCAAATAATTTCACTGTTGAGAATATACTATAAAAGTGGGATCAACAATGAGAATGACAAAAGTGCTTTAATCAAACTAAACATCTAACAAAGGGGAGGAGGTGACTAAATAAACTTCTGATATAATAGAATACTATGATGAAATCAAGAAGTTCTATGTATTATGAATATAAATAAATACGGAAATTACTATTGGTATTATTCAAAGTGAAAAAAAGAAAAGCAACAACCCAGCAACAACAAGAGCAAATAGCATCAGAAAAATATACACAACAATTAACCACATAGAAGACAATAACCAATGAGAATAAATGAACAAAAAAAATTTTTGTGGAGACGGAATTGCAAAACATGTTTAATTAGTAGTACTGATGCTCACTACAAATTATAATGAATTATTTAAAAATTTTAAAATAGGAAGTAATAACCAGTTGATTTCTTTAATATCATTACAATGTGAAAAAAAATACTTAAAGTATATATAAAACGAAAGACAATTTGGTGTAGTATCGAGAGAACTAGAGTGAAAATGAGGAATACCTGAGGTCAAATCCTGTCTCTGTCACATACTGGCCATGTAATCCTGGGCATTGACCTCATGGTGGGCACTTAATAGATATTTATTGACTGAGAACTTTCATTGTTCTCTAACACTCAAATTTGCAGTGAAGAAGTCAAACTCAAGGTCTAGAGGGAATTTCCTCCCTTGAAAGTCCTTGTACCAATTAAGTCACATTTGCTTTCACTATACTTGAAATAGACTAAATAGTTTTGTTTCCTTTAGAAAGTAAAATCAATGACTGCTAGTAGCAAACAAGGTGAATGAATGTACATTTCCTAGTCTAAGCATACTTTCATTACGTGTTAAATCAACCTACCAAAGAAAAGTCAGGTAGGTGAAGTAACCATTGATTAACTAAATGAGTATAGCCTGATCAAAGGGATGTTCAAGATACATGATTTGGAAACTATGGTAACTCTCATTAAAAAAAAAAAAAAAAGATTAGTTTCACTTGGAAAGTCTTCTAAGGATACTCCAGGAAAATAGACCCCTATGACATCCTGGGGTAAACAGATTCAGAGAGAAGGATAGCTTCAAGTAAAGCCAATGGAAAGGTCACCATCTAAACAGCTCCTTATCCACCTCTAATACTTCAAGACACCAAATGAAGTCTAACCTCAGGAAAAATGGTACAGACCTGGGTTGGGATTTGTGAACAGTTCTGAGAAACTACAGATTCAAATGGAGACTACATGATGACTGTGCCCTGGGACATAGATAAATAATAATTGGTAATAAGAGGAAGAAGTGGAAGGATGACAAGGGCATTGCAAAAACATCTGAGAGTAGTGTTTGTTGCTCTGTAAATTCTTACTTTAAATTGTAGAATCAAGAATGTCAACATGGAAAGTGAGTTCAGAGCTCATCTAGTCCACCTTTGCCAGCATGAAAGCAAGTTTCATAATGAAGCCACTAAAGTCACAGTTGGTCCTTGCATTATTGAGAGTTCTTAAGTCATTCAAAGTTAAAAGTACTTTTCTTGTACATTGTTTAATCATTTCACAATTCTTTTTTTCTCTTTTTCCTTCTCACTTCCCTCTGAATCAGTTCACATGTCATCCCTGATTATTATAATTACCATATTAGATATTGGTCAATTTATTCTTATGCTTTTTAATATTTTTAACAAAAGAGGGTGCTGCATTTTGCCAAAAATATTTTCTGTATTAATTTATACAATAATGTTTTCATATTATTTAATAGTTGACATAATCTATAGTGTTTATAATTTTCCTAATACTGAAGGAATGTAACTCTCAAACCAATCTATTCATAGTTTATTACCATTTTAATGTGTCACTACACTCTTTCATAATATCTTATTAAATATCATTCTATGTTTATTCACTAGGGATATTTGACTAGTGTCTTTTTAGTTTTGTCTCCTCCTGGCCTAAAGAAACAAAATCATATTTCTGTCATACAAAGAATTTGATAGGATTTTTTTTCATTTTTTTACAGACAGCTTATGTAATATTGGAATCTTTTTTGACTGTTTAATAGGAGTGATTTGCAAATCATTATAGTCACTACTGACTCTCCTCTATCCCTTTGTGAGTTATTTTTTTCATTTCTGTTTCTGAAATTGAGTTATTAAAATTTTCTCATCTTACATTTTTGTAAATATTCACACATTGCATTTGTTACCAATTTTGTTGGCATATAAATGTGCAAAAGCATTTCTAATAATTGCCCTTATTTCCACTTCACTTTTTGAGTACTCTTTTATTTTACTTTTATGTCAGCAGTTGGCCTTCTTTTCTTATTTGTGCGATGATACATTTATGTGCTTTATTAGTTATTTCATTTTTAAAAGTTTCTAGTTTTTCATTTGATTTTTTTTTTGTTTTCAATATTGATAACTTACTTGATTTTCAGACTTTCTGTGTTTTCACATTTGGTTGGGATTTTTCAAGTCATTTAGATACTCCCTGATGCATGTCTGGTCTGAAAACTTATGGGTTCCTAGTTTATCCACCTGTGTTTAGTCCGAAATTCACTGTGGGATCTTTTTCACATTGCCTTTATGCTTCTGGCTATATATTTTTAGCCATCCTGGGCTGGGTGGAGGCACTTTTGATTTTTTGATCTTTTTTGTTGTATTTTATATATTTTCATTGGAGCAAATTTGAGGAGTAAGGATCCTCCCTGACCTGTCATGTCACTATCTTACATTGATTACTTGGATATCAAACCCAAAGAGTTTAAATGCTCTCTCCAAGGTTCTCTAAAGTATTAAATGATCAAGGCAACATTTTAACTCAAGTCATTTGATTCCAAATCCAGTGTTTTATTCACTGTGAAATTATACTATTTTATTGTTAAGCATTCTCGCAACAAGCTATTTTTATAGTAGTTTATCCCTTTCCTTATACTTCCATCTGAGTAATAAAATACAAGAAAATAAAATGAGAAAGACCTGTGAAGCAAAATATGAAGCACTACGGAAAGTATTACCAAGAATCAATTGACACCTCTATTTGTGAGCAAATTTCATTCTCATCCCCTTCAACAAAACAGCTTGAAACATTCCATGAAAGACTATTTCTAAAGTATTTTTTGTAAATACAATTACTGGCAATAATGATGTAATAAATAGTTATCATTTATCTGACATCAGATTCATCTATCCTTTGCTCAGTATGCTACATTTTCTTCCTCTTAACTACATAATGTTCTACTCACCATGAATAGCCTTTGAAGCAGAAAGATGGAAGACAGCCAATTCTATTGTACAGCCAAGAGTTGTCAATACCACAATTCATGCCAAGGGAGGCATTTTGTTTTAAAGCCCAAATCGGGAAGTAGATATGAGATATGTGATAAAGCTTCCTTTGATGTGGACCTCATTTTCCCACTATGTATTATAATATTGAAGGTTAGAACTCTAGCTAAACTGATGATTGCCTTGTGAATATATAAACATTTTTGGTAACACTTTCCTAAACCAAGTAGGCCCAGGAAATGAAGCCAAGGGGTAACTGCTTTGTTCATGGCTCAGTGGCAAAACCCCAATGCTACTGGTAGCTATGAGACTTAAACTAAGATAAGATATTCTGACTGAGTTCTGGGACCAAATTAGGTAAACTGTAGCTGAGGGACAAGGGATTCATTCATTTACAAGAAGCTCAGGCATTCACTACTTTTCCCCTCCTCGCCTGGCAATGTCCTAAGTGGGAAGGTGCTAGAGGGAGTTAGGTGGAAGAAGGTACTCAGCTCCATTTCAACAATAACAAATAGTTTCTCGTACTTTCTGTATGAAAATACTCCATTGGAAACACATGATATACAAAGTTGTGTAGGTGTGTGTTTAATAGCATAATTCCTTCTTTTAATAACAAAGAAAGAGATTATGGCAGAGCGGGGAAAATGGGTGAATGAGGGTGATTCAGAGCTGTCACATCAGTTTTAGATACTCAAGAAATAGTCATACAGCCACCCACACTCCATGCCTCTAGCCATATTACAATGCTGCCACCCAACCTATTCAGCAATGGCTATATTGAAACTCCCAAAACAAACACAGATATATTTTCTGGGCTTGTACTTGAGCCTGTACACTCTCCAACTCTGATGGGACTTTACTGGAAAATCTGGGCCTCAGAATGAAGTCATGCAAAGAAGCCTGTGTTTGCATCTAATCAGTTCCATGTGGTATATGGTTCCTTTTTTCCTATACTGTGGAAGTATTCCTCTTTGGTTCACACAATGGATAGGCAATAGTCTAGCAAAACTGGGCCTTATTTTCTTTTTATCCAGAGGTTGTTTTTCTGTGTGTCTGTATACATTGGGGTTGAAGGCTTCGGAGACAGATACTAACCTAGCCAATTTTCCAGTGGTCAGTTGTTCTTTATGAGATTAAACTTACAGTATGCTGGTAGACTTTTGTCTGAGGGTACAGTTTTGTAGCTCTAAGAGTAAATATCAGTGACTTCCTTCTATAAGCCATTTAAGTTTGCTTCAGAGCTATAATTATCTATAAATTTACCTAGGGCAAATTAAATTGAGGAAGGACATGGTATAGCAAGAGCAATTTAAGAAATCTCTATAATAAATTGATGTAATAGCAAGAATTTATCTAGCAAAAAACTGTAATACATTTTCTCCTTTGAATTACATAACAACCCTGTGAGATAGGTGGTAAGGTCTTGGTTTAGTGTACTTTCTTTGGAGCGCTACAACATACTGCAGCAAGATCTTCCAAAGGAATCATAAATGTCCTACAAATACAGAAGTTGCTATGAGAATAAATCACACCCCATAAGCATAAAATGAACCAACATTGGGAAGAAAGGCACCCTCAGGGTAATAGCAGCTAAGGGAAAGCCCTGTTCATCCTGTGATCGTTCTAGTTCTAGTTATCTGTCATAATAGGTAAAATTCTGGTTTCTAAAATATATGGATTTAAGTCAGCACAGGAAAAGTTTTAGACTGACATATGTTACATCGAATATTTATATTAATTGTCCTTCCTTTATATTATAAAAAAGCCATGTTGCTCTGTACAGCTTTGAACAAAGCTGTAAAAGCAACAAAATACATAAAACACGGACCACAGACCTAAACAGAAGTGTGTTTACGTGATTTTCAGACTTCCAACTCCCTAAAATTCAATTTTGATATTGAAACCAATCTTTTATAGTAAAGTACAAAAAATGTAATATCTATCAGTTGTTTCTTCTCTCTCTCTCTCTCCCTCTCTCTCACTCACTTTTTCCTTCCCTCCCTCTTTGTCTGTCTGTCTGTCTGTCTCCCTCTCTCTCTCTTTCTCTCTTTCTCTTTGTCTCTCTCTGTCTCTCTGCCTCTGTCTCTCTCTCTCGATCATTCCTTCCCTTCTTTCTCAAGAATGTTTGGATGATTTCCTAAAAGAGGTAAATCAGAAATCTTGCAATATGTTGCGAACAGGGTATGTTGGAGGAAATTAATAACATCTGTAATTGGAAGCTCTGTTGAAACAGAATCTCACATGGTGGGCACTACCCATACCATTATCGAGCACAAGAAATATTGTCTAAATAAAAATGAAAATCCATCATTCAGACCTTTTTAACTCCCTTGCCTCAAGTTAATTTCCTATACATTCACTTTCCCACTGACTACATCCACTGGTGCTCTTGCAACCACAAGCACATTACTATTTCAGATGCCACTAATGGGTCAGACATATGTCAGTATGTAGAAGAAAATGGCAAAGACATTGAGACCTCCATTCAGGCTCTATTAGTCATGATGATAACCAGATAGGACTTTTATCCCCAAATGGTATTCTAGGGTCTTAAAATAGCATCTTTCTGTACAAATATCAAATAAAATATTAACTTCCTGTGATATCACCCATATTTATGTGGCACAGATTTTTTCAGGGAATGAATAACCCAAAGCTTATTTGTATTCTTACATTTCTTTAAAAAGAAAATATGTCTGCACAGAAAATTGTTTCTAGAAAAAAATCTTTGGCTTTATTTAAATGTCCCTAAATATCTAGTGACACTATCACTAGATTACTGGACCAGAGTTAGGAAAGACTTGGATTCAAATCTTACCATTGACACATTCTGTGTCAGTTTCACCAATCTGAGCTTCTTTCCTCATCTACTAAATGAGGATAGTCACATAAATAGAAGGACAGTTAGGTGGGGTAGTGGATAGAGTGGCAGGTCTGGAATTAGGAAGACCCATTTTCTTAAGTTCAAATCTGGCCTCAGACACTAACTTGTTGTGTGACTCTTGGCAAGTCACTTAACTCTGTTTGCCTTAGTTTCTTCATCTGTTTAAAAAAATGAGCTAGAAAAGAAAATGGAAAATCACTCTGGTTTCTTTCCCAAGAAATCCTTAAAATATGGTCACAAAAAATCAGACACAACTTTAAAATGACTGAACAACAAAATACAAATAGAACGTAACTCTTAGGGTTACTTTAATGCTTAATAAATATCTTGAGTGTTATGTATTTTGGAAACTTGAAGTACAAATGTCAGTTATTGTTGCCATGCATACCTTATTGTCAATGGGATATCTGTACTGGAATATCTACTCTACTTTGTATACAGCATCATTTTGAACTCTTTCATTCCTGCCAGGAACATGGAAAAATTGGAACAAATATCAGTATGAGTTTTAGACCAAACAAAACAATATCATTCAAAATCATACATATGTATATATAAAACATACCTCTCCTATAGGTAACTTAAGCTACTGATAGGTTATCTAAATATTACTTTACTAGCTTAAAATAACTTAAGTTACTAAGTTATCTAAATGTTTCTAAGTGTTCTTAGTAACAATATATTACATTGTAATGTAATGAAATAATTTTAGTGAATGAAACATTTACATTTACATTTATAAATTAGTATCTCACAATTACATGAATAAAACAAATACTAGTTTTCTTTAGGAATACTCTCATATGTTTTAGCAATCTCCCACTATCAATCTATCTGTCTCTCCATCTATCTATGTATATATCTATATACACACATATATTTGTATATATTCACATACATAAACATATACATACACATATGCATATGTATGCATGTGCATATACATTTACATATGCACCTGCACCTCATACACATATTCATATACATATACACATACATATGCGTGTACATGTGCATATGCACACATGTGTATATACATAAGCACATACATGTGCATATACATATACTATGGATGCAAAGATAGAAATTAAACAGTCTCTTCTCTCAAAGAACTTATATTCTACTGGCAGGGTAGGGGGAGGAATATACATAGCAATAAGTAATAAAAGGTAAAACTAAAATAATTTTAGGAGTCAGAGTCAGCACTCTGGCAGAATCATTAAATTTCTAAACAAGGCACCTGAGAAGTATTTGAGAGAAACCAGATCTTATTCTAAACAGGAATAAAAAAGAGGCCCATCCTAGACATAGGGAGCTAAGTATAGGAGGACCTAAAGAAATTATATTCGTAAAGTACTTAGCCCAGTATGACACATAATAGGTACTACATGAAAGTTTATTCCCTTCCTCTCTCTGTCTGTCCATCCATCCATCCATCCATCTATCTATCTATCCATCTATCTATCTATCTATCTATCTATCTATCTATCTATGTAGATAAAGCATGGAGTTATGGAATTGAGAAATGAAAATAACAACTAGAGCAACACTAGTAATTCAACTTGACTGCATTAGAGAGTATGAGAAGAAGTTAATGTCAAATAAGGTAGGGAAGGTAACTGAGAGTTCTGTTTTTGGTCATCTCTAAAACTCAGACCAAATGTTTCACTTTTTTTTTTTTCCTTGAAGCAACAGGGAGTCACTGAGCATGTCTGAGTTGACAGAGTCAGATTTATGTTTTAGGAATACAATTTTAACAACTATGAGATGGATGCAATGATGATGAGAGATAATGAAAGCAGGCAGAACAATTAGAAACCTGTAAAGAAGGTCCAGCAGGAGTTTATCAGAGCCAAGTATGCTAAGAGTGAGTGGGACTTAGAATGCTGGCAGGGTAATCAGTACAAGAGATTCTGCGGATGTGAAATCAACTCAAATTGGCAACCTAGTGGATAAAGAACAAAATAAAGTGGAAAGAGATAGAAGAGTCTAGAGAAAGACCTTGAACTCTGGTGGTGCCCATAGCAGAAAAAGGAAAATTTTGATAAAGAGTAACTTGGTAGAGGATCTAACCAATATTCTAGAGATTTTTATCTACTTTTAAAAATGTTTTTGTGTGTGCCAGTGCAATATTCTAACTATACATCTAGAATCACTCCCTTAATATGTGATGGGCTGATAACATTTTTAGTACACACACACACACACACACACACAAACACACTTGTATATCTGTATGTGTATAATATGTGTGTATGTATATGTATATTGTTTGTGATTCCTTTCATAATATTTCTCTTTTTTTTAAATTTAAATTAAATTTTATTATAGTTTGCATTATTCATTTCCACAAGATTTTGATTTACATATTTTCTCCCCCTCTTTCCCCCACCCACCGCCCCAAAACAGCCATCCCAGTGTGTCCCCCTCCACCACCAATCTATTCTCTCCTATGTCACTTTTCGGTAGGGCAGGATGGATCTCCCAACCGCAGTGCCTGTGTAACTCAATCTCCAGTTGGATGTAATCAATAATACTAATAATAATTGCATATATATATAGAAAGATAGATAGATACATATTCATAACATTTGATTATGGAACTCCAGATTCCAGATTCTTTCTCCTCCTCCCTCACCACCCATCCCCACTGGAAGGACAAGCAATCAAATATAGGCTGAACATGTGAAATTATGCAGAACCTCTCCATAGTGAGCACACTGTGAGAGTCTGATTAAATGTCCCTTCTTCCTATCCTGCCCCCCCATCCA
>CM053585.1:334320524-334336878 GCA_028646515.1 Pseudochirops corinnae | reverse complement strand
ATAAAATTTAAAAAAAAAAGAAGTACACACTTCTGTAAAGGATCAGAGAACAAAGTAGAGAATGGAATAAGTTGAGGGAGGGATAGGAAGGAGGGAAATACAGTCAGTGTTTCACAATATGCCCACTGTAGAGATGTTTGGCATAACTACACATGTATGGCCTTTATTGAATTACTTGTCTTTCCAGTGTCTGTCTTCAGTGGGTGACGAGGGAGGAAGGGATAGAATCTGAAGTTTAAAATTTTAATATTAAATGTTATTTAAATGTGTGTGTATGTGTGTGTGTGTGTGTGTATATATATATACACATGTATGTGTATGTATATTTGTGTGTATATGTGTGTATATGCATGTGTATGTGTGTGTGTGTATATATACATATATATATATATGTAATATACATGTAGCTGGGAAATGGGTTATGCAGGCACTGGAGTAGGGAGATCTGTCTTGCCCTACTGGAAAGTCAAAGGTTGATGGGGAGGATATAGGAGAGAGCAGATTGGGGGAGGGGTCATACAATAGGAGTGCTGTTTTTGGATGGTGGGTAGGTGAAGGATGGGGAGAAAATTTGTAATTCCAAATTTTATGGAAATGAATAATGTAAACTAAAAATAAAAAAAAGTTAATTTTAAAAAGTTGACATTGTCTTCAGTTATTTATTTTCTATCTTAGATTCCCAAATGATTCACATCAAAATAATGAAATTGCTCATAGTAGTAATTACATGTTATGTTGCATTACAAGTCAGACAATTTGCCTGTGCCCCAAGAATGTTTAAATTAAGGTAAAGAAAATTGGGACAAGGTTAGAACTTAGCTTTTTTAATCTAAATGCATGGGATATTTCCAATGAACCATGCTATTCTGTTGCAAAAGCACATACCTATATAAACACATAACTATTGTAGCATTGTGTGGAGCATGCTTCCAACATTCATCAATAATCTCTTTTGATTTTCTCTTCTTCACATGGGGTAGCATAGGTTGGAGGGAATTATAGGACAGACAAGGACATATAATACAACTTATATTACCTTTCCTCCCAAACTACCTTGAATTTAATTATTAAGTGTCTATTTTTATCTGTTCCACTTATACATGTTATGCAAAAGTCTTAGTATGGTTACAAATTTAAAAGTGCCTTTCTCATCACAACCTCCCCCTATCTTCTGAACTTATATTTACCTTCTCTTAACTCTGCATAGGAACTGCATTTACACAGTTATTTGCAGTTGCCTCACTCTCCAAAGATAAACTCCTTCTGGCAAGAGAGTATTGTTGACATTCCTTGTATCCCTAGCAATTAACATAGTGCCTCATACACAGTAAGTACTTAATAAATGTCTGTTCTATGACTGATTGCCTTTAATTCCAGCTCAGACCCAAAATAAATGTTCTCTTAAGTAGATGAGACTCAGCAAGCACCTAGCTAAGTATTTCAGACCTAGCTACTGAATACCTAGAAAAAAAATTCTTATTACCAATGTCCTTGTTGTCATCAAATAGCTAAGCAGCTTAATCAGATATGGTTTGTTCAATAGAATTGATGAAAAATGAAAGATGTCTCTAATTGATACTTCTTGAATGAGCCTAATGACAAGAAGTAACTTCTCAGTACCCAAGTAATGCTCTAGGAAAATAAATGATAGAGAAACTATGAGCTTGAGTGTATAGAGGGGCTTTCTACCACTGGAAGTTACCTATTCTACCAATGGAATCACTGTAGCTATAATATCATGAAAAGAATATAGTTGGCATTATCAGGAGAACTGACTTTAAAGTGAGGAAGACGTGGGTTCAAGTACTGATTCTGATAAAGTCTACTATACGACTTTGAACAGCTCAATTAACCTCTCAAAGCTTTAGGAAATTCTTTAAGATTATAAACTGTAATCAATTGGAGAATGACTAAAGTTGTAGTATGAACAAGTTATAATGTGATTCAATAACAAATGCTGAGCAGGATGGTTTCAGAAAGATTTGAGAAGAATGAATTGATGCATAGTGGTGTGAGCAGAACCAGGAGAAGGTTGCACACAGTAACAGAAATTTTGTAAACATGATCAACTTTGAAAGATTTAGCTACTTTGATTGAGACAATGATCCAAGATAATTCTAAAGGATCGATGATGAAAAATACTATCCACCTCTATAGGGAACTGATGAACTCTGAGTGCAGAAAAAAGTATACTCTTTTTAATATTTTTTTGCTCTTTTTTTTTCTTTAGAATACAGTTAATACAGAAATATACTTTACATGACTTCACACATATAATTAATATCACAATTTGCCTTCCTAATGGCTAGTCAAGAGGCTGAAGGGCAACAGAGGGTTTTTCTAATGTTAAAATAAGTTTTTAAAATAAAATAATTCAACTATATTCTATCTTCCTCAAAAAAAGTAAGCTTTAGTGAAAATGTCAACCTACAATTATCAAAGAAATCTCATTCTCTGGGAATTCCCTATAAAAGTGGTTTAGTTGACAAAGATGGAGCCCAGATGGTACAGATAAAAAGCACTCGGCTGAGCTCAACCAAATTCCCTTCCAAACAACTCCAAAATAATGCTGCAAATTGAATTCTGGAGCTGCAGAGGCAACAAAATTTTGGGTGAAACAATTTGCCTGCTAAAAAAAAAAAAAAAACAAAAAAAACCTTTGGTCAGCAGGAAAGGTCTGTCTCTCTGGGATGGTGATTGATCCTGGAGTGGAGCACAGACCTAACAGCACAGGACTCAGTGGGCCTTAAAGGTGACTGCACTGGTGGCAACATCAGCAGGTTCTGAAATTCTCAGTGTGGTGATGGGGTATGAACAGTTATTCCAATGAAGATTGCATGGGATCCTTCACTGAGTTCAAGACCCTGTTGCATTGCCCATACACAGCTCTGTGTCACAGTCCCAGGTCGCCCCCAAAAAAATCCATTAGTACTTGTGGCTTCAAGGGAGCAGGTCCCATAATTGTAATTCCAGGGTGGAAAGTGGTTCTTGTGGTTGCTCGCAAGGGAACAGGGATCTTTGATTCAATTCTGGGACAGAGGAAAGCACTATCAACTGTGGTTGCAGTAAAGAAGGGAGAATGAGTCACAATCATAGAAGCAGGAGATGATGTAGAAGCACTGGCGGTTAAAGGGGAACAAGGTCCCTTTGTGAGAAGACCAGAGCACTGAAAAGGAGAACAATGGCCATACCTCCCCTACATAATACCACCTTTAAAGCAACCTACACAACCACAGAACTAGCTCTGAAAACAGTCACCAAAAAAAGGTTACACCAACTCTACCAATCTGGAGACAATGGAAAACTACAGCCTGGGTCATCTCCAGTCATCCTGACTTTTTTCTATCCATTGGACTCTGATGACTCTGGAGAAGAGAGTGAGGTCAATGAATTTCCACAGCTCTCCCTCACTTAAATACAGTTCATGTGTTAGTCAAAACATTACCTACATGGAATCATTGGCCCTCTTTGAGCTAATGAAGAATAAGAACTATTATATATTTATATATGTAGATAGATAGATAGATATAGATATGATACGATATGATATGAAAGATATACTTGTCTAATGTACAAATCTCCTTGACTTCTTTCTCATTTATTTTATGTTTAGATTTATCCAGCTGTAAGAGGGTAAAGTTGAGGTCTCCCATTAATATAGTCTTAATATCCATTTCCTCCTGTAATTCATTAAACATTTTTATATCTGTAATTAAATTGAATTGAGGGGGGAAGGAAGAAAAGGGGGAAGTAGAGAAGGAGGAAGATTAAAAAATGGATGCTTAACAAAAGTGCTTGCTAACTCCACAGAAGATGTCCAGAACAGTTCAAATAAAGGTAGAGTGGTTCTCTCAAGGCTCTATTTGGTGGATTACATTATACTCACTGTTTCAGGCCCAGGAACTGTTCTGTTTCTTAAGGTTTGTAATCACTCAAAAACTTCAGTCTAACTATCCACATAGGAAAAAAATAACAAGTGGATGGATTATGCCTACTGTGAAACCTAATACATATAATTAGATTGTCAGACCATAGAGCTAGAGGAGGAGTAAATACATCTGGGACAAACTCTGCAGATAGACATTGAATTGGATCCAGAATTGAATGGGAGGATTTGAGGAAATCAGATCGCATTTGAGAAAGTATGCATCAATTGTATTCATCTCAAGTTACTCCTTAAAATAAAATACTATTTTTTTCAATTAGTCAATAAACATTTATCCAGTACCTTCTTCAAGCCAGGCATAGTGCTAAATGCTGGGAATATAAAAAAATGAGGCAAAACACAATCTCTACCCTCAAGGAGCTCATAATCTGATGGAAAAGATAAGCAAACAAACATATACCAACTCCATGCTGCATAAAAAGAAAAATAATTAAAAGAAGGAAGATGTTAGAATTACTATAGATTGGGAAAGGCTTTATGCAGAGGATTACATTATAGTTGGCATTTAAAGAAAGCCAAGGAAGTTAGTATGAGGAGATGAGGAAGGAGAGCATTTTAGGTATGGGGGACAACCAGAGAAAATGCTGGGTGCTGAGAGATGGAGTGTCTTGTTAGTGGAGCAGAAAGAAATAAATGTGGTTAGGAGTAAAGTAGAAGATGAACACCAAACAGAGGATTTAGTCTTTGATTCCGGAGGTGATAAGGAGTCAATGGAGTTCAGTGAGTGTTGGGTAACATGATCCCTGAGTTTGGGGGAAAAAATCACTTTGATAGCTGAATGGAAGATGAATTTGAGTGGATGGAGGTATGTGACAGACAGACCTACTAGTAGGCTATTGCAATAATCCAAGCCTGAGGTGATGAGAAGCTGTACCAGGGTGGTGGTAATATCAGAGAAGAGAAGGGGACATATTTGAGAAATGCTGCAAAGGTGAAATCAAGAGACCTTGGTAACAGATTGGATTGTGGGATGAGATGTGGTGAGCATCTAGGATAACACCTAAGTTGTAAGCCTGAGGGACTGGGGTGGGAGATGATGTTGCCCTTTATAATAACAGGGAAGATAGAAATTAGTTTGGGAGGAAATAATGAGTTCAGTTTTGGAGATATTCAATTTAAGATGCTTAATGAACATCCAGTTTGAGATGTCTGAAAAGTAGTTAGAGATGCAAGATTGGGCATCATCATAGAGATTAGGATAGAATAAATTGAGCTGAGAACATCAGACTAGAGATGGAAATTAGATTCACAGAATGTAATGAGATCATCAAGTCAAAGAGTATAGGAGAAAGAAAGTGGGCCAGGACAGAACCCTGCGGGACACTCATATTTAGAAGGCATGATTTGAATGAGGAGCCAGTAAATGAGAATGAGGAGTGGTGTAATAGGTAGGAGGAGGAACAGAAGAGAATTTTAATGGCAGCAGACTTCTAGTGGTGATATATTATGATCAGTAAAACTGCAAATTCAAAGAATGAATATTATAGGATAACTAAAGATAAGGGAGAGACACATGTAAATATATTGTGGCATATGAAGAATGACTAATTGTAACAAATATCATCACATGGATGGCTCAGCTATGTAGTAAGAGAAAAGGATAAAGTAAAAACTCATATGCTACATTGTTACCTTTGTGATTCCACAGTAAGTGATCAATGCTTATTTGTTGAATAGAAGAGATCAAGAATTGGACTCCATGTGCTTTACAAGAGAATGTGAACAAAAGTTCCACAAAATGAGAACATATTGAAGGATAGTGGTCGAAATTATTGGACATGGAACAATGTGGACATTGATGAGCTCATCGATCTACAGAAATATTTATAGATACCATAGAGCAGCTGTGTACTATTAAATGTTATAACAACTAGATCTCCAAAAAATATATATATACTAGCACATTTCATTAATCTTCATTATTAACATTTTTCCCACCACTTTCCTAAGTCTAGACAAGGACAGAACAAAAAGCCAAGCTTTGACTTTTTTTTTTGTTGATTTCCAAAATTCAGATGCTGACAATGAAAATTTAACCATAGAGAGTCTGTTTGAGCTGGATGCAGTGCACTCCTTCCAGGGAAATTCTTTGGGTGTAGACTAGAGGATAAGAAAATTCATTCTGAAGTCAAAGGATATAGTTACCTCACCCCCTCTCAGCATCTTGCTACCTGTGTAACCCTAATGAAATCACATAGCCTTACTTTTCCTATCCATAAAATTAGAAGATTGGACATTATAACTTTTGGGGTCCTTCTCACTCTCAATATATTATCCATAAAAAAAAAAAATCTTCGTCAAAGGCCACATCGTATTATGAAAAAGCACTGCCTTGGGATTCAAGAGAATTTGTTCAAAGTTCATGTTTTGATATTTATATGTTAATTAATTTTTTACTTCTATCAAGTTCATGTTCTTCTTCTATAAACTGAGAGAATTGGAATGTATAGTTTCTAATAAACTTACTTCATCTTTGATGCTTTGATTCTGAGTAAATCAATGAATGAGGTTGAACATCAACAGAAGTCCAGATGAGAAAAAAAAAAAGAGTTCTTTACATTTGTCTTTGTTAATCCATATTCCACAGTCTTGGGTCTCTCTTAACCCAACCCAGCATAGAAGGCAATGGATTTCTATCATATTTGTCATGACATGCATCAACTTTCAGTACCCAAAGTCATTGTGGTGCTCATTGAAAATAGCAAAGTAATTGACCACCCTTCTGGAAATATCTACTTGAGTACCATTCTTGGAGTGTCTATTTTTGAACACTTTGTGAATTTTCATTTTTACCAGTCGCACAGTTTTTAGCCCCTTAAAATCTGACCTTGAAAAATCAAATAAAAATTAAAATGGTCCCCTTTTGGTAGACATTCCCATCTGTGTTTAGTGGTCATTGTTTATTCCATTAAATCTGTTTGTTTCCTGGCAAATATTTATTCTACAGTCCAAAATCTAATACTGTGTTTTATTAAAATTACTTTCTTCCTTTCCTTAAACTTTGTTTACTATTGAGATAAAAATGATGATGAACTCCACTGATTCTTCTTTGATTTGAGAAAGAAATTCAGTTGTGAGTCACAGGAATTCAAGTCTTTGGAAACAGTAAGAATGCCCTTTCCCACTATCTTATATAATACACCAGCAACTTCTCTTTGCAATTAGTTAGTTTGGAAAGACTTAAGCAGCTGTGTTAAAGTATCATTAAATTTTCAGCAGTATATAAGATGAACTTTATATTACTATTTTTTTAGAAAAACCTGCCCTGGGGGAATTATTTATCTTTTGCTTATGGATTCTTACTTGAATGAGGAGTGAGTTTTAAGTTTCAGGTGTTTTGGCTTGAAATTAATATAGCTGATAGTCATAGCATGAAATTTTGAACATCCAAGATAATCATACTTACTTCCTACCCTTTGTTTTGTTAAGAAGAATGCAATCCACAGCAAAAATAGCTAGAAGCTATATCAGTGGAAGGATTCATAGTAATTACGCTTGTTCCAGGAACCAGAAATAAGAAAACAGATAGCTGATAGTTAATAAAATGCTTTAGAAAAATTAAGGAGTTTGCTTTTGTTCATTGTAGCTGAATTCTAATGAAAATTTTGGTCTTGGTAGGGGTAAATGGAATGTTCAGAATAAAATGAGATTATTAATCAATAGGCCTACTACATCTAAGGGTAGGCGTCAAAGTTATTTGTGAAGATAAAAGAAGATTTGTGATTTCATCAGTGTATCAAAAACTTGGTGTGGTAATGCACCCAATTAGACTAAATTAGGTTCACTTACTGTGGCAAGAACATTGGGTCTAAAATCAGAGGACATGAAAGGCTCATACTCATCCTATGATCCCTTAAAATTTTTGTGTGATCTAGCACAAACCAATTAACCACCCTAGGCTTCAATCTCCTCATTTTTAAAATGAGGGAATTTAAATAATTGCCCCTGAAATCCCTTAAACTTTTCTAAATCTTTTATCTGAGGCACAGTGAAGGTTAATGATTTGTCAAAGATCACAAAACTAGTATGAGAATCAGGATTTGAACCCAAGATTTTCAATTCTAGCCCAAATTTTTACGTAAGTCATGCACCCACTGTTGTAAAATTTATGCACCCATCATGTAATTTTAAAGTATTTTATTAACACATCACACTGAGTAGTATTGTTTTGCAAATATGAGCTGACAATATATAATGCATTGCAGAAATTTGCTAGATACATAAGATGAGCCTTAAGCAAGTTTATGAGATTTAGCAAGTTATGCACATTCAGAACTAGGATGCAGCTTTTTTATGGACATTTGCTCATTTTCTTTGATGTACTCTTATATGCAGTGTAGACAGCAAAATGAAAAAGAGTAGAAATGGTGATTCTCAGTTTATTTTATCAACGTAAAAGTTAATCTAGGTAATTCAAACTCTGGAGTGGATTCACTAACAAATTACTTGACATAACCATCCAAATAGAGTGAATTAATCACAGAGTCATAAGCTCTTTTCATCATTCATGAATTATCTTAGTGAAATGATTAAACAAAGTGAATGATACCTTCTTTTCTCTTTTTAGTCACTTGATTTCAATCTTCCTTTGAAAGACTGAGTGGAGAGAAAAGCACTTATGTAATTTACATTAAAATATCCTACATTTTGCTATACCAGTCAAATTACCAAAAATTATTTTATAGAACTAGAAAAAAATAGTATCAAAATTCATCTGGAAGAACAAAAAGTCCAGAATATCAAGGTAATTGATGAAAAGAAATGCTAGAGAAGATGAACTGGCCATACTAGAAATTAAATTATATCATAAAGCAGCAATCATCAAAGCCACTTGATACTGGCTAAGAAACAGAGGGGTGGAATAGGTTATGTACACAAGACAAAATAGTCAATGATTATAGCAATCTACTTTGATAAACTCAAAGACCCCAGCTTCTGGGATAAGAACACAGTGTTTGATAAAAACTGCTGGGAAAATTGCAAAATAGTATGACAGAAACTGGGTATAGATGGACATCTGATACCATATACCAGAATAAAGTCCAAATGGGTAAATGATTTAGGTATAAAGGCTGATGCTATTAACAAATTAGGGGAGCAAAGAACAGTTCATCTGTCAGATTTATGGAAAATGGAGGAATTTGTGATCAGACAAGAGACAGAGAACATCATGAAATGCAAAATGGATAATTTTTATTACATTAAATTAAAAAGTTTTTGCACAAAGCCAACACTGTCAAGATTGTGGGGAATCAGAAAACTGGGAAAATAATTTTTACAACTAGTGGCTCTGATAAAGGCCTCGTTTCTAAAATATGTAGAGAATTGAGTCAAATTTACAAGAATACAAGTCATTCCCCTATTGACAAATGGTCAAAGGAAATGAACAGGCAGTTTGTCAATGAAGAAAGTAAAGCTATCTATACTCATATGAAAAAAATGCTGTAAATCACTATTGACTAGAGAGATGCAAATCAAAACAACTCTGAGCTACCACATTACACCTATCACGTTGGCTACCATGGCAAAAAAGGAAAATGATAAATGTTGGAGAGAATGTGGGAATGTTCAAACACTACTTTGTTGTTGGTGGAGCTGTGAGCTGATCTAACCATTCTGGAGAGAAATTTTGTACAATGTCTGAAGTGAAACTGACTTAACAATACCACTTCTAGGACTGTATCCCAAAGAGATCATAAAAATTGGAAAAGGACCTACATACACAAACAAATTTATAGCAACTATTTTTGTGGTGATCAAGAACTGGAAATTGAGGGGATGCTCATCAATTGAGGAATGACTAAACAGGTTGTGTTATATGAATGTAATAGAATAGTATTGTGCTATGATAAATGATGAACAGCCAGACTTCAGAGAAACCTCAAAAGACTTATATGAAATCATGTTGAGTGCAGGAAGCAAAACCAGGAGAACAATGTGCCCAGTAACAGTCAACCTGTGCAAGAACTGATTTTGAGGGCCTTGACTCTTCTCAACAATTCAAGGACCTCAAAATATTCTAATGGACACATGATGGAAAAGGCCAGCCACATTCAGAGAAAGAACTATGGAGTCAGAATGCAGAGTGAAGTCAATTATTTTCTTTTTTATTTTATTTTGTTTCTTGTTTTTTCTTCTAATGGTTTTTCTCATTCATTTTAATTATTCTATACAACATGACTGATGTGAAAATGTGTTTAATAGGAATGTATGTGTATAGCCCATATTATATTGCAAATTGTCTTGGGGAGGAAAGAGAGAAGCAAAGGAGGGGGAATTTAAAACTTATGGAATTAAATGCTGAAAATTAAAATTGATAATTTAATAAATTGGAAGAAAATATCCTAGGTTTTTTATATCTTTTCAAGATACTGTCCTAATCTACAATTAGCCATGTGTAACCCACCCCCTTGCCTTCTAATGCTTTTTGTTTGGTTGGCTGGTTCAACCATCATATGTTTTAGGGAAGCATCCTCTCTATTCATAATGATACCAGAAAAGTTAAGGTTAAATAGATGTTTTTAGAGAGAGATTTTAGGAGAGAATGAATTATAATATAAACCCATTAAAATTTGTGAAGTCCCAAAATTGTAGAACACTTTAAATCTATGAATATATCTATAGTCTTTATTTTTTGTAACAGGTACCTTTCTGGACGTTTAACAAATATAAAAGCACTGATTAAAAAGAAAATGAACGTAAAGATGGAGAAGAAAATGAGGAAGAAAAGAAGAAGAAGAAGGAGAAGGAGGAGGAAGAGGAGGTAGAGGAAGAGGAGGAGAGAGGATGAGGAAAAGAAGGTTGAGAAGGATAAGGATAATGAGGAGGAGGAGAACAATGAGGAGACTCTAACAACGTTTTTAGGCATCAAAAGTTATAGAACTATTTTTGCTGACTTAAACAAAAATTAATCAAAAACATATGGATTACATTTTCACTGAAATAATCTGGGTCTTTAAATGCATACGTAGGTGTTTGCCTATATGCCTGTTCAGTGTAGCTGAAAATATACCTTGAAAAAACAGTGGGATATGGATTTCTCATAACAAAAGGCTATCAGGTTTGTTTTTTCTTCTTTATCTAGCTTGTAACCACAGTAAGTACCATTTTCCCTCTGAGACACAAACACAGGCACAGCTACTTAATTCATGGTAATTCGAGAGAAATAAGTCAGTCATATTTATTAGCTTCTGCTCTGTCATCTCCCATAAAACACTGAATTGTTAAGAAGGCAATCCAGTCTATTCAAAGACTACTAAGTGACTTGTTAACACTTCTTTTGAAGCATTGTGAAGTTGTTCCTTTTTTGTTCTATTGTTACCAGTCATTTATCTTTCCTGAGGGTCCCATCAACTACTCCATAACACCCTTGACTTCATTCTGGATAGACTCATAACATTTTTTGGAAGTCTTCCAGAAATGACTCTATACAATTTATAACCAAGTTTATATGTATGGCTGAAAGGTTACAGCCAAACAAACTCTCTTTCTCATCACATAGATACTGAACATTACATATTAGATTACATATCTACCAATATGATAGGTAGATAGATAGATAGATAGATAAATAGATTTTTTTCCCCTGTCATTCTTTTTTGATTCTCCATAGCTTGACATGGGTCAATGGATAGGGACAGAAACTATTATTGCATTTATATTCAGTATTACTGAATGAGGAAATTCCCTCTACCAATTCAAGTTGCTTCCTTTTCTCAAATATCTAGTCATGAGGTTCTGCCTAGATCCATAGAAAGTAAAGTGATGTGTGAGATGAAAGAGTTTGGAGTCTGAATCTGAGGTCAGAAAAGGTCTTTATTCTTTCTCATGAGAAAGGACTCTGCCCCTGTTGCCCACATAGTGTTCGCCAGGGAGAGAGCAACAGGTAGAAGCCAGCCCATGGTTACATAACCTTCTAATGCAGAAACCCAACCCCTCCAACTGGCCTTCACTCTTATTGGTAGGGAGGCTGGCTCACAACCTAAGCTCAGTATTTATCCCTGAGACAAAGGACCGGGAAACATGTAGGTGTTCAATGAAAGCAGTCTCAACCTTATTTGTCATATCTTGTGCTGAGGTGGCACTGGGGAGGGTCTCCATTGCTCTAAGCCCCAGATTCCTGGAAGGTCAGGTGATCTCTAAGCCTAGGCCTAGTGAATACTGATGCTATTCTAGATCTGGTTTTTCAGAATGGGGAAACTTCACTATAAATTATCCCTCACAAATGTGCCAGCAAATCCAACCTTGGCCTTCTGATAGGTAAAAGGACTGTGGGAAGAAGCATAAAAAAAAGGCAAAGGAGAAGAAAAAGGAAAAGCAAAGGAGAAGGAAAATTAATAGGATGGATAAATATTTTTATAAAATAATATGCAATCAGTGGTTGAAGTTCGGAGCATTCAAGTATGAACATTATACCTTTTTCTCAGAAGTTTTTTAAATTAATATTAAATTAAATATCAATTTGAATTGCAAATATACATATATAAATACTACATATATATATGTATGTACGTATACATATACAATTTCATACATATCCAGAGTTTGTTAAAACAGGTTTCACTATATTCTCCTTAATTATTATTTTTTATTTGAAGGGACCAATAACATTTATAAATTCCTTTCAAAGCTATCACTTAGCAATGGAATTGCTTTCATCCCAGCTTTTTGTGGAAGCAGTATCACCTATCTATCATTCTTTGTGCTTCCTAGGACACTTAAAATAGGTGGGGAGAAGGACTTTTCCCTTTACTTTTACCTCTCCCCTTCCCAAAACCAATGAGTAAGGGAGATGTGTCCATTATTCTTATTTAAAAGACAAAGCCACAAATCTAGTGTGAAAAACCAGCAAAAACTATTGGGTCAGGGGAAGGGGGAGAGGGATAATGATTTTGTTTTTGCCTATTCTTGAAAAATGTATGAGGATATATCTCCCACTGATGCTAATTATTTTTTTTCCATCTATTTTAGTAGGAGATATGTGCATAGAGGCTTCAATTAAATTTTCTAAATTGAAGTCAATAGGAGTTCACTGATGCTACTTTACTGGGTTGCAGGGAAAGGATTCAGAATGGGGTGACATGTTGTTCTTTTAAGGAAAGAAAAGTGTTGGCATAAAAGTATGAGTCAAAGAACTTTGACCGGCTTGGTTGGAAATGTGAGATTGGATCTTTATGATAGTTGCCCCCAAAAAAAATTTTCCTAAAGTTTTAAAAAAATTGTACATTCAAATTTTTAGCCAAAAAGTAGAGTCAAAATGACCTTCCAACATAAAATATATTTATCTGTGCTAAATTTTATCCAAGGAGCTAGAAGACACAGTGGATATACCATGCTATATCCTTAGTGCTTCAGACACTTATTAGTTGTGTGAACTTAGGTGAATCTATTGATCCTATTTACCTCAGTTTCCTGTAAATTCCATTAAAATGAACCAGAGAAAAAAATAGCAAAATACTCTCTGCCAAGAAAAATTTCAAAAGGAGTCACTAAGAGTCAGAAATGACTAAATAACAACTAATTTAATTATTTCTATTTCCTATTTGGATAGCAGTGCTCATATAACAATAATGACAATAATTAATGTTTATCTAGTGACTTAAAAGCACAGTCCTTTTGCACATGTTATTTCATTTTTGACTTACAACAACCCAGTGAGAAAGGGACTGCAAGAAGAATTATGCACATCTGATAAAGGAGAAAATCGAGTCTCAGAGAAATTAGATGATTTGTCTGTTGTTGAATAACTGTTAAGTACTAGGACAAGATTTGAGCCCAGGTCTTTATGACTTCAAGTCCAGCACTGTTACATTCACAATATAGTAGATGTAACTTAAAATTAACATCATGGAGCTGAGAATATCAGTTAAATGACAAATCAGACTGTCTTCTGTTATGTGAGGATTAGTTTAGCTCAAGGGGACATTTGCAACCAAGGAAGAAGAAAAAATCAAAACAAAACACCAACAATGAAAGACCTTGAAAGCAGCTACAGATGGACAGAAAATGTGTAAGTGTCCAATTTTACATCCAGCTTAATTTATTACATATGAAGTGACAAACTAAATCACCTTCAACTTCAGACTAATACTTTATATGTAAAATGCATATTATCCTCATTGTTGAGATCACAGATTTGTGAAACCTGTATGTAATGTCTCATTTTCTAGCAAGTTCTCAGCAATGTCAATTAATTAACCTATTTCCCCTACCTTTGAAACTTCAGTATTTCTAATTGTAAATTTCCATTTAAAATCTCTCATTTCAATCATATTTTGCCTTTATGAAATCCTAATTTCTGGTTCAAGGTTAGAACATTATATAAAGCTTATATTAAAGTAACTTATTTCATAACTCTGCTTAGACACCACATACATTTCTAAAGCAACATTTTACTAAGTTGTGTATAAATTAATCAGAACCATATGATTTCCCTTCACAAGGAAAAAAAAAAGAGAAAGAAAAAAAAAGTGTTTGGCAAAATTGCCTATGCCAAGCCACTCACACACATTTCTGAGATATTTTGCCAAAACTAGATCCTACAAGCCCCATTCATCCATATTTCTTTCATATTTTAATTTCAAATCACTTCCTTGTAGACTTTCATAAAAGTTTAGGTTTAATATGTGAGACCTGACAGCTTCTGACATACAACCCAAGCAGTATCTCAAACATACTAATGGATTAAAGTGAGTTTTTTAGGCCTCAATTAATTAATATTCACGCAATCTATAACAAATTTTCTGTAGTTAAATATATTCAAGTGACTATTCTATAAGACACATGCAAAATTGAAGAGAACTATGTATGCAAAATTTTGCAAAAATATTCTTAAAAGGAGAAAAGTGAATTTAAAATGAAATGGTTTTAGTTGTTTCACTAGGAATCAACAGCCATATTCAGTCATTTAATGTGAAATACATTTTTTCAAAATATTTTGGATGAATATCTGCCGTTTTATTTTACATATTATTGTCCAAATTTTATTCAATCAGTTATCTGTTTAGAGAGCATCGCCATGTTAGTTTATCAAATACACACACATTCTTCTGTTATCTATTTCAAGCTGACTACCTGTATTCATGAGGTAGAAAATACAAGTTATCTCTTTACAACCTGATGTTCTACTACTTATTTTTCCCCCTAAACATAGCATGTTAATATCCTCCCCAAAATTAAGGAACCTCCCATTCTCTGAATGACCTATTGATATCATTCCATCTTCTGTCTTTCTGAAACAATTCATCAATAAATATTTTTAAGTGCCTATCATGTCCTAGGTACCATACACTATGAATACAAAGACAAAAGCTAAAAAGTTTCTACCTTCATGGACCTTGTAATCTAATGACTAAGATATAAAACACATATCAAATAGGGTAAGAGAGTTTGGAGGCATGTTGGAGACACTATTACCTGGTAAAACTAAGAAATAATACATGCATATTCTAGCATGTCAGCAGATTCTTGAAGAAATCCAAGTATGGGGGATGGAGTCAAGATGGCGGCTAGGAGCAGCAAGGTACCACAGCTCCCAAATAGCCTCTTCAAACACCCATCAAATATGACTCTAAACAAATTTTATGGCTCTATAACTCACACAGATACACCTCTTGCTGAAGGAAGCTAGGCAGGAAGAAGTCACAATAGCTCTGGGAGCCAAAAGCAGCCCAGCCTGAAACCACAGGGTGGCCCTGGAATGGGCAGCCAGGACAAGCTGCGGCTGAAGCTTCAGGAGGGTGGATCAGTAGCAGCTGTGGCAATTTCCATTATTATTAAGCCATAAGAAAAAAGGACTGAGTGAAAGGTGAGTTGATCTTGGCTAAAATTGGGGGAGAAAAGAAGGTCTGGGCAAACTGCCTCCAGGGCAAGGAAGCAGCAGAAGTGGTGGCCGGTAGTCACCTCCGCATAGCTGCTCAGGGCCCCCAACCTGCAGACTGCAGGCGGGCCAAGTAATCACTCAGAGGCCAAATGCTCTGGCATTGAGCAGCCCAGACCAGGATCATGGTCTTGGGTGGTGGTCCTGGGGTGCATTTTCAGTAAGCCAAAGCTGGTGAGAGCTGCAAAAAATGACAGCTCCCTAATAGCTCAAGCAGCTGGGAAAACCTCAGCAATTTGGGACAGAACTTTTCCCTCTGGAAGCAGAGATCAACAGAACTAAAAAAATCATTGACTGGCCAACCATGAGCAGGCAAAGGAAGCAAAGCAGGAACAACAACCAAACTCTAGATTCCTTCTTTGGGGACAAGAGGATCAAAACATGGAACCGGAAGAAGACAACACAGTCAGAACTCCTGCAACAAAAGCTTCCAAGAAACATGAAGACTGACTAAAAGCCATAGATCAGCTTAAGAAGGATTTTGAAAACAAAATGAGAGAAGTGGAGGAAAAATTGGGAAGAGAAATAAG
>CM053585.1:334292663-334320024 GCA_028646515.1 Pseudochirops corinnae | reverse complement strand
AGCCTGGCGCCACAGGCTCCACGTGACCACATTCAGCCTATTAGGGAACACAGTATACTTTCAAATATCCAAGGGTCCTCAAAGTCACGTAGCCACTTCAGCAAAGGGCCTAGGGGCAGGGAAGATCTTTAGATTCCCATAACAACACCTGAGAAATGAAACCATTCCTCATGCCCCCAACTACTATGGCACTGGGGTGGGACGTGGTTGTGGGAATTTGAAGATGTTCCCTTCCCCTTAATAAGCCTCGGGGAATTTGAAAACCTTCCCTGATTTAAAAGTAAACTCTGCCCCCTAATAAGCTGAATGTAGTCCCATGGAGTCCATGGTGGGAGGAATTAGCTGAAGGGTGGAAAAGACCCCAAACAAAGTTGGAAGTCAGAGCCAGAGAGATGATGGCAAAGAGAGGCTGCTCAGGTAAGGAATTAGCAAGGTTTCTGAGTAGATATTGATCTTGTTTGTGGGAAGGCTAAAGGATGATGCGGCTCTCTGCTACATTGTGGTGCATTAACTTCTATGTTGCTATGATGGATTCAGTTTCCTGGTGTTGAGATTTGGTTTTCTGGTGCCTGAATAAATGTTTTGCTTCTGTCTTCTATATGGAGAGTTTGTTATATTTTACAATTGAGCACTATGCAGGAATATTTATAGTCATGGTTGGTATATTTATAGTGACTGTTTGGTTATTGCACTGGTACTACAGGGGAATAAAGTTATTTTTACTTAATATAAGTTTATTTATTTATATTTATCTATATGTTGTCTGCCTTGATATGTGTGATTTCCTTATTGCCAAGAATATTTAATAAATGATTTCTGATTGGATCTTTGTTATGTTTGCTACATTCCCAATTATCAGAATAAAATGAAAGATAAGCAGGCAGAAAGGAAAGACAAATTAAACTCAAGGAGAAAAGACTGAAGTTAAAATGGCCATCTAGCCTCCTTTTAAGGACTTCTAGTGAAGTGAGTCATCCAGTGTCCAAAAATTAAAACCTTCAAAAGATGTCATCAGAAGGCCACTCCTTCCTTTTTGTAAAGTTGATTTATCATAGAATCATGTAGGCAAATGCTGTACATCATTCATTCCATTGCACATTTAACCGTAAGTATACATACATGTCAGAAGAGCATACCCATAAACAAAAATTTATATAACAAAGTAATCAGCTCTAAATATATGTGTGTGTGTGTTAACTGATTTTAAGCTACTAGTGAATGTCTCAAAAATAGCAGAAATCAATCAACAAGTACTTATTAAGTTCCTCCTGTTTGCCCCCAGCACTGATCCTAGCTTCTAGGAAAACAAAAGCAAAAGTAAAACTGTGAAAAAACCTCCGAGGATAATCTGATTGATGGTATTTCAAAGATTAATACTGTATAAAAATTGAATCAGTAATCACTTAATTTGTATATTGCTCACATATTAAAGCACCATATTCTTTGAAGTTTTGAGTCATTTCTCTACCTTTCCATAAGTAAGGAAATGTCATATGCAATATTTAGAAGCAGTTTATAAATACTGTATTTGTATGTGTATGGCTTTCTTTGAGGGTTTATGTTACCAAAAGATCATTGTAAACCTTAATAAAAATGGTGTGGACCCTGTGGGTGTATAAAAGTCATATAAATATTTACAGCCCTGCTGCCAGGAAAAACAGGGTTTGACTGGTGTATTGCACAGAGCACTTGTAAATAACCCAATTCCTCTATGTATAAAACAAGTAGAAGTACTTGCCTTTCATAAACAGTATAAGAGAAAAGGACATCTTTATAACATAGCAGCATTCATAAACTATTATGTTTCATATAGAATTGATCCAAATAAAAATTTCAAGTTTCTATATTCCCTCTTTTAAAATTAGTACATTTGATATGCCTTTAAAGATATGGTTAATTAATAGTTGGGGACTAACTATGTGGACATGAATCTTTAAATTATGATCTCTGGAAGGAAGTGGAAGGATCTTTTAAAATTTAAAAAAATATCTCCCCACTGAAACAAACATCCTTTTTCTTTTAGCTCAGGGTATCATGCTTTGACCTCCATTCTGGCATATCCTTTATTTCTAAGACAAAAATTTTTGTATTGAAAAGTATTTTTTTTTTCCAATTCATGGCCTTGGAAAACAAAATATTGCACCATTTAAGTCTTTTTACCTCTTATATCCCAACATCTAGATTTATGCCAAACAGATTATATTCTGAATCAAAACAATTTCTGAGGGCATATAATAACCTCAGGTGTCAACTAGGGATCTTAATTTCTCTATTGAGATTGCTAGCCATAGGTCCAACTGGTGAATGAACTGGATTAATGTCATCTATGAATCAAAATATGTTCTAACTTACATCCATTATATCATACACTGATCTATTCCTTGAGCAAGATGGTTGAGGCATGACTCTTTTTTTTTTTGAGTAGATGACGTGTAAATAGAGAAACTTCGTATTTTATTATCTAGTAACTGGACTATACAGCCTTTCTTATAATTGATACTTAACATTTTTGTGTCTCTGAGTGTATTATTTTTCTTAGTGGCATCCCTAATTAGTCTTTAATGTAACCCTGATAACCTGTAACCCTGATAACCCAGGTTCTCACCTTCAAATTTCATTTTTGAGAGTGATCAGGTTACTCAAATTAATTGACATATGTATGTTTTCCCTTTCCCTTGCAACATAGCCTATTAAGGAGACAAATATAAATCTATGTAATATTATTTCAAATATTCCATTCTATGCTAACTATTATTTTCATTTTATATTAAAATGATATGATTTCTTGTATTCTCATTCTAAGGCCAGGAAGTCAAATGTTATTTGACTTGTGAGATGTAAAGACACCTAAATTTGTACTCAGAAGGACTGAGAGTCATATAAAGCAAGTAATCAAGTCACATTGGACTCAATTTCTTCATATGTTAAATGAGAAGTTTACATTTAAGAATCTATAAGATTTTAAATTAAATATTCTATTATGCTATAAAAATTAAATACAATTCATGTAATTTTACATGAGGAAATAATTTAATAGTCTCTTATCTGGTACATTTGGGTTTTTAATTAATTATTTTTTTTTTTAATTTATGGAATAAAACAAGTATTTGTTTTGTGAATAAGTGAAAGAGATGGGATTTTCTTATCTCATTATGGAAACTATCTCCAAAGCTCAAAATATTGTAACCAGTTTATGACTTGGAAAAAGAAGCATTTCATACCATGAATGATAACAAAAAGTCATATTCCCACGACACTTTAAGGTTTTCTCAATATGGCAATGCATTTAACATAACATTGATTTAGACATTCAAAAAATGCAAATAGCAACCAAATCACATCCAGCCATGTAGGTCATCCCACGAATTCTCCATTGGAGGTCCATTAAATGCCCCCAAGGCCTTCCAGGCTGATTCCTGACATCATCATCTGTTGCTCTTGCCATGTATATAGCCTCTCTTCTCTTGCTATCAAGCTTTTCCCCAAAGACATCTCTTGTTCTTATTAGTTACATATTACAATCTGTTGACATTTATTCTTTGCCTCTCTATTGCCCTCTCTGTGATATACATTTTCAATTTTTTAATGATTATTGTATTTTAAGTTTCTCCCCTATACAACACAAATGACAGCTGATCATCCAGCCTTTTGCTTAGACTTTGAGACAGGAAGAACCGATGATTCCCGAAGATGGTCCATTCCACATGTTCACAGAAATTGCTAGAAAGCCTTTCTTAACACTAAGCTAAATTTCACCCTTCTAATTTTTTCTAGAAGATTTATTTTTATTACATATTTATTTAAAATCAATTAATTTAAGATGGTTTATCTTTAGTAAACTGTGCTCTTAAGATTCATGCCAGGGGAAGTATGGGGAATAGACAGAATTCATTCATGTATGCATTTATTTAAAAAAAATATTTAAACCAGTGTAACAGCAAGCACCCTAGCATACTCAGGATGGCTGCTATTGCAGGTTCTTTGATGTGCTTTTCTAAAGGAAAGCAACTGAAAAGGGGTTAACAATCTTACTTTAATCAAACTTCAGAAAATCCAAGCAGAAATTACAAGCAGACAAAAGTACAGACAGAGAAAATAACACAATTCAACAGACCAATAGAAAGGACTTCCAGTTCTCTGACCATCAAATACCTACACAGTTTGTTGCCAGAGAGAGAGAAGCACCAACATTTGGATTTTCAAAGTCAGGGGGTTCGATGGCTAGCCAGAGTTTCATCAGACCAAATCACACAGCTCTTCCCATAAGTGAACCCTAAAGCAAAACCTCACCTCAGGGAATAAATGTAGCCTTCTCCGGGGTCAGAGAACATCACAAGCTTTGTGACCCACTACCTAATTACAAAGTAACAAAAGATGGGCCTTCCTGAAAAACAAATCCCCCCCTAAACAAGCTTATCTTGTTGGGCTCCAAGTGAGGCCCATTAAAGGGCAAGGAAGATCTTCAAATTCCCTTACCATGACACTCAGTCACACAACTACTAATTAATTATAATTAAACCCAATTTTTCCTTACTACAAGTCCAGAAATGCTTCCACTATGCAAATATGCCTTTTATTTCTCTTTAGATATGTAATTAAAAAAAACATTTATCTTACCTATGCAGAAAATTTTATTCAAAAATATATTATATTCTTGAAAATGTGGGCTATTGTTTTTGATGCAATTAATATCATCCATTCCTCTATCCTCCCCCATGACAGTAACTCTAAGTAGCCTAAAATTAATGGTGAATTTTGTAAACAAAGACAGTATTACTAACCCACCATCAATTTTGGTTGCATTTTACTTGATGTTGTTGATTTCTTTTGTTTTCCCCAATAGTAATGTTGGGTGGTTCAGATTCACTCATATTCTTCCATGGGTTACCATCTCAAACAAGGGCATGATGGCTGGTGTTGATGCTAAAGATGTCAAAGAACTGGTTTTCTTAATGGAAAATTCAGAATTCCATGATCTAACCTGGTCTCATTAGTACCATACTCTCTGTCACTGATAGAGTTCACTGTCCTTTTAAACTGATAGCACCATTTCCCACAATGGCAGCTATATAAATAATTTGGAGCTGAGAATGGAAGATGCTTTATTACCCAGATGTAATCATGAGAAGGTCACAGATGACACGAGATCCTGCTTGTTACTTTGATGACTTACTGAATATGGAAAACTATCATATTTAAAATACAGGAAAACCATATTTCTAGGTTTTTTCTTTCTTTTTTTTTAAATGAAGTTAAACAGACACCAATAGGCTTTTTAAAGGAATGATTAGATTGTCTTATAATTAATTCCAAACATTTTTGAACATGTTATATTTAAAAATTTAGTTCAAATTGTTTGTAGATTTTTTTAATGTGATTTAAGTTTACTATATTTGTTTACTTTCTTGACAAAGAACATGCAAAATCTTTTTGAAATGGATTGCTTGGCTAGAAAAAAATGTCACTGAGCACAAAAAATAAAGGTGTGTTTTAAAAAATTGAAAGATGCTATGACTTTTATCTATGTACATTACATTTCTGAGAGTCTGTGATACCAAAAGATAGCACCTGCTTTTTGGACATGTGTCTATTATAGGAGTATATAGACAAAGTTCTCAGTGGAGACTTAATAATATATTTTCTATTCTTTAAAAGCTTTTTAATCTCTTGTACATACTCCTTTCATTCACATTTATGTTGGCAAATGCCAAATATTGCTTAAATAGAAAAGAAAATGCCCCCAAGCATTATAGTCCTTTCAAAGGTCTTCCTTGGGAAAGCTTTTCTGTGCTTCATTAAACACTCTTTTCTCTCTTAGAAGAGGTATAATTATAGTGCAGCAACTGGGGCATTGCTTCTTGATGGTCAAATTTAGAAGGTTCTGACATCCCTTGTACTCCTTCCACAGGTAGAAACAACTGAGATTAGTAATAGTAATTAAATAAAACAAGAAGTTATCAAATTGTCTTGCTTCCTCATAGTACCAGAGAACTTAGAATTATAGATTTAGAACTGGAAAGAAACCAAGAGGTCATCTGGTCCTACCTGCTCATTTTAAAGATGACAAAACTGATCTAGAGAGGTGAGATGACTTGCCCACATAGATAGTAAATCTAAGAGTTGGGATACAAATAAAAGTTTTATGATCTGAAATCCCAAAGAAATTTTACTATACCTAATTCACTTCTGACTCTACCTTCTACCTCACAGTGACTTTCCCATCATTGGCCTCTCAGTGTATGCCTACTGGAAGCCAAAGTCCACATTCTAACTTTCATGGATCAGAGACTTTTTTTCTGAATCTGACGTATTCTTGAATTTTTCATCCTTTCAGGCTATTATAATCTACTTTCACCCAATTGTTTGCTTGGGTTCCATTTTTACTGGGTGTTAAAATTTCTAGTAATGTCTTTGTGGTTAAGTTTGTCAAAAGTCATGCTTATTTCACTATGCTAAACTATGTTTAACTTTGTATAATGCGAGGTGTAGCGCATAGAGTGTTAGGATCAGAGTCAGGAAAAGTTGAGTTCAAGTCCAGACTCTTACACACACTTTCTGTGTGACCTTGGCCAAATTTCTTTATGCCCCCCCTTCAGCATCTTGGACAACTCCCAAAATGTAAACTGCATTACAGGTACTGTTTGAGGAAGTTTTCCTCATCAGGAGCTTTCTATGTCCTGCCAGAAATTCCAAAAGGTCATACAGGGTATTCTTACAACTATACTTTGTCATTCAAAAGCCATGGGGATAAGACAGTTTTATTTAAGGAGGAAAGGTTTAAGTGTTTGACACAATATAGGGAATTGGCCCAAATATCAGTAGACCATTTTGATCTTTCACTGTTTCTCTGGAAAGGGATTACTCAAATTTTGACTGAATATAATAATTAGGTGATGAAACCCATCATAGAAAGCTCAGCTCAGGAGACTACCATCATTTAAAAAAAAATTATTCCACCTTGGCCTCTCATTGTTGAATAATAAGAACAAATAAGGACAGTAGAAGTGGATAGTTTCAACCGACTTTTCTTGTCCTCTGTGAATAATAATTTTGAAAGGGTTTTCAGTTGGAAAAGCAATAATGGACAAAAGGCAAATGTTCTATAATTTGACTCACATAAACCCGAAAATTTTAGTTGCTTATTCATAGAACATTAAAACTCTGAGAGAAATAGATAATTTTTCTTCCCTCACATAGTGATTCTTAAATTTTGTTTTCTTCTTAAATTTCTTGATATATATACATATAATATATATGAATATCTATATCTATATCTATATTTATCTGCTTCTTGTATGAGGTTTCCAACTATATCACCCTGCAAGGAGCAACTGTGAAATATGGGTAAGTGGTATCTTAGGAAATGATTAAGTCAGCTCTCTCTAAAAAAATGTGACAAATATTTGTTATTTTCTCCATCATTTTTTAATTGAGAGATTGAAAATAATAAATCAAGCCTTGATTTGTAGTAAACACTACAATTTCCTAGGTGTAAATACTCTCAAAATTTCACAATTGACTTTGCTAGCTGGTGAGGGCTGGCTTTTTCTCACTCATGAATACACAATGAAGTAATTGCCTTTGATTCAGGAAGACCTGACTTCAGATCCCACCTTGAAAGCCTAACAGCCATGTGACCACGGGCAATCATTTAACCACTCTGAGACTCAGTTTCTTTGTAAAAAGGAGATCAAAATGTCTATAGAGCATGGATCAGAGCACTGTTCTAAGGCTTGAGTTAAATAAGCAGTGATTTGCAACCTTTTAAGTTCTATATGAGTGAGTTTTTGTAATGTGTCTTCAAGAAACCAAATACCCAGGTGCAGCTAGTTGGCACTGTGAATAGATCAGGGGTCATGGATTCAGGATGACCTGAGCTCAAATCCAGCCTCAGACACTTAACATTTACTAGCCTGTGACCTTGGGCAAGTCACTTAATGCCAATTGCCCTGCCCCACCCCCAAAAAATAAGAAACCAAATACCCTGTGCTTCATTGTCCATATCCCATTCCTCTAGAGGCCAAAATCAGAGGATAAACTGAAAGAGTGATTTTGCACGTTACCTAATTTTTTTACAATCAGGTGTTCCTGGTAGACATTAGCAATTTTAATCAACTATATTGGCTTTGAAAAGAAACATGATTCTGCACTTTGAAATTGCTTTTATCTTTGTTATCAAATTTCCTTTGATAAAACTGTCATTATTTTATGACAGATCTGCAAAGAAAAGACTCACACTAATAACTCATAAGCTTACTAAACCCTGGAGTTTTATTTCTATAAATATTCAATGGCTATGTGAAATTTGAAGAGAAGTCTAATTATTCTGCAATTTTTCTTCTGAGCTTTGGGTTTCCATCCAATTTGAATACATCGATCACGTTTGCTTAATTTCCACTGACTCTGATTTCTATCAGTTTATCAGCAAGTGTTTCCAGGTGCTCATTACACAGAAACATTGAAAGATTCTAAGAGCAATCCAGGGCTAGGATGGATGCATCCAATTTGTTCTCCAGTGGAATTGGCCATGTGCATTTGAGGTCAGAATTTAACCTATGAAAATGGACCACTGTCAGTATCTGTCATGCATTTTAATTTCTCTTGTTTTTTTTTCTTTCATGTTTCATGTGAATGCTCATTACTTTCTTCTCCAAACACTGTACTCATTTCTTCAACAATTACAATCAAGTTACAATTTTCCCCATTGGTGCTCCTTGATCTTTTTGTCTTTCATTTCTTCACATGTAATAGGGATTTATCTTCCTACTTCATTTTATCCCTTAGTATTTCTGATGCCTTATTTCCAGTTGTCTGAACTTCTCTTTTTTGTCCTTTTATTTGCTTGCCTGTGTGTTCAAGTGTTATGTTTCTGTGACCTCCATGCTTAGAACATTTTCCAATTCTTCAACTAAACATGCTTCAATGAAGATATCTATTTTGTCTGACTTTGCATGCTTCACTTGTTTTTCTTTCTCTATTTTTCTATTTGTATTATATACCCATAAATAGTTGTTTCCCAAAGTTTGCTTTACCACAGTCCTATATGTATCTATGGGGAAAATAATGATGTAATTTATTAAAAAGAATTGTTCTCATGATAAAATATTTTTACAGTGTCTTAATCATAATTAACAAGCATTTTAAAGTACCTGCTAGGCACTGTGTAGGAAACCAAAACTGAAATAAATATCCTTGATCTTAAGGAGTTTGTATTCTATTGATTAAACATTCCAAATGAAACTAAAATGATAATAGTAATATAACAACAACAATAATAGTTTTAATGTCTGCAAAGAACTTTTGCAAATATAGTCCTATCCCATCCCTATGATTTTACAAATATTGTCTCATTTTATTCCTTTGATAATCTTGAGAGGTAGATGGTATGATTATCTCCATTTCACAAGTGAGAAAACTGAGGCAGAAGTTAAATGACTTTCTCAGGGTCACACAGCTAGTAAGTATTTGAATCAAGATTTAAACTTAGGTTATTTTTACTTCATGGTCCATCCTTTATTGAACTATTAAGCTGCTGGGTCAGATTATTATAATGTCTCAGTTCTTCAATGGCTTCATGATCCCAACTATGTGGGTGTTCCCTCTATCCATAAAGATCACAACCCGTCCAAGACCTATCATCCTGCGTGATGCTTATTCATGTGTCCTTTTAAATCAGTCATAGAACATCTACATGTCATATTGAAGGCTTTCCTCAATCTGTCAGCAAAAGCAAACTCAATGAATTTTCATGTATGTGTTTATGCTTCCATGTCATATTATCCCAGTAGAATGTAAGTATATTAAGAGAATGGCTCAACTTCTATTGTCTTTATATCTCCTCTTACTCACAGAGTGGGGCTTTTCCCACACTTGTTGGTTTGAATGTGGGTAAAAAGAAGCCCTTCCGTTTTCCCACTGGTTACAATTTGCTTTTGTGTATGATGGGCCTAACTCTTTGTTAATATTAGGTAGCCTTCAAAATTGTGATTCTTCAGAGACTATCATGTTCCTTGCATGAAACATAACATCACCGGATGAATAGCTGGCAAAGATCAGCTTTTATGTCAGGGAAAATCCTAGAATTTTTTAAGACTGAATATAGCTCAATTCTCAATTTCCTTACTCACATCATCTGAAAAAACAGGAAGAAAATATTCTCATAGATATGGATTAATCACTATCCAAATAAGTGATTCACAATAGCCCACATCAAGATATACAGTACTCAGTATTATATTATCATCAGAATAATTTTTAACTATCACATATCTGGACAGATGAAAAATCCATAATGCTTGAGACAGCTAGGTGGTCAGGCAGCTAGGAGAACTGGGCCTGGAGTCAGTAAGGCCTCAGTTCAAATTTGGATTTACATACAAGATGTGTGACTCCAAATAAGTTACTTAATCTCTATACAATTCAGTTTCCCTAACTGAAAATCAGAAAAATAACAGCATCTACCATATAGAGTTGTGATTGATGAGATATTTGTAGAACACTCAGCACAGTGCCTGCCTAACACAGTAACCATTATATAAATGCTTATTCCCTCCCTTCCTCCATTGAAAACCTTTTGAACTATATCCAGGATTGCTCTCCCAGGCCCTACAATCAATGCAGATCTGAAATTTATATTCTTAGAGATTTGTCTAAGGTGCTGAGGAAAAAAAAAAATGATTCACCCAAGCACATAACCTTGTATGTGTTAGAGGCAGGACTTGAATCTTGTTCACCCTGATGCCACAGTGAGCTACCCATTTGCCAAGTTCTCTCCTCTCTCCTTCCCAGATGGCTCCCTCTCTATCTCTGTCTCTGTCTCTCTGTCTCTCTCTGTCTCTGTCTCTGTCTCTTTCTGTCTCTTTTTCTCTCTTTGTCTCTCTGTCTCTCATATACACACACAGGATAGATAAATATCTCTCTCTCTACATACACACACACACACACACACACCACACACACACACACACACACACACACACACACACACACACAACCTCTTAAAATAACACCAGAAACAAAATTTTAAAATTGTTTAGATTTCACTGTCTCAGAGTTTTGTTTTGTTTTGTTTTAATGAGGTAGAATTTCACTTTTTTTATTCCCAACATATCTGGATCACTTTTGTTTATAAGTTATAGTAACTTATACCAAAAGATTTCTTTTTTCTTTTCTATAAAAGAGTAGCACTGTATTAGATCTTCCCAGCTATTCTACCAAATTAAAGAAATAGTCCTGAGACCTCTAAAATACTTTCAATATTTTATTAATGGTTTTTCTACACATCAATCCACATTTTTTTAATGTTTTTTTTTTAGAAGAAAGGGGAACTGGTTTCAAATCCAACAGCAAACAGGTACAAGTTGTATGAACTTGTTTGAGATCGCACAACCTACTTTACCTCTCTGTACCTCACTTTTATAAAATTAGGGGCTATGGTTTCTTAGGTCCCTTTTGATTCTGATACTATGATTTCATGATCCTTTATATTGAAGTTTCATTGAAGTTGGCAGTTCTGACTCTGTAAACTCTACAAATTCACAAGTGGTCAGCAATCTGTATTTTTATTTAGTCACCTGGGACACTGTGGGAATAAGTGATTTCCCCAGGCCACACAAGTAACTTTGTCAGGCAGTACTTAAACATAGTTCTTGTTGGCACCAAGGCTAGTCCTCTATATCTGCTATGCCATATTGATTTGAACCCAGACATGTTTATTGTGCTAAATTAAAACATCTCTATCACTACATAATTAAAAATAGTATCTCAGAGTTCTTCCATGATTATTTATACCTAAGGCTTTTAAACAATATTTATGAAACAATGAGATGTCTGGTTCAAATTATCAAGGGGAAAAAGACAGCTGCCATATGTACATGAAAGCATAAAGTCCATTTCATTGCAAATCTGTGTTTTTAATATATGCACTTGATCACAAATAGAAGTACTAGGGTGAGTGGAAATGAAAAGAGTTTGCCAAAATGGGCACACTTTACTACTATTCTTAAGAAACTCTGCTCAGAATGTTTTGTTGGCAGCCTCTGGCAGCCTTTATGAAAGAGAAAAAAAATACCAAACCAATGCTTTAAAATACACAGGAAAGCAAACACAGCTGTGTTCTATACATACTCATGGTAAATTCATCTGCCCTCCTATTTTTTTTTACCTCAAACTTCTCAATATGTTTTAGGTTTTGGTGTTCTAAAAATAAAAGAGAAAAACCAGATGGCACTGTGAATAACTTGACTATTTAATGAGATCTTCAAAACAAAATAAAGCAAAACAAAACAAAAAGATAATAAACTCATCTGATGTTTACACCCATCAAAAAAGTATAGATATTCCTTCAAACAAGTCTCTAACCTTTGGTTTAGATATTTTTTCCCCTCCTTCATGGCTGATATTATCATTGTTCCTTAGTCTGCCCTAATTGTTTTCAATAGAATGATAAGTAATTTTGATCATTTATCTCTGAGCTAACCTTATGGAAGCACACATGATGAAACTGCACAATAAGATCCTACTACACTAATTTCTTGTAGTCATTCTCTAAATGATGAAATTTAAAAGTTAACCATTGGGTCTGACAAAGAAAGTTAATGAGTAAAAGTGTTCATGAATGAGCAACTTTTCTTTTTCTCTAAAGTTTAAAACTAAGTCTTTTATAATTTTCTGAAGCATGCATTACTAGAAGAACAAATTTAAATGGAATTATGATTTGTTTCTTTTCCTATCTCTCATCCTTGCTTATTTTCATTATGAAACAATGCAAATGGTTCATTTCCTGTGGGATCCAGAGTCCTTCACACTTAATATTTAACTGGTTGTTACAGAGCAACTGAGCAGCTTATTGAATTTTAAAATCCAACTTCTGCTTACTGGAATTTCTTATTTACCTTTCACCATCATTATATACACTGTCCAACTAAAGAATATTATGTTACGGGAAAACTGGAAAGAAAATTATTAATTTCTACAAATAATTTTAGTTATTAGCGACAGTAATGTTACAACATTTCAAATTTGTGCATTGTTTGTTGTTTCTTCAGTGCAGAGTCCAAAGCATTCTCAATGAGCACAAATGTGATTCAGAAATGTTTTCTGCTTAATCCGATTCTTTTCCAATTTAACCTAAAATAAACAACTCACATTTATCTTAGCTGCCCCCAAATCATTTTTTACAAAAATATTCTCATGCACTACATTCATTGATTTGTAAGATTTTTTTTATAAGAAAACTAATGGAGTTCCTTTTTGGTTTCACATGGAAAATGAGACGTTCCAACTGAGCCAAATGAGCCACCTGTGTTTAGGTCTGCGTAGAGAAATTCTCCAGAGGGACAGTGTAATGGTCCGATTCCCCTTAACCTCCAAACCCAGGAGGCTTCATCAGACAGGAAACCTCAGTAACTTTTCCATTTAAACATTTTTTTTTTCCTGGAAAGATTTCTTCAGCAAGCAATTTACTGCCACATTTTAAATTTAGAATTGTCCCACCAAGGTCCTTCCCATCTCCCAAGATAACGATTGAAATGGTCAATCATTGCATTTCCTTGATCAACTTGGTGAGTTTTCAAAATGTAGCGATACTCCATTTTTAATGGAAAAATTGATTTTCCCTTGATTTTTCATAAAATACGGAGAAATAGAAATAATTTTCTTATATATTTTATTCACATGAAGGTACTTTTTTAAACAATTTAATCAATTCATCTTTCTAGAACAAAATTCAAATTAATGGATTTGTAATTGATTTATTCTAAATATTCAGTTTTTCAACAATATCCAAGTAGGCAAAACTCAGGTGGAAACAACTGTCATAAAATGAATTAAATATATCTTTGTTATTAACACTGAGAAACTTGTGATTCCATCTGTTAGTTAGAATACCCTTTGCAGCATTTTGACATGAGAAAACCACTGTGTCTACTATATTTGGTAACGTAGAAATATCCTGCATTCTGCCAACTAATCATCATATGGTTTTGCCAAAATACTTTCTTTTAATAGACTTTTGGTTTTTGAAAGATAATTATACTTTTAGCAACTTGAAAAAACAAAACAAAACTATGAGTAACTCCACATTAATATTTTTCAATAAGAGTTATTATCTGTGAAATAAGGAATATGTCCAAATTTCACTAGGAGTTACATATTTAAATAGTCTGTATAAATGTTTATTTCACTCTGATGTTATTTTAACCTTGTCACGGCAGAGTATAATAACATCTTCTCAGACAGCATTTTCTTTGTTTAAAAGTATTCTGTCAATTACACTGATTTTTGCTTGGTGTTGCATTACCATTAATAGTCTTGTAAATTAGTACATGTTTGTAATAGCATTTCTAACAATATATCACTTATGGGAACCTATTGTATATATGTTATCAAATGAAGATCTTTAAATTTATTGTTTCATACTCTGCTTGTGAAATAGAAAGATTTTAGTTTTACTACTGAACACAAAGTTACTTCAGCACCATGATACTTTTTTAAGGTAAATAATCTTATTAAGGAAACAATCATTTTGATATCACAAGCAAGTTTTTTGGGGAAAAAAACATCTTTTTATTAAAAGTTTTGCTGGTTTTTTCTGCTTTGTTTTTTTTTTTTTTTTGTAAAAGTTAACTTGCAAAAGATTTTCACTAACTCATTTAAATGAATTAGATTTCAGCCTATCTACAACTAAAGCAATCAGGAAAAGTAAATATTATGAACTTTCCTCTCCCACAAAAAAGCACTTTTATATCACAATATAAATATACCTTTTTGATTAATTTTTGTGTTGTTGTGTTTTGCTTTTTATTTCTACATTTTTTTTAACCTATACTCTCTCCGTTTGTACACATTTCAGCTGGCCCTGTGGATAAACTCGTCTTCAGACTGGTTCTCAATTTTGGAATGCTCTTGTTTACTTAAAACTTTGATGAAATGTGCCTCTGGAGGCTTTGGACATGCCCACCAGGGATGAATGTCTCCTGCCATTTAGGGGAAGGGTTACCTCTGTGTGCTGGCTTGTATTACAGAATCTTCTTGAAAACTTCACTTTTTTATTATTTCGTACTCTCTGTCCTTTGATTACAATCTCAGTTTTGTTGGATTTTTTATGAGTAGCATACATTTTCCTAGTCCTTGATGCCTCCCACTACCTAGAAAATAAATTACAACTAGGAAAAGAATTCAGTGGTAACTTAGTGCAAACACATCTTATTTATAATGAGGGAAAACTGAGGCCCATATAGTGATTTGTTTGAAGTCACACAGGTAGTAATAATCAAAGGTGAGAATTCAGCCCAAACCTTTGACACCAAAATGGCCCCTTCACCATTCACCAAAATGCTTCGGTAGTCTTTTGTACATGACTACAAGAATAGCCATTCTTCAGGATTGGGAAGTAAAGGTTGCTTCACCTAAGAACTCTGCCTGTGGCAGGTGCAGTCCTTAGAGAGTTTGAAAGGATCTGACCTACAATGAATGACTTTGTTAATCTCCCTGGCTTGACAAGACTGAAATGAAGCTCCAGTCCATTGCCATATATTGTACATGGTAAAGTAAGAAAATTTTCTGCCACTGCCAAAGATAACTGGATGGAGTATAATGTGCAATGTGGCAATAATAGTCACAAGGTGTTGGATCTAAGGCAAGAAATGATGTCAGAGGAAATCTAGGACAACACCATCAGTTTTTCAAGTGAGGAAACCGAGGATCTGTCACCTTAAGTGACTGACTCAACCTGATAACATTCAAGGTGTAACTTTTCTGACTCCAGAGGAGTGTAATTTTTACTGTACCACACTGTTCTGGGGCATTAATGATAAGGAATTTCCTTGATATTGTGATGTTTTCACCAACTAATTTGTTTTCTTTTCACTGTTACATGGAGCGATTTTTGTTCAACATCTGCATTTAAAAGGATAAGGAATTAAAAGTGGGCAAGGTGCGAAAATAGGCCAGTGAGTGAAGAATGTAAAAGTAATAGAAAATACATGTCCAAAAAAATGAAAGAACAATAATACTCCTCAGCCCAATTCCATTTTTAGTTCAAGAAAAGTAGTGGTAAGGTTGAATCTTCTGGATGTTTAAAATTTAGCTTTAATGTTCAGTCATTTTAGTTACGTCTGACTCTTCATTACCCCATGTGGGGTTTTCATAGCAGAGATAGTAGAATGGCTTGTCATTTCCTTTTCCATCTTATTTTATAAGTAAGGAAACTGAGGCAAACAGGGCTAAGTGACTTGCCTGAAGTCACACAGTAGTATATGTTGGAGGTCAGATTTAAACTCAGGTCTTACTCACTCCAGGCTGGTACTCTATCTGCTGGACCACCTGCTGTCCATTTAGCAAGCGTATCTTAATAATATGTTTTTAGTCATAATAATAAACTGATGTAACCTTATAGATTTTTGCATTTATTTTTTAAAGTTATTTTTTCAAGAGAAATAAAAATATTTTTCTTTGGAATATTATAAGATTATATGATTTTGTTTTTAAATGCTACCAAAAGAAAATGTGAAAATTGTTAAAAATTAATAAATTTCATAACAAGAGATGACTTTCAATAGGCAAGACATGCACTGGTTCTAATCTGCTTTCTTTTCTGCAACAGACTTTCTTACCATCAGGCCTTGTTTAAATCCCCAATGGCTCTCAAAAATCATCTGGAACTCAAGGTTGGTCACAGCAGGGGCTCTAGTAACATAGTTTAAATTAAAAGAAAAAATAGAAAATGATGGAGAGGCCGATGTGTCTAAGTAAACAGATTGACATTCTTCATAATACTGGAATCATTTTCCCTAATTCAAAATTAGTTCAGACATATCTGAATAAAAATCTTTGAGACAATTGGAAGCTTTCATAGACATTAACCTTGCTAAAGATCAGTGGATTTTTAATAAAGCATTTTATGTTTCACGAATGAGTTGTTTCCAAGCCACATGTGGAGCCAAGAATGTATTGTAGTTTTGATTCAAAAAGCAAAATCATATGCTATTTCTCCTTTGACAAAATATAAACTTGCATCACGAATGGTGTAAATAAAGCAAAATGTTTTCATATCTTTCATATAGGAAGCAAAATGTTTCTTTTATGAAAATGTGTTTTCAATTGCCCAATATATTTCAACCAAATGAGTCCCTCTGTTTCTTGGAGTTTAAGGGGAAACATTATCCATAATCTCCAAAGAGAAAGGGAGTGGAGATGGAAGTGATTGTAGACAATATTAATCCATCAGGCATCCTCATGTGGTAGGGGTAAAACTTATGAACTTGGGTCTCAATATGAAATCACAAGTTTTGAATGTAATTTTGTATGAAAGGAAAACATCAGGTGTGCCCTAATATCTCCCATCCCTTCAAATAAATAGTCAATATTCTTTCTATATTCACAAGTAACATGAGGTAGAGGGATTTGGGGCAAAGCATTGTTGCTTTAATCTTAGAAATCTGTCATTCATTCATATTGAGTGATGATAAAGTTATATAATGTAGATGTTGGCAATAGGCAATATGCAAAAAGAAGCATGATATTGAACTTAAGGAGACCTGGGTCCATATTCTGCTTAATTCATCCTAAGTGCAGAACACAGGAAAATAATTTAGTCTTGGTGTCCCAGTCAGCTCTCTGAGACTCTAACATACTGACAATTTGCTAATGTACATTTGTGCAAGGTATTTCCATTCACCAAACTCTACTCATAGATTAAATCACAAATCCAGACCAATTATAATATCAATATGGTCTTTGTCAGGCATGGTGAACCTGAAGCCTTGAGGTCACATGTGGCCTTCTAGGTCCTTGGGTGCATCATTTTGACTGAGTCCAAGTTTTATAGAACAAATCATTTTATTAAGGGGATTTGTTCTGTGAACTTTGGATTCAGTCAAATGGCCACTTGAGGACTTAGAGGAGCAAATACGGCTTCAAGACTACAGGTTCTCTCCCCCCTCAACTGTGTTGTAGAGTGCAAAATCAAAACAACCCTTGGCCACTGTAATAGTAATATAATTTCATCCTTTTGTATTGGCAAATGTAACAGGTACTTAGCACTTAGTAATTAACCAAACCTCTGTTAAAGAAACAGAAGGTATGAACTCTTATTGCTGACATGACATGAGAGGGTTGAAACAGGAAGTGGCTAAAACAGGAAGGAGCTAATGCCGTGTGCATGCGCGCGCGCGCGCGTGTGTGTGTGTGTGTGTGTGTGTGTGTGTGTGTGTGTGTGTGTGTAAGGAGAAGCCCCTGCTGGGTCAGACAGATCTTCTTAGAGCCAGGTTCTAGAGGCTGAGGAGGAGAGGCCCAGGCTGGAGAGAGTCATTTTTACTTTGAGAACTTGGATGAAGTGATTTTGATTCTGGGAACCAGCTGAAATCTCTGCTGAGTCCAAGGGCCAGATAGAGCTGCTGAGGAGCTGCTGAAGAGCTGCTGAGTCCAAGGGCCAACCAAGCTGCTGAGGATTTCCAAGGACCAGCCAGAGCTGCAGAAGAGTGAGGAAGCATGACTCTGGTGCCAGTATTTTGTCTGTTTGTGGCTTTGTTAAGCCTTGACTTCCTGGGAACAGAGACTGTGGAGGATTTAAGGTGGACTGGACACTGTGAGCTTCAGCTTGGAACAGGAACTGCATGGAGAGCTTGACAAGAAACTGGGATCTGTCTGCTTTTGAATCCAGGTGACAGTTTGGTAAATCCAAGTAGGAAGTGGGACCATGGAAAGGGATCCAGAATATCTGAGAGCCTACCACAGGTCAAGATGAAGAGATCTCTCCATGGATACTTAATAGTGACTGATTGGAGTTGTAACTTATTTATGACCTTGAAATTTAAAAAAAAATAATTTTTTTTAATTATAACTTATTTGTGACTGAGGGGTGGATGATCTGTGCATTTTATACTACTTAAGAGAGTGCAGAATAGTAACTGATATTGTAACTTAGTGTGCCCCATGAGTGGAGACCTTTGATTTTTGTATTTTGTGAACCTAAGTCTCCTTAAGGATGATTGAATGATTGAGTTGATTGAATGATTGAGTTACTAAGTGATTAATTGACTGAATTATTGTACTTTGTTCAAAACTATTTGACCATTGTGGTAAGAACTATGTGGCCATTTTTAGTGATAAGTTGTAATAATGTGATTTTCTGTGAATGTTTTGCTCTGATTTATTATTGAATAAATAGAGTGTTTACTATACTGTGTAATCAGAACCTTAAAAAGCTGTTCACAGCAGCCATCCTCTGAAAAGCAGCTGGTGCTTGGCTTTACAGCCATCAAAACAAATGAGAATATAAGAAAACAGCACAAAAAGTGCTGCATTGACATATTTAAGATGCCAAGAGAAAGCAAGGAAGCCACCCACTCGCCACTCCAGCTTGTGAGATAGAAAACCTGTTGCAAACATATGGGGGAACACAGACTAGAGCAAAATAAGACAATTTTAGCTATATTGGTGAAAAGAACAATGAAATTGAAGAGATGATAGGTTGCTTTGATTATTCAATCACAGCTATGACTGTAGTTATATAATTATGTATACCTATGGCAGTTAGCTGGCTCAGTGGATAGAACAATAGACCTGGAGGCAGGAAGTCCTGATTTCAAATCCAGGCTTAGACATTTACTAGTTATGTGATGATGGGTAAGTCACTTAAACTTTGTTCATCTTAATCCACTGGAGAAGAAAACAGCAAACTACTCCAGTGTTTCTGTCAAGAAAACTACATGGACAGTATAATCCATGGGGCTAAGAAGAGTTGGATGTGACTGTATGACTGAATGACAATGATTATATATATGAGGCAATAAGTACCATTTATAGGCTCAGGGAATAATGAGGCACTTGGTTTCTCTCTCCTTGAAAGAAATCACCTGACATAAGGCTTTTTGTCTTATTGTCTTTTGTGGAAGTCATATCCAACACTGTTTAAAACCAGAGTCTACCAAAAACAAATTCATGAACTAAATTCCAACCAACACTTCTTGGAGAGAGAAATCCTAAAGGAAAGAGATCAATCCTGCTTCATAAATTTCTGACAAAGGAATTGTCTGCTTACAATTTCAAGAAAAGGTTCTAGTGATAGAAAAAAATATATATTTTAGAGAAAGAAGTATTGCATGGTGGTGGGTCTGGTTTCCACCAAACTATCTTATACACATGTTAGTTTGGTATGAGTTCTAATCTTGAATGATGATCTGTCTTGTGGTGAACGGGGTGGGGATGGGAGTGAATCAAGTCTGGAATATAGAAATAGAATCAGATCTCTTGATAAATTCAAGAACAAACAAAGACACTCGATTTGGTTAACTAAAGGAAAGGTCCCTTTTTCTAAAGATTCTTATTCACCACAGTCAAATGTAAACAAGATATCACTCCTAATTTGAATTAAACACAGACACATCTATTCTTACTGTGATTACTACTAACAAAGCATTTTTTTTAAGTTTCCAGGGAGATCCTCCCCTGAAGTTCAATATTTTCCTTGGAATTTGATTAAGTACTGATGATGTTTATCAGTCTTTGGTGAACCAGCTTAATTGTATATTATCCCCTACTCATGTACTTCTTCCCCCCTCATCATATCTTCATCAGATTTTCTAAACTTCATCCCTGGATTATCCCCACACTCTTCATTCTTCACATCTATTCTTGTACTTATGAGCAAAACTGGAGAAAATCATGGAATTTTGCCCACTGGGTGCATCATAAATTTATGTTACATAACTTCAACTGGGAATGTGATGTTGTAACACTTCCTAAATGGATTCTTTATAAAAATCTGAATGAAATTTCCATCGTGAAATATTATCCAAGAATCTCTGTTTCTAGGAAATAAGGAAGTGATAGATGTAGTGTAAGCTTTTAGAAGGGTTGGGGAACCTGAGGTCTCATGTGACCTTCTTGGTCCTTGGGTACAGCCTTCTGGCTGAGTTCAAGTTTTACAGAATAAATCATTTTATTAAGGGAATTTGTTCTATGAAGTTTGGATTCAGTCAAAGTGTTGTACTTGAAGACCTAGAGACCCAGATATGGACTCAAGGCAACAGGTTTCTCTGTTTTAGACCCCCAAGCAGAAAAAAAAAAATCTTGTGGAATGGCTTAATATCTTGTAAGGAAAATCTGCCTTAATCTGCATAGAGAAAGAATTGAGATACTGCCTCTATCTTACCTGGTCAGGACTTAAGTTTAGCTGCCATGTGGCAAGAGTAGAAAGATAACAACCTCCCAAACTATTTTCTTAATGTGAGGTTAATATACCTCTCCCTCACAAAACATATGCACAGGAAGAAAAAAACAAGACAGGGTACTCATCCACTAAGTCAGAGGCTCTAACTTCTCAATGGCCCTTAAAGAGACTGACCCATCATCTCAAAGTACACAGCCTTTCTGTTTAGAGTCATGTACTTCTGTAGACTCTGGAAGATTTCTGAGAAAAATCTTGCTTGCACCCTTGGGAAAACTTCCATTGGCCCATCTCCAGGCGTGCTCGGGAGGATGTAAACTTTACATTACAGAAAGAACAGATAGTTCTTATAGTACCAAAGTGTATGCATATATGCTGATTCCCATTATCTTGGAAAAGAGTACTTACCATAAGGTTGCTGTGTTACATTTCAGGTTATATATATTTAAAGCATGATCCTGTCCTGCTTTGTTGAAACTATGACTATATTCACACATGGCCTAATTTTTTTAATAAGTTGACCATTTACTAGTACAGCTAGAGCAGACAATCTACTTCCACTTAGAGATGAGGGGAATTTCTCATTGTATTATATTTAGTACAATTTAATTTGTCTGATACTATAAAATTTTTTAAAAGTTATGGCATTTATTAAGGAAAACTCTCCTGAATTTTGTACTAGGGGCAAAGAGCAACTATATCTATCTATCTATCTATCTATCTATCTATCTATCTATCTATCCATAAATCTATCCATCTATCTATCTATTTATCTATTTTTAATGTACCATGTTCCTAGACTTATGCTATCATAAATCCAGAACTGAAACAGCCCTCAGAAGCCATGTAGTCCAAACTTTTCATTCTATATATGAAGACAACTGGAATCTATGGGGATTGATTGACTTATCCAAGGTCACAAAACATGTAACTATCAGAGAAAGAATCCTCTAATTCTACTTTTGTTTTTAAACACAGGAATTAAAATATATTATCTCTTTCTAGGATGACAAATGAGAGCATTAAAATGGAATACAATCCACCTAAGCAGTACATGAACCTGTTACTCTGCCTCTGAAATGACTTTTTTTATTATAGTTTTATAAATTACTTAAGTTATGCCCTTGATCACAATTGATAATTATTGAACAAAGTAAATTCTATTGACATGACTTTCAAGAAATGTTTGCCACTCTCATAGAGGTTATCCACTGCATAGTACAAATCAAATAACTCCCTGTAGCCTCCTAATTGGTTTCTCTGACACAAATGTTTCCACTCTCCTATCCATATGTCAGTTTTGAACTCCATAAATTTTGTGGCTTCCTTTTGTTTCTAGGATAAAATGGAAAAATTCTAGCTTATAAAACCTTCCATACACTGGCTCAAGCATCTTTCCAAAATCATCACATACTGCTGTCCTTTTTGCCCTCTATAATCCAGTCAAGCTGGCATTTTTTTCTAGCACACTTGACATTTCATCTTCCATTTCCATGACCTCAAACTAGTTCCCCCCTATGCCTATGATACATTCTCTCTTTTCCCTCTGTTGCATAGAATCCCTTACTTCCTTTGAGACTTTATTCATGATTTGCTTTCTGTATACAATTTTCCTTGTCCTCCAGTCTATTAGTGCCTTCCCTCTCAAAACAACTTTGTGTTTTTTCTGTGTGTAGTTATATGGATATACTTTCTCCTTCAATGATATGTGAAACCCTTGAGGGCCAGGAATGTTGAATTTTTGTCATTATATTTCCAGGGCTTTTACAAGGTATGGTACATAATAAATGCTCCTTGATTGACTGATTGATTCATAATGTGGCAATTCTACATTGATAATGCAGATGGTCTTGTTTTCAGATAATATCACACACATTTTCCCATAGAACTCTGCAGATCCTCACAAATGAGGCTCAAAATCACTCAAAAGAATTGTCTAACTCTAGTTTTGTTTAGGAGATTTCAGTTATGTCTGACTCTTTATGACCCATTTTAGGGCTTTCTTGGCAAATATATTAAAGCAATTTGTCATTTCCTTTTCTAGATTATTTTGCAGATGAGGAAACTGAGACTGTTAAGTGATTTACACAGAGTCGCATGTCTAGAAAATGTCTGAATGTCTCCCAGAGTCACACAAGCAGGAAGAGTCAGATTTGAATCTACATCTTCCTGACACCAGCCCTGTCACTCTATTCACTGTTCTACCTAGTTGCCCTAAGTCTAACTCTATATAAAAACAAACAAACAAAAAAGAAAATCTTTCGGGTATAGGATATTTACTTTGTAGACCAAGGGTAGATCGACTGTTGCCGAAGGACCAAAGCCTCTCTATAGTCTGTTTTAGTACTCCCCTTGAGCTAAGAATATATATTTTTTACATTGTAAATGCAAAAAAGTAATTCTTAGTGCTGGCACACTGGTACAAAATAGAGAGGGGGCCAGGATTTGGCCACTGGCTGTAGTTTTCAAACCTCTGGTTTAAATTATGGTATGCAACTATACAGATAATCCAGAGAAGTTGATATATCAATATAAATTATTTCAGATAAAAATGGACAATGAGCTTGGTCCACAATTGACCGGGATGGGTACAGCTGGTTATATTATCTTTGTGAATTCATACAGTGTTGCTCATGATTCCAAGCTTTGTCCTGAATCAAAGGCCATTTTTAACATAAATATTCTTCCATTGTTGCTAATGGCTAAGAGCCATGAAATCCCACAATCTGCAAAGCATTAAAGATTCAGGGTGCCCAGAGAGCAATGGAGATGCATATGGTGAAAGTAAGTAGGCTGCGACATATTACCACTAAAAATTTGTGTGGGAGAATCAGCATAAAGGATGTCATTAGAGACACTGAGAAAAACTAAAAAATTGGGTGGTCCAGTCATGTAACAAAAGTGAGGAAAAAGCAATAGATGGGCCATGTGGTGCACTGAAATCCATTTCGTGGCATGAGATTTAGAGGGAGGTCCACAGAACATTAGATAGGCCCTCTGGAAAAAAAAATTGGGTTGCTTTAGACCACAGATGAACATATTAGAAAGTGTAGAAAGGTTGTAATCTGTACTATTCAAGGGATTACCCACATTCATGAAATAATAGACCATCAAAGTGAACATATTTTACAAAAAAAAGTTAGCGAATACATATCCTAGATCCAAGTTGACTATATGATGTTTTGCTCAAAGTAAGGGGAAAATTCATTAATTGATAATACAATTAATTCAATTTTCAGTCTCCAAATATGTACAGCATATAGAAACCTAGAGTTTCTCCAGTCAATGTTATTAATGCATAATGAATACTCCCCATAAATTCATAATCCTTCCCATTTTTATATTCCTAAATGCACTTCAGTTAATCCCAGAAAAAAAAGAGCCATGTTTAGCTACGCTACTCAATTTGAATCTTGACTGTTTATTCTGATTATTAAAAACCATTGAGAACTTAAGCAATTTAGACAGGTTACTGAGCAATCCAGTGTGTGAACAAATAGACTCCTTCATTGTTGTTTTCTCCAAAATAAAATATTCATGGAACCAATCCATAATGCTCAAATAGACAGACAGATAGATCTAGATATACATCTATATCTTATACATATATACATATGTATGTATATATGTATACATGATATACATACAATATCTTTATTAAATTTCATGGCATGACATAGAACATTATAGATGAGTGAGGATGGTAAAAAATAATACTAAAGATGCTACAAAATTAAAGCATTTCCCCATGGAAACTTTGACATTTAAGGACTGTTAGTCTCTTGTTTTGTTAATTACACATTCATAGCTATGAACAAGAAAGAACAAATTATACATAGAAGTGTTGAATGCTGTCAATGATGACAGCTTCCAAAATTATCACTTAAAGCGAATTTTGCTACTTATCACAGCAATATTTTTTGTCACATATCTGAAGAAAAAGTGCTTGATGCTTTCCCTCTACCTCCCCATTTAAACCAAGTTGACATGATATGCTCCTGTTAGTATGTGGAAATGTATTATGCTTCTTCCACTAAGGCAAAAGCGAAAACATAAAATTTTCAACAATTTTTCTCATATAGAAACATAAAATGAAAATGGGAACGAATGAAATGTCTGCTCTATGTCATCTGTTAACACATTTTTTATGGAAGAGGAGGGAAAAATTGCTATTAGTGGAATGTAAAAAAAATGGGGAAATGGAATACATTTTTGTTAGGTTGGTTAGAACACACACAGCTTTTTAAAAGTTGATGTTGCTGAGGGCAGAGTCAAGATGGCAGTGTAGGAGCAGCAAAATTCCTCAGCTCCCCCCATAACCTCAAATACCTATAAAATATGACTCCAAAAAAATCTTAGAGCTCCAGAATGCACAAAAGGATAGAGAAAAAAAGTTCCCACTGAAGGCAGCCCAGTAGGCTGACGGGAAGGGGTTCATCACAGCAAGCTCTGAGCACAGACCAGCACCACATGAACCTGCAGCTTTAGCCCAAGGGCAGGCAGAAAAAGCCACAGTTGCAGCTTTCAAGAGAGTGGATAACTGGCAGCTGTGGTGGCTTCCACAATTATCAACACACAAGAGCCAAGGACAAAGGGGAAGGTTAGTGGAACTCAGCTAAATCTGGGGGAGAGGGTCTGGCTGACTACATTAGAACTAGAAGCAGCTAAAGCAGTGGCCCTGCAGCTGCCTCCACATGGCTGCTTCAGAGATTGCAGCCTACAGATTGCAGGGGGGCCAAGCGATTATTCAGAGGCTAAGTGCTGTTGCCTTGAGCTACCTGGATCACGATTATGGTCTTGGGTGGTGGTCCTGAGAAGAGTTTTCAGGGAGCCAAATCTGGTGGGGCCTGGAGAGACTGCAGCCTCCTAATATCTCCAGCAGCTGCAAAAACCCCATCAATTTGAGATAGAGCTCTCCCCTCTGAAAGGTGAGTTCTACTGTGGCTCAAAAGCCTAGTAATTGACTGACAACATGATCAGACAAAGGAAGCAAAGCAAGCCCAGCAAATTCCCTTTTGTGGGAACAAAAAGGATCAAAGCTTGGAATGGGAAAAACAGTACAGTCAGAACTCCTGCACCAAAAGCTTCTAAGAAAAATGAAAACTGTTTACAGGCCATAGAGGAGCTTAAGAAAAAGTTTGAAAAACAAATAAGAGAAGTAGAGGAAAAATTGAGAAGAGAAATGAGAATAATATAAGAAAATCATGAGAAGAGAGGCAACAGCCTGACTGAAGAAAATAACACCTTAAAAATAAATTAACTCAAATGGCAAAAGAGGCCCAAATAGCCAATGAGGAGAAGAATGCCTTAAAAAGTTGGTTTTGCCAGATGGAAAAAGAATCTTAAAAGCTTACTGAAGAGAATAATTCCTTCAGAATTAGAGGGGAACAAATGGAAGCAAATAATTATATGAGAAATCAAGATACTATCAAACAGATTCAAACAAATGAAAAATTAGAAGGCAATGTGAAATATCTCCTTGAAAAACCACTGACCTGGAAAATAGATCCAGGAGAGACAATTTAAAAATTATTGGATTACCTGAAAGCCATGATCAAAAAGAGAACCCAGAAATCATCCTTTAAGAAATTCTCAAAGAAAATTGCCATTATATTTCAGAACCAGAGAGCAAAATAGAACTTGAAAAACTTGACCAATCACTTCTCGAAAAAGATCCCCAAAAGAAAACTCCTAGGAATATTATAGCCAGCTTTTGAAGTTTCCAGATCAAGGAGAAAATATTACAAGCTGCCAAGAATAAACAATTTGAATACTGTGGAAAAACAATGAGGATGACACAGGATCCAGCAGCTTCTATATAAAGGGATTGAAGGGCCTGGAATATGATATTATAGAGATCAAGGGAGCTAGGATTAAAACCAAGAATCACCTACCCAGCAAAACTGAGTATAATGTTTCAGTGGAAAATATAGTCATTCAGTGAAGTAGAGGACTTTCAAACTTTCTTGCTGAGCAAAACAGAATTGAAAAGAAAATTTGACACTCCAACACAAGAAGCATGAGAAGATAAACTTGTAAAAGAAATCATAAGGAACTTATCAAAGTTGAACTATTTACATGCCAACATTGAAAAACAATAAGTGTAACTTATGAAATTTTTCTCAGTATGAGGATAGGTGAAGGGAATATAAATGTATATATGTGTATATATATATATATATATATACACAT
>CM053585.1:334264806-334292163 GCA_028646515.1 Pseudochirops corinnae | reverse complement strand
TGACCTCCTTTTCCTATTAAAATCAAAGGCTCACAGATATACAGTTGCAAAGAACCCCAGAGGTCATCCCATTGTCTAACTCTTTCATTTTAATAGATGAGAAAGCTGAGGCCCAGAAAAGTTTAGTTGTTTTGCCAAGATCATATAGGTAGTAAATCTCAACATCACTAAACACAAGCCTATGCTTCAGTTGGGGGATTTGTGATACTTAGTTTGATGTTATCTATTCAGGAGGAAAAAAAAAAAGTATTCTTTTTTTTTTTTTTTGAGTGAAGCCAACAAGTAATATAATTTCCCTTAAGGATATGAGGTTTTTTTTTTTAAATGCTCCATCTTATGAATATGTTTAAAATGCTTCTACATGTCATGCAGATTATATAGAAGGAATCTAGAGGTAATGAATCAATATTCAACTAAAAAGAAAAAAAGATTATATAAGACATTAAAATTTTAATCTATGGGTGAATTTTGAATTCATATTCAAGTCTTCACAAAGGTAGGATTTATTTTGACATACTTTCATATATTTGCTCATAATGTTCTGGTTGAAATTTGGAAAGAAATGTTTTAAAAATCTTTCTTTTCCTTCGTGCCCAGGGAAGATATCAGAAAAGCAATGTCTAGAAACTCTTGCTTTACTGAATTTTTGAAACCATATTTAAATGGAGGTCTTGGAGACTTATTTTTGGAGTTTTCCAAAGTGGATGCATCAGAGTTTCATTATTCCTGTTCTATGCTCCCACAATGTGATTCTGCCTCTTTTCGATGCTCTCGTTTTATGTGCTGTGAGGTTCATGTCACATTGGGTGGCATTCTATTTTCTATGTCCCATAAGGAAGGAAGTAGGGGAAGGCATTTTGGTATAATGCAGAGCATGATAATGCTGTTTGATTTAGGCCTCTATGGTGGAGTATATAGACCACTCCTATAACTCTGATCCTTTGGATCTCTTAAGTAATCCAACCATTGACTCCCAAGGTGTCTAGAGAATTTGCAATGTATACTGAAATTTGAAATATTAGAATATTGAAAGTGGAAGTAGAAGGGTGTTGACAAGGAAAATAGAATCTTCTCTAGATTCACTGGAGATCACTAGATCAATAGACTTATAACTAATGGATAGAGAATTGGTCTTAGAGCCAAGAACATCCGAGTTCAAATCCAGCCTGAGACATTTACTGGCTCTGTGACTGAGCAGACCACTTGACCTCTGTCCTTCTATGTTTCCTCAACTGTAAAATAAAGATAATAATGTCACCCTCCAACAGTTTCTGTGATGAATCAATGACATAGTGTTTGTAAAGAACTTATCGCAGTGCCTGCTCTATATTAAGTGCTTAATGAATATGCATTTCTTTTCATCTGTATGTTGACTTTTCTTAGATCTCCTATAGTCAGTCATCAACTCTCTCCTCTAAAGTCCCTTCTACTTTGCAGACAACATTCCCAGCCCATTTTTCTATTAGAATATTCTCCCTTTCCACCTCCCCTACATTAGCTCAGTACTACACTGCTGGAGTGGCAACACTAATCATAGAGTTTCGTTTATTTTATACCCTATCCATATAACCATCCCCCTTTGCTTTAGTTCTCATTATGAGATTGAGAAAAAAGCTATCATTTTGGGGATTGTCACTATTTAAAAAATGCATAAACAGGGCAACAGGATTGTACTTCCTTGAAGAAGACTGTCGCATAGCATTTCACACAGTTTTCTAGGTAATTGTTTGAGTTTTTATTGTAAATCTCCAAATCTAATGTAGTCTAGGACAAAAAACAACATGAAGCATACCACACACACACACACACACACACACACATTTCTCTCTCTCTCTATCATCTATCTGTTTGACTATCTGTCTACATAGCTGTCTGTCTATCTGTCTTTCTGCCTATCTCTCTGTATGTCTATCTGTCTACATATATGTCTATCTGTTTATCTGTCTACATATCTATCTATCTGTCTATCTGTCCATCTATTGTGTATAGATATACACACATATCTATATGTATCTAGCTATGTATGTGTCTGTATATCTTTAAGGTTTTCTATAAACCTTAAAACACTTTACATGTATCTCATTTGATCCTCACAAACATTTTACAGATCAAGAAACTGAGGTTGAGTGAATTTATATAACTTGCCTGGGTCACATATCTAACACCTGTCTGAGTTTGGATTTTTGACCCAGATCTTCCCGACACCAAATTCTGTGCTCTATCCATTCTACCCATTTGCTCTATTATATCCTCTTTATGATAGATATATCCCTATGATAGGTCTAGATGATTCAATCTATGATTTCATTGATATAGAGTACTCCCAGGTGAGGAAACTTCTTCTACCAATACTGCATCTTATAATCTCAGAGTGTCAAAAGGTTAAATGACTTCTTTAAGGTCACACAGCCAATACGTGTCAGAGAAAAGTCTTTAACCTAGATTTTCCTGATTCTAAAGCCAGTTCTCTATTACAGCTTTCTCTAGCATTTGTTAATGTTCCCAAATACCATAAATCAAATTGTATTTTTATGAACTTTTTGACTTAAAAACAAAACAAAACAAAACAAATCAAAATTATGAGAAATGTGTCAGCTTCTTTCTGAGAGGTTCCCGGGCAGCTATAAGCTCACTCCTGGGCTCACGGAAATAATTGACAAAGACTTTATTTCCTCAGGGAAGCTTAATGGTTCCCAAGAATTATAAGCAAGAAAAATAGAAATCTTGCTTATGGTTGCTAAGTCCAGCACAGTACTCCAGAGAACAAAATCTCAAATCCTGAATGGCAATCTATGAATAGTGACCTGACTAATGAAAGAAAATAAGCAGATGATGGTAACTGTGGGAAAGACCCAGTCAGTGGGATTGCTCCACAATTTGCTAAGGAAGTAATCAGTTCAGCATAGAGATAATGCTGAGTTTGTACAGACAACACAGTAGTCTTGAGTGCATTTGCTATCATTTTTTTATTCAAAACCATACATTTTAAGAAATCTAGACTGCCAAAAGGGGTAAAGTATTTTCATTCCATTAATATTTAGATTATATTTGTTTGACAAAATCCATGCAGAGCGTAGGGGGAAAAGTGTCTCTGTTATTCATCTAGCATTTTAAATCAGAAAAGAAATAGACATCAAGAGTATATGTTTTAAAATGCCAAATCAAATTCCATGTGCTTCCATGGTACAACCTCAATCTATTTTGTAAGCATTTATAAATCACTTAGTTTACAAAGTTCTTTCAAGGCCAAGTATCTGGTAAAAGAAAATATTTCATTAAAATTTAGAGAAAATAAATTAAAATTATTCTTAAATCCTAATTTTATGTCAATTTATTTTTACAGACGGTAATAAAAATTGACATTTTGAGATGTACAAGTCACTTTACATACATTATTTCATTTGATCTTTACAACAAACCCAAGAGGATTTGTTCTTATTGTACCTATTTTATAGATCAAACAAATTCTCAGGAAAAAAAGTAAGCTTTTAATTAGTCAGGTAGTATTTATTAAACTTCTTTTTTGCTAGAAACTTTGCTTAGCACTGAGATTGCAAAGAAATGTGCAAAACAATCTCTTTGCTCAAGGAGATCACAGTGTAAAGGTAGAGAAAACAGAATGTACAAACATGTAGACAGGATAAATTGGGGGTAGTATTAAAGGGAAGGCACTAAGATTAAAGTGGACTGGGAAAAGCTTCCTGGAGAAGGTGGGACTTTAATCCAGTTTTGAATTTAGGAGGTGAAGAAGAGTATTCTAGAAATAAGGGCAGCCTGTGAAAATACTCAGAGTTGGTAAATGGACTTGTCCACAATTTCAGAGGTGAGATTGGAACTCAGGTCTTCCTGGTTTGATTGTAGTACTCTACTAGTTCACTTTGTCCCTGTATACATTTTAAACCAATACGTGGAAAAAAAGAGAACAAATTAAAAAACAAAAAACATCCTAAGTTTTGCGGTGAAATATATAAGTGTAGAAAGTGCTTATTGGGGGGACAGAGAAATTGCCTTTTCTGATATTTCCTGCCTCTTTGGCCTTAGGCAAAACATTTTACTTTCTTGGGCCTAAATTTCTTCAACTATAAAATAAGGATTTGGATTACATGGCCTCGGGAGTATCCTCCAGCTCTAGGTCTCTGACCTATGAAAATATTTAGATGGTAACTCTGCTGGCATGTCAAAGTCTCTGCTCCTACAAACATTTGCCCTGACTTCCTTTGTGAGCTTGCAAAAGATCTCTGAGGGTGAGAAAGTGCTGGGGTAACCCTTCCTGTAGTAGCAGGTCTGAGTAGATTGAAGCCAGACCATGTTGAGAGCAGAGGTGGGGAGCAGGGGGGTGATCATGTTCCCTTCCAGTAGAGCTGATCAATGAACTGCATGTAGAGACTACAGGTGGTAAGGTTCAGGGGGGTTGGGTTGAGTGACAGCTCTCCCCACTAAGATCCTCAGGACCACACAGAGATGTTACTACCCACATACTGTTGCTTGGCTAACTCCATAAATAACTTAACTGGATGACTATTTACGTTGGGTATTTATTCCTTTATTCAGAAAGTAGACTCTTTTTGACTTTAAGGAGAGTTCAGGTTTGAAAAATGAGAATCCTTTAGCACTGGAACTTCATTCAGAGAAAGGGAAGAAAAGAAAAGGGAATAAGAATCAATCCAGCACCTACTATGTGTCTAGTACTCTGCTAATGACTATAAATATCATATCATTTTATCCTCCCAATGACTCTATGTGGTAGATGCTGTTATTATTTCTAGTTCATAGTTGAGGAAACTGAGGTAAACGGCAGTGACTTACCTAGAGTCACACAACTAGCAAGCATCTGAAGTCAGATTTAAACTCCAGTCTTCCTAATTCTAGTCACGGTGCTCTTCCCATTGTGCTAATTATGTTATTGAATTTAGTCATACAATTTTATCATTCCAGAGGGTCTGGGACACATGCATATTTTCAGGTAACTAGCTATATTATGGCAGCTGGGTAAAGCAATGTACAAAGTGCCAGGTATAGAGTCAGAAAGATCTGAGTTCAAGTCCAGCCTCAGACATTCACTCATTGTGTGACCCTGGACAAATTCTTTAACATCTGTTTGTCTCAATTTCCTCATTTATGAAATGAGGTGGTCAAGGAAATGATGAAGCACTCCAGTATCTTTGCCAAGAAAAACCCAAATGTAGTCAGTCAGACTCTAAGAGAAATGACTGAACAATAACAAAAAGGTATAAAATAAAAATACAGATACATAATAGTAAAAGACATACACCCAGGTGAGATAATTTTGCTATGTATTTAGCTTAACAGATACCTTTTTGGCCTTTTTTTTTTTCATTCTCTGTGCAAATGTAGCAATAATTGGGAAAAAATCTACCTTGCATCAATTATCACTATAGACATAAATAATGGTTTAGTCATTCAAATTCCTTCGCTCGAAAAATGAACTACTTTATCTGATAATTTTGAGTCCTTTTTTAAGCCAGAGGACCAAGATTAAATGACCCTACTGAACTTCTCATGAAAAAACTTGGTGACATAGTGGAATTTGATCTGAGAGATCATTTTCCATCCCATCTAGGTTGGGTTGGTAACTAAGTTATTATGTAGTTGGACTTCCTAAACTCCAATGGTTACTGTATTGGTAACGGAATTTGGAGATGCCCCTTTACCTTTCTGATGTAGCAGAAAAGGGTAGAGCAAGAGAAAGCCAGAGCCAAGCTAGCATCCCTGCAGTGGTAAGTGGAAGTAGCGGCAGTGGCAGCGGTTGCAGCAGCAAAATCCTTTTTCTTTGAGCTGGCCAGAATCTCTGCTAAGGACTCCTGCTGAGGAATACCAGGGACAGGAACTGTGGGGGGTCCGGAGGTGCTCGGAGAAAGCTGCCTGGACGCTGAGCAGTTGTCGTGAGTGAAGAGAGGAGGATCTTTGTCTGAGGTAGCCTGTCCTGTTTTGAAGGCTTGAGAATGTGGGTGTTTACTACTTTAACTACATGTGCCAACTTCATAACTACTATGTTGGCTTTGACTTTCTGGTTTTGGGACTCAGTTTTCTTGTATTTAAATAAATGCTCTAGCTATATTTCTTATGTAGAGAGCCTGTTACATTTTGTGATTAATAACCATATCAGCATACTTATAGTTACTTTATGCATTGTGAATGCTGCATTGCTGATACCTTGGAAGTTGCCATTGCTTGGCATTACAATTACATATAAGGCTTCTGAGATAATATTTTTCCATTGCTAATCTTTTATTGCTGCTTTTTCAATTTTATATCAAAGTCTTTTCTTAATAGATTTCTTTTCTCAGTGGAAACTTTCTTTGTGACAAAGGAAAATACTTAATCAAAACTAATGCAATGACTTTATGTGGCAGTATATGTAGCATTATGCATATATAGTTCCCCACCTCTCTAAAGAAAAAGATGCATATTTCCTGTATCCTTCAGAATAAAGATTAATGAGAGCAAGTAATCTTTAATTTTCTTTAACTATAGCTTTATTTTAGATTACAATCATTACACCCACACAATTTCTTATTCTGTATCAGTTCAAAAGAATCTTCCTACTTTTTTTCTTTTTCTCATTTTTTTTTTCTTGTGGCATAATAATATTGCATTGTATCAATAAAACTCAATATGTTGAGCCATTCTTCAATCACTGGGCACTCACGTTCATTCCAACTATTTTTGCTACCACATACACACACTCTTAAAGTCTTTTGATATGATTATTTGAGGGTGGATGCAGCATTCAGGAGGCACCTTTTTAATCTTTGACTTCCTTAATGTATTTCTTCAGTTTAGAGATCATAGGATGAAAGAGCATTAATCTTTTTCATATAACTTCAAATTAATATTCAGAAAGTTTAGAAAAACTCATAGCTCCACTAATGATATATTAATGTGCCTATCTTCCTAAAACCTTCCTGCCACTCATTATTTAACACTTTATCATTCTTGCAAATTTTATGACTGGAGGCTTGTTTTTTTAGATTAAAAATATACTTTGATTCTTAAGGATTCCATGATTTTATTGACTGGTAACATCCTCCATGAATACATATTGAAGCATCTGAAGAAAAAGAAAACATTGTTTTTGGGCCAAAACTCTGTTGATGACCCCATATGAAAATTGTTTGAGGAAGAAAAAGTTGATGTCACTGGGCTTACACTTAAAAGCTTTCAAAATTATTACATTTTACAATCATATACTACTTTGAAATCACCTTCAAGAGTCCAGGGTCAACTTTATGACATGAAAAAGCATTGTTGTAGGAATTAATTGAGTGGAGGTTTAATAAATGCATATATAAGCTCATGAGTCTTACTGGGTAGAAAGGAGTATTATGACCCTCTCACCATTACCAGTAAATCAGGAGGTTATAAGACAAAACTGTAGTCACTGCAAATGGAAATGAGAGAAGCAATGTTATTGAGAAGTAGTCACACATAAATGAGGGTCAGAAAATGGATATAGTGAGAAAGGATAAAAATGAATGAATATTTGCTAATTATGGAGAAAGCACTGAAAAGGACAAAGAAGTAGGCTGATGTAAAGTGGGACATTTACATGAGGGGATAGGTATGAGACATATAGGTTTAAAGGGAGTTAGAAGAGAGGCCCCCAGGTTTGTACATGGACATGTGGGGATTGAGGATCATTGGCATGAGGTGAGTAAAATGTGATGCAAGGATATTAATATTGAGTAGCAAGTTCAAAATTTACAGTCATTTTATATATGAAAGACTTCTGTTTTAATACATCAATCAAATGTTTTAAAGTCCATATGAGATTTCATTTTGATATTTCTTCAGCTTCTTAGTTTTTACAAACAAATGCATTCTTAGCTCAAGAAGATACATATAAATATGGACACATACTTAGATCATGTTTTAGATTATTTTCCTTAAGAGGACCTCATTTCCTCATTCACTGTGAGCTCCTTCTTTTACCAATAATAAAGTCACAGAGAGATCATTTGGGGAGGATGGGGGCTGTAATTGGCATAGGTTGTTTTTTCCCTTGAAATTACCATCACTTATAGAATATTTAGTTTCCAGTTGTGTCAGGGGCGATAAAAAGGATAAAAGAACTTTGAAAAAAAAGAAATCGAGATGTAATTTATTTAATGTTCTTGATTCACAGGTATTTCATAGATAAATTTGTTTTGTTTTCTAAATTGTTTAGCATTCCCTGATACTGACCCATATATCTTAAAACTTTTGTTATCTTTGCATTTACAATTTTGGAGTCCTCAAATTCAGAAATAATCAGATATTAGATCAACTTCTCCGGTAAAAGAAGGAAATTCATATAATGCATAAAAAAGGAAGAAGTAGGGGAAAATGTTTGAAGTATAGAACGGAGTCTTCATATTTGCTTTACATTAGGGTATATAGGATGTTCAAGGAGCACTAGCACCTCTGGTGAGAGGGTTTGCTGAGTCCTTTTAAAGGCTGCTCATTTACTTTTGATATCACTTTCACCCAACTCTTATCTGGGACTCCAAAAAGTTAAAGCATGCACCCTGGTAAACTGTCATGGGAGACAGGCTAAAGGAGGTTGAGGATAACCAGCAAACCTCAAACCAATTGGTGACTGAAGGGGATCTCTACCCCAAGTATGTAAAGTCATATTGCAGCTGAATGAGATGAGAACAATTTGTTCCAATGACCATGGAAGCAGCTGAAGTAAGTATGATGGAGTGCTTAGAATCTATCTTGTGTTACTTCCTCCACAATTCTCCCAATTGAAAGTAATCCCCCTCTCCTTCTCTTTCCTGCTCATTTTTACTTACCACATATATGTAGTTTTTCATATACTGACTTGTAGAATCATTGTGTATATATATATGTGATCATCCTTCCTAGAGTAAATGTTATTTCTAGGTCAGGAATATGTTTTGAAGGAGAATGAATGACAGAATGAATGGGTAGATAGGTGAATGGATGAATGAAAAAAAAATAATAATCATTTTGCCAAGTGCTAGGGATGCAAATCCAAAAACTAAGGTAGATATCGACGTTAAAGAATTTATTCCAATAAAGAGGCAACATATCATAGGGGAATAGTGACCAAAGAGGAGTGTTTTGGTTGGTAATGTTACAAGGATGCTAAGTCATGTTATGGAGACACACTCTATTCTTTTCTATCCTTTAACTCTGTATATGGTAAGCACCCAATGGATACATCCACTCATCCATCCATCATTTCCATCCATGCATCCATGCATGCATGCATATATACATACATATTATGTATTTGTACATATATGTATACTTAAAATTAACATTATAATAGTAACAACAATCATAACTCACATTTATATAGGGCTTTAACTTTCCCAAAGCATTTTCCATCTTTCATCTCATTTACTTTTCACAACTCTGTGAGTTGCTATTATCATCCTTTTACTGCTAAACAAAACAAGCTAACCTTATGATGCCTTGTGCAGAGTCTCAGAGATGGTAAGGATCTGAGGTGAGTTTTAAATGCAGGTCTTTTAGCCAACATTAGTGGGAAAAAAAAAACAAAACCTTATTCCTTGTTTCACCTCTTCTTGTAAACAGCATTTATATCCTCTTTAACATGGCTGTTCCTATGGAGGGGATATGAAAAATGCCCTAAAGGCATGGAGAGGAGGTGGTTTAATTTTTTTTTATTTAAAAAAAATCTGCATTAAAAAAAATCAGTCATATCTTATCTGTTAATTTACATTCAATTTCCTTATTTAATTGTGTCACATCAGCACTTGTCACATCGAGCACAGTTTGACTTTCTTTTCAGTCATACGATCATAAGAATTTATCTTTAGAGCTAGTTGGACCTCAGAGGCCACCTAATCCAACCCTTTGCTATGTAACTGAGAAATCTGAGTCCTGTAGTGGTAAAATGATTAGTTCAAGGGGACATAGGTAATATGTGGGCAGAAGTGGAGCTTGAAACTGATCCTCTTGGGCCATATTACATAGTGAATTGGCATGAAGTTTATTTCTATTCTAATTAATAATTATACCAGGTTTCATTTCTATTACTCTTTAAGGCTTATAATGTACTTTTCACAAGCTATCTCAATTGATCATCAGAGCCACACTGAAGTAAATGCTATTATTGGTCTCATTTTGAGGATCAGAATAGTTAAGGAAATTTCTTAGACGTAGCTAATAAGTGTCAGAGACAGTAATTGAATACAGGTCTCCATTATTGCTAGTTTAGGGCACTGTTCACTCAATATGAACTTTTGATCTTTTCATTTCTTGATTCACAATCATGCACCACAATAATTCTTCATCCTTTCATGTTTGCATTGAAGTTTTCCAAGTATTAAAGCATATGGTAACTTAATTTTGAAAATTTAATAAACTTCTGGGTATAACCTCTCCATTTATTTTATGCAATGAAAATTGGTATTTACAATTCTTTTCATAATGGTCTGCTTGCTTAGGCTAGAGGCTTTTTTTTCCTTTTTTGTGTCATAGGTTCCACTGGCATTCTAGTGAACCCTTTGGACTCTTTCTCAGAATTATGTTTTTCATTGAATAAACAAAATGTATAGGTTTATAAAAGAAACCAATTGTATCAGAATGCTAACAGAAAAATTTTATGAGATATGAATGTCTCTACTGGTGATTTTAATTAATATAATGATGACAGAACATTAATAAGCATAAAATATATTTAGAGAGACCTGCAATTACTGTAATATGATATGAAAGCATCTCTGAATTTCATTTGTTACAAAGTCACAGATCCGGTGCTTTGTCTCCTAATTCATATTAAAGGAAATGCTAAATTAAAGTTAGGGATTAGTGAAAATAAAGATGTATTTTTCCCAATGCACGTTTATGGGTCCTCTGGACCCTTAGGTTAAGAACTTCTGAATTCAACTTTTCCTTCTTTCTGCAAGGTAAGGTCACTAATTGCCCAGTGACATGATGCTTCCTTTTCACTTTCGACTTATGATGAAACTAAAACTGCCACCTCTTTATCTGTCTCTCTAAGCATAGCCCGTTAGTCATCCCTCCATTTAGTAAAGTATTCTTTAAGTCTTCTGGTTTGATTTATAGTGAGAATGTCAACTTTGATATGTTTTGGTTCATCTAACTATGTGTCAACTTAGGAGTGATTTTATAAAGCATGTTGTATACTAAGATTAATAATTAATAAATGTTCTTCAAATTGCTTGATTCTTAGAAATTTCTGTTGTTTCTTCCATCTGTAATTCATTTACCATCATAATGGAAGTAGAAGACTAAAGAATTACTGAGGAGCATTTTGCATATTTTTTATTAAATTACTCTGATTCCTAATGTAGAAAATTTAAAAAAAATTGACAGTTTTCTCTCACATGATACACCTCTCCATCCAAATATTAGTCAGTCTTTAGTTGGCAGTGAGTTTGCCATTAGATACTCAAAGTTTGTTCAGCTAGGTAAGATTTACCAGAGCTTGCATTCCACAGGCAGAGTCAGAGCCATGATGCAGATTCCATTATTGATGTAATTGTCATTTGGAAATTTGCTGTCTGTGAGCATAATCATCTTGTTGTAGTTCAGGTGAGAACGAACATTTAATAAGAAGAAAGGATAAGGATAGGAAGAAGGTATTACATGAAATTTTAATATTTCCATTCCATCATTTAAAAAATAATCTGTCTGGGTAACTAGGTGGTGCAGTGGTTAGAGGATAGAAGACTGGCCCTAGAGTAAGGAGGACCTGAGTTCAAATCCAGCCTCAGATACTTACTAGTTGTGTGATCCTGGGCAAGTCACTTAATCCCAATTGCCAAAACAAACACAAACCAAACCAAGATTTCAACCCTCCACAATGTGATCTTATATCAAAATATTAATTCTTATTTAAAAAATATTTATTTACTTTTAGTTTACAACATTTAGTTCCTCAATCGAGTTTCAAATTTTCTCCCTCTCCTCCTCCTCTTTGCCCCCCATGATGGAATACAATCAAATATAAGATCTACAAATACCATCACATTAAACATTAGTCAAGTTGTAAAGAAGGATTATAACCAATAGAGTGAACAATGAGAAAGAAGAAACAAACAAAACAAACAATGAAAAAGAGAGAGAACAAGTATTTGCCTCAATCTTCATTCAGAGTCTAGTTCTTTCTTTGGATGTGGATATCCCTTTCCATCATGAGACTTTTGGAGTTGTGTTATAACCTTGCATTTCTGAGAGGAGCCCAGTCTATCAAAGTTAGTTGTCACACATATGATGTGTCTGTAATTGTATACAAAGTTCTTCTGGTCCCGCTCTCTTTGCTAAGAATCAGTTTATATAAATCTCTCCAGGTTATTATGAAGTCTGTCTGCTCCTCATTTCTTATAGCACAGTAGTATTCCATTACATTCATATACCACAACTTTATTAGCCATTTGCCAATTGATAGGCATTCCCTTGAATTCCAATTCTTTGCCACCACAAAAAGAGCTCCTATGAATGTGTTTATACCTGTGGATCCTTTCCTCATTTTTATGATATTTTTGGGGGTACAGCCCCAGAAGTGGCATTGCTGGGTTAAAGGGTATGCACTTTTTTATAGCCCTATGGGCATAGTTCCATATTGCTCTCCAGAATGGTTGAATCAGTTTACAACTGTATCAACCATGCAATAGTGTTCCAGTTTTTCCACATCCATTCTAGCATTTATTATTTCCCTGTTTTGTCATCCAACCAATCTGACCAGTGAGATGTGGTACCTCAGAGTTGTTTTGATTTGCACAAAATAATAATTCTTTCATGATTTTCTGTAGATGTTTAAGTGATAGAATACAATCATGAAAATGAGAAGGGGAAAAGAATGTAAAACTCAAATCTGTTGACATTTAAGCTTTCCAACTAAATCTGATTGAATAGTACTACTGGAAATAATATAATATGGCTTAAAGTGCTGAATTTGCAGGCAGAGGATTTTAAATCTGGACTCTGCTTCTTACCACTTGTGTGACCTTATACTAACACTTGACCATTCTGAGATATGTTTTGAAATCTGGAAGATTTGTGTAAAATCCCTCCTGGCCCTAGATTAGGATTTTCTAAACTAACTAGCACTCTCTCTCTCTCTCTCTCTCTCTCTCTCTCTCTCTCTCCCCTCCATCCCTCCCTCCCTCTCTCTCTTTCTCTGTTTCTCTCTCGTAGTAGTAGTGATAGAGCCTTTTGCCAGCATAGTGAAGTCTATGGACCACTAAAAAAAGCTCTTTTTAAATGCATAAAATAAAATGTAAAGCGTTACAAAGAAAGCCAATTATGTTAAAAACACAGTTATCAAAATATATGTAAAAAATAAGTTCCCAGACCCCAGGTCAAACACTCCTGTTCTACATTAATGTATTGCTGGTTTAGTAGTGAATTGATCCAACCATTCTGGAGAGCAATTTGGAACTATTCCCAAAGGGCTATAAAACTATGCATACCCTTTTACCTAATGATACCACTTCTAGGACTGTGTCCCAAAAAGATCATAAAAATGAGAAAAGGACCCACATGTACAAAAATATTTATAACAGCTCTTTTTGTCATGGCCAAGAAATGGAAATTGAGTGTATGCTAATCAGTTAGGGGACAACTGAACAAGTTGTGGTATATGAATGTAATGGAATACTGTTGTTCTTTAAGAAATGATGAGTAGGTGGACTTCAGAAAAACCTGGAAAGACTTCCATGAAATGATGCTGAGTGAAGTGAGCAGAATCAGAACATTGTACTCAGTAACAGCAACATTGTGCCATGACCTATTTTGATAGATTTAACTCTTCTCAGTAATACAAGAGTCTAAGACAATTCAAAAAGACTCACAATGGAAAATGCTATCTACATCCAGAAAGAGAACTATGGAGTCTCAGTACATATTGAAGCATACTGTGTTCTCACTCTTATTTTTTTCTTCTTTCTCTTGATTTTCCCCTAAAGTTCTATTTTTTTACATGATTAATGTGAAAATTTGTTTTATACAATTGTACATGTATAGTCAATATCATATTGTATGCCATGTTGGGGAGAGGGAGTGGAGGTAGGGGGAGAAAATTTAGGACTCAAAAACTTATGGAAGTGAACATTGAAAACTAAAAACAGGGGGTGGCTAGGTGGCACAGTGAATAGAGCATCAGCCCTGGAGTCAGGAGGACCTGAGTTCAAATCCGACCACAGACAACTAACATAAAACTAGATGCGTGACTTTGGGCAAGTCACTTAACCACAATTGCCCTACCTTCCTCCCTCCAAAAACTAAAAACAAAAAAGTTTGTGGGGGAAAAAAAATCTCCTGTTCTAAATCTATGATGATATTGACGATCAACTGAGTTCTAAGATGAGAAAGGGTGCTTGGAACTTAGTACCCTGGACAGAACTTTGTCTTCTTTAATAATCAAGCTTTCTCTTTCCCTGGGGACCTCATTAACAAAGATAAAGCCTCTAAGGACTTGCCCTAATAAAATCAAATAACTGATTAATTGTTTCTATACTTGGAGCTGGGAGGTGAACCAAAGAAGTAATCTTTCTAGCCATAGCCATATTCTCAGTCCAAAAGGAGAGAAAATATGGAAGAAGTGGTTTTTGGCTACATAAAGAGGTAGAAAGTAAAGACATTCTGTTATAGAAACATCCAACTTATAAACATTTTTTTTTGCCTCCGCCCTTCTGCCCTGAGAGCCCCACCCCTCACCTACCTTCACATAAGGTTTCTTTAGATTGAATGATTGGGAAAGGGCTTCAGGTAGTTTTTGGCCCAAGGATCCATGAGGCTTAATGGAAATTTCACTAACCTTAGAGTAAGGAAAGACTTTGGTTCAAATCTTATCCCAAACATTTAGTATCTATGGGATGCTAGGTCAGTCATTTAACTTCTCTGAGGTTCAGTTTCCTCAGCAGCAAGATGGGAATAATAATCAGAGTTATTACTGCACGGGAATTATAACCAAAAGATGGTGAGGGCACAGATTTGTAAACCTTAATATGCTATGGAAATATTGTGTTGGGTTAAGAAGCGGAGGAAGGGAAAAAGCTATGAAAAACTTAGGGGAGCTGACCCCAATGACTGATTTCCTGATGAATCAACCTGTCTGCACACATTTCCTCCATTCAAGGGATAAACTCAGTACTCAGCTCTTGCTTATAAAATAATTTCATTCCTAAAACAAACAAACAAACCAACCAACCAAACAACAACAAAATTCTCAAGAACAATTTTTCATGTGAAGCCTTTTTTGAAACCCTTACTTACTAGTGTCCTTTAAACTACATTGTATTAAAAAAAAAACTTTGTATTTATTCTCATACTAATTGTCTATATTCTTATGTGTTATATTCTCCCCTGTTATTTCTCCCTTCTTAAAAGGTGAGTTACTTCCATTTATTGTATTTCCTTCTTGAATGTTGGTTTGCATTTAACAAATAAGTATGAATTGCTTGATAGATAACAATATCTTCCTTTGATTTGCCAAATCTCTTAATTCTCATAAATTAAAATGCCTAAAATTCTACCAATTCAATATATATTTGCATTAATACATTAAAAACAGAAAGAACTTTCAGATTGTAAAGGGGCATATTGATCATTCCCAAATTATTAGACATTATTATACCTCAATAAGGCAGCTAAACTTTTCTTCAAGCCTAGCTGACGTCATCAAAACTGGTGGGAAATTTTAATGCCTGGGGCAGATGTAGGTAATTTGGCAGCATGAAATAATTTAGATTAAGGTGGGAAATTTCATTATAAGGCTTAGGACAACATGGTGACACTTTAGGAGATAAAGACAGGACTACAAGTTGATGATTACAGGTTAAAGAAATAGGGTTGTGGGAATTTCAAAAGGAAAAAAAATTGTGATTAAAATTTTTCATCTAAGACATATTACACACTCAGGAAAAGAGAAAGAAAAATATTCCTCTCCTTTACCTTTATATTCCTATTTTTCTTGGCCCTCCTCAATCTCATCCCCTCGCTTCTCCTGAGACATGACATTTAGGCTAACAGGATAGCACATTTAATTCTGTAGTTTCAACTAGATAAGTAAGCATATGTACAGAAAGAAAAAGGAAATCAAAGAATTGTAAACATTAATAAGCAACTATTAAGTGCCAGGCACTGTGCTAATCACTGCATATACAAAAGGAGGTATGTAAAAGTTTTTCTTCTACAAGTAAAATTTATTTTGACCATAATTAAAAGAAATACTGAGTTGCAAGTTCTCTATTCTTCCTTCTTCTCCCCCTTCTTTGAGAAAGGAGAAAATTTAATAATTAATCATGTAAGATCACACAAAACATATTTCCACATTGATATCAAAAAGGGAGAAAAAAATCCTCAATAAAAATAAAGAACATAAAAAGTTTGTTTCAGGAAAGCAGGCCTGCATGGTGGCAAGTTGATGCACCAACCACAAGGGCCATTCCCAGGCCTATCACCACATGGCTTGGATCTGTTGGAGCCGGGTAAGAGAAAAATGCAGGGCCCATGGCAGTGGCAGCAGCTACTCCTAGGACTATCATCAACCCACAGGCTAGAAATTTAAAAGCACCTATCTGAACGTCCAGGGACCAGGAAGACAGAGTGAACCTTGACTGCTCCAATCTCCCCCACCCCAACCCTAAAAACATAGAAATCGGAGTCCTAGAGGAAGGGCATGGCTAAGGCCCTGCCTCAAAATGCAAAAAGACAGATTGCAAAGACAAAGACTCTAGAATATTACTATTGTAAGCGGGAGGAACCAAATTCAGAAGGAGATAGCATTGGCTGCACACCCACAGCTGAAGCCTCAATAGGGAACATGAATTGTTTTCAAGCCCAGAAAGTGTTCTTAGAAGAGTTCAAGAAGGACTTTGAAAAATAAATTAAAGAGGTAGAAGATAAAATGACTAATTCTTTTAAAATCAAAATTGCAAAAATAGAAAAAAAAACACTTTTCAATGGAGAAAGCAGCTCCTTAAAAAGAAAAAAAAATGTGTGTGAACTAAAAATACAATCTGAACATACGGAAAAGGAGCTCCAAAAACTAATTGAGGAAAATAATTTGCTAAAATTTACAATCAACCAAACTGAAGCTAATGAGTCTATGAGGCACCAAGAATCAGTCAAACAAAACATAAAGAATGAAAAATTAGAAGAAGAGGTGAAATAATGGAAAAAATATCTGATCTGGAAAACACAACCAGGAGAGATAATTTAAGATTTATCAGTCTCCTGGAAAATAATGATGATAAAAAGAGCCTCAATAACATCTTCAAAGAGCTTTTCAAGGAAGACTGCCCTGAGATCCTAGAACCAGAGGGTAAAATAGAAATCAAGAGAATCCATCAGACACCTCCTGAAATAGATCCCAAATTGAAAACTCCATGAAATGTTGTAGCCAAATTCCAGAACTATCAGGTAAAGGAAAAAATACTGCATGCAGCCAGAAAGAAATAATTCAAATATCGTGGAACTACAGTGGGGATTGCACAGGATCTCGCAGCTTCTACATTGAAAGATTGGAGGTACTGGGATATGGTATTTCACAAGGCAAAAGAGCTCAGGTTACAACCAAGGATCAGCCATCCAGCAAATCTGAACATAATCTTTCAGGCAATGAGATGGTCATTCAATGATATAAGGGACTTCCAGACTTTCCTGATGAAAAAGCCAGAGCTCAATGGAAAATTCAATCTCCAATTACAGGACTCAGAGCCATATAAAGGTAAATAGGGAAAACACATACACACATACACACACACAAACACAACTGTTATTTACTAAGAGCAAACTGTGTACATCCCTATGTGGGAAAATGATACCTGTTAATATTGAGAATTGTGTACTTATCACAACATTTAAAAACGATATAGATAAATAGAAGGAATGGGTATAAATTAAAGAAAATGATGATAAAAGATCTTATTAAGGGGTGCAAAGGTACCACAATGGAAGAAGAAGAATGAATGGAGCAGAAAAGGGTAAACTATGCACACAAAGATGCATAAAAAACATATTGTAGTGGAGGGAAAGAAGGGGGTCAGATGAACATTATATGATCTTTGCCCTCATTGGTCCTGGTATAAGGAGAGAATAACATAATCAGTTAAGTATAGCACTCTATTGAGAAGAGACATGAAACCTATCATAACAGAGGGAAATAGCAGAGGGAGAAGAGTACTGCATGAAATCTATTCTTGTCAATCTTGGTTCAAGGAAGAAATAACATACTACATTAAGCATAAAAAATATATCATACCTTACAGGCAGTAGGAGGGGGGAAGCAGTAAGAAAAAGGGGGAGGTGGTTAGAAGGGAGAAAAGAGGTTGTAAAGGAGAAGGGTAGGAAAAGGGAGGGGGGCAGATAAGAAGGGAATACTGAGGGAGGAGATGGTCAGAAGGAAAACTCCTAAAAAGGGGAAGGGAGAAGGGGAAAAATACAAGCATAAACAGGGGAAGGAATAGAATGGAGGGAAAGACACAGATAGTAATCATAACTGTGAATGTGAATGTGACCAACTCTCCCATAAAACAAAGACAGATAGCAGAATGGATTAAAAACCATAATCCTACAATATTCTGTTTACAAGAAACACATTTGAAACAGGGAGGATACACACAGGGTAGAGGTAAAAGGCAGGAGTAAAATATATTATGCTTCAGCCAAAGTTAAAAAAAAAAAAACAGGGGTAGCAATCCTTATCTCAGACAAAGCAAAATCCATAATAGATGTAATTAAAAGACATAAGGAAGGAAACTCTATCCTACTAAAAGGCACCATGAAAAATGAAACAATATCATTACTAAACATTTATACACCAAGCGGTACAGCATCCAAATTCCTAGAGGAGAAAGTAAGGGAGTTAGAGGAAGAAATAGATAGCAAAACTATACTAGTGGGGGACCTCAATCTCCCCCTCTCTGAAGTTGACAAATACAACCTCAAAATAAACAAGAAAGAAGTTAAGGAGATACATAGAATCTTAGAGAAGATAGATATGGTAGACGTCTGGAGAAAACTGAATGGGGATAAAAAAGAATATACCTTCTCAGGAGTACATGGCACATACACAAAAATTGACCATGTTGTAGGTCATAAAAACCTCACAATTCAGTGCAGAAAGGCAGAAATATTACAGGAATCCTTCTCAAGTCATCATTCAATAATAAAAAAGAATTATATGTAATAAAGGAACATGGAAGGATAGACTAAAAACTAATTGGAAACAGTCAAGTAATCAGTTGGCAAGATTAGCAAACACAGGAAGCAAAATCAGACAACAGAATCTTTTTGGGGGATTACACATGGAACCAGAAGAAGATAACAAAGTCAAAATTCCTGCATTAAAACCTCAAGGAAAAAATTGAATTGATCTCAGGCCATGGAGGAGTTCAAGAATCCTGCCTCAGTGCCAGCAGAGAGATTCCTGCAAATGCCCTCTGGTTGGCCACTTGGGTCCCCCAAAATTTGTGGGCCTAGATCTCTGGAAGCATCCGCCAAGGCAGCAACAGTAACCACTGCAGCAGCTACCACCTCCACCAACCTTGGGGCAGGAGCTGGGCTGTCCTCTTCTCTCATCCAGTTCCAACAGAGTTCCCCCACTGACCTTTTACTTTCTCTTTGGCATTTATGGATTGAGAAGTCTGGAAATTGCCATAGCTGTCAGTGATTCATTCACCTGAAGTTTGCTCCAGCCCATCTGGGCCATGGGTGTGGGTCATTGTGGCTTCCATGGGACTACACTCCTCTCCTAGCCCAGTGAGAAAGACCCTTCTAGTCGGCCTGCCAGGCTGCCTTCAGTGGGAGATTTGCTTCTCTCTGTCACTTTGTGTGTTCTGTAGCACTAAAATTTGAACAGTCATTTTTTGCATGTTTTGGAGGTGGGTAGAGTGGGAGTTCAAGCAAGTTCCTGCTTTTACTCCACTAACTTGGCTCTACCACGGCAAATGAGAAAACTGAGGGAAACAGGGTTAAGTGACTTTCCTAGGGTCATACAGTTAGTAAGTGTCTGAGGCCAAATTTGAATTCAAATGTTTCTCACATTAGACTCAGGGGTCTATCTACTGTGCTGTCTAGCTGCCTGTGAACTGAATTAGAATTTCATATAAGTGAAAGAAAAATCATTATCAACATCCTCCTCTAATACTTTTTTATGGTAGCAAGGTCAGCATAGGGTGTTTGTAGTCATAGGAATTTATGAGGATGATGTACTAGGCTTAGAAGTAGTTATAATGTGCATGGATAGTGAAAGTATCTTCAGTACTTCATATCATGGATTTTTGGAAGGATTTAAGTAAGAATGCATTCTGTATAAAACTAGTCCATAGTTGATTTATTTGTGCTATTTCATTGGAATGGAATTTTATTTACAGTGAACCTCACTATTATTATATTTTACTACCCTTGATTCATAATTCATGTAAATTTCTTTCATAAATGAAAAAAAAACTAGCATGCATACATTTGGAAACATAACTTTAGACTAAATAAAACGGAACATATCCATACCTATGCAACAAGACTACAAAGCAAAAGGATTTTAAAGAAATTTTGAGAGGATTACTTACAGTCAAATCAGCATTTACTATTCAAAATACTTTCATTAAGTATAAGAACAAGAATTAGATACCTAGGATTTGAAAGGATTAACATGTCTACAAGAGTTTTTACCTCTTTAATTAAACTAAGGCAAATATTAGCCTCAAGACCCCCATAAAAATGACCACACTTCATATATAAAGCCCCTGGTTGAAAGCAATAAAGGTAAAATATAATGGAGTTTTAAATTTAATACTAAAAATGCATCTGGTGCATTTTTAATGATAAGGAGTAGCTATCAAATAAAGTAAAATTCACTCAAATAAAATTGGCTAGAATCTGGAGAAAGCTATTTACCATGGTGATGAAATGGTCAACTTTATACACATTCAAACACTTTTACATGATATGGGGATGTTACCACCCTTGTTTTGGGTTGTTTAGGCTTCAAAGAAACTACACTTACCACAGTAATGTTATAGGCAGAGTTGAAACCATTAGAACCAGAAAAAGAATCACACCCATTCTTCACTATTATTTTGTCCCTCAAGAATACTGAAAAAACAGAGTCTTTTATTTGGGGGAGTATTTCTTAGATGAGAGTAGGACATTACATGATTTGATTCATTAAAAATTATGCCCCTGACGTATGTCTGGTGGTCCAATTTTTCTTTCCAAGTTCAATTCATCTATAATTTATTAAGTTTCTACTATGCACCAGTCACTGTTTTGGGTGCTGGAGATACAAAGGAAAAATGTTATAGTCTTTGACATTTTGAGATCTGTCATTCCTGGCTTTTACTAATATCAATTATTGACTGTCCAAGGATGTGCAGTCCCCTTGTGTAGGTCTCTTAATATGTACATTCCTTTGATGTCTAGAGGGAAGTACAACCTTCTTCTGGATAAATTGAATCACTGATGGGGTGAATTAGTATGAAAGATGGCTGATAGACTAGTCATTTCTAGTCTTTTGCCTGAGATGCAACAGCTGAATACCTGTGCTTATCTGCATGGATCGGGTTAGTAACTACCACACAAGAATTATACTCCTACTTTTGAAATCTACATTATTGTTTCTTTATAGAAAAATTTAGGGTACTTTAAAGAGAATGGTAACAGCAACTTCGATTAAAAAATGCCATGATGACTACAGAAACTCAAAGAACTTTTAAGTCATTGTGGTATTATGACTAAATAAATGTATTATTAAATTTTTAGAATTAAATTGGTGGTATTACTACATGTTTGTTATTAAATTAAATATCAACATTCTGAGGCTCTGTGTTGGTTGCTTTTCAGGATACCTGGGAAACCTAACAGTGCAGTCAGCAAGTATTCACTGGGGCACTAAGTGGCATAATGCATAGAGCATTGGACTGAGTGACCCTGAGCAAGTCTTCTCATCTCTCTTAGCCTCATTTTCTTTTTTTATTATTTATTTACTTTTAGTTTATAACATTCAGTTCCCCAAGCTTTTGAGTTCCACATTTTCTCTTTCTCCCTCTCCTTCCCCCCATCACTATGACAGCATGCAATCCAATATAGGTTCTACAAATACTTTCATATTAAGCATTAGTCAAGTTGTAAAGAATTACAACCAATGGAATAAATAATGAGGAAGAAGGCACAAAACAAAACAAAAAAGAGAGTGCAAGTAGTTTGTTTCCACCTGCATTCAGACTCTGTAATTCTTTCTCTGGATATGGATAGCCTTTCCATCATGAGTCTTTTTGAGTTGTGTTATAGCCTTATAGCCTTCTCCTGCTGAGAGTCTGCTCCCCTCACTTAGCATCAGTTTGTATTAAATCTCTCCGAGTTATTATAAGTCTGTCTCCTCTTCATTTCTTATATTACAATAGTATTTCATTTCATTCATATACCACAACTTATTTAGCCATTCCCTAATTGATGGGTGCCCCCTTAATTTTCAATTCTTTGCTACCCAAAAGGAGCTGCTATAAATATTTTTTGTACATATGGCTCCTTTTCCCACCTGTATGATCTCTTTAGGACACAGTTCTAGAAGTTTAGTCCTGTTTTCTTTATTGGTAAAGTGGTATAATAATAGTACCTGCATTCCAGGCTTGTTATTATAAAATAAGGTAATATTTGTAAATCATTTTATAAGCTTTAAATCATTGTATAAATATCATCAATGATGGTGATGATGATGATGAAGATGATGAATTAAAGGTTGAGTTTTATTCACCAAATCTAGGTTACAAGGGACCTCAGAAGGGACAACTCCAATAATGATGCATTATCTGACAGTAAACTATTCCTTGCTTTCCCGGATTGCTTACAGTATCAGCCTTTATACTTAGATAGTGTACCCATTTAGACTTCATTTTGATATAAGGTGTTAGATATTGGTCTATATCCTATATCGTGTACCTACCATTCTACTACAACCTATATCTGAAATTGAACATCCACTACCACATACTTGATAGTCTCTGACTGAAGATCTCAAATAAATGGGAACTCAGTACTTATGAAGGCTGTCCATTCTTAATTTGCACAGTTCTGGTACTTAGGATCTTTTTTCCATAAAGCCCATTTTGCCTCTTTGCAACTCCTTTCTGCCTCCCCAAGTTTTGCTCTTTTGATTTAAGAGAAACAGATCTAAATCTTTTTAAAAAATAATTTATTTATTTACTTTTAGTTTATAAGATACAGTTCCACAATCCTTTGTGTTTTAAATTTGCTCCTCCTCCCTCTGCTCCCCCCTCCATGGTGGCATGCAATCAAATATAGGATCTGCTACTACCTTTACATTAAACATTAGTGAAGTTGTGAAGAAGGGTTATAATCAATGGAATGAACAATGGGAAAGACTGAATAAAACAAACAAGAAAAAAAAAAGATAGGTAGTTTGCTTCAATCTGCATTCAAACTCTAGTTCTTTCTCTGGATGTGGATATTTCTTTCCATCATGAGTCTTTTGGAGTTGTCTTATAACCTTGCATTGCTAAGAAGAGCCCAATCTATCAAAGGGGATAGTCACACATACATTGTGTCTATAATTGTGTACAACTTTCTCCTGGTTCCACTCTTCTCACTGAGCATCGGTTTATATAAGCCTCTCCAGGTTTTTATCAAGAACATCTGCTCCTCACTTCTTAGAGTACAGTAGTATTCCATTACATTAATATACCACAGCTTGTTTAGCTATTCCCCAGTTGACTGGTATCCCCTTGATGTCCAATTCTTTGCCACCACAAAAGAACTGTTATAAATATTTTTGTACGTATGGGGCCTCTTCCCACTTCTATGATCTCTTTGGGATACAACTCTAGAAGTGGTATTGCTGGATCAAAGGGTATGCACTTAGTTATAGCCCTTTGGCATAGTTCTAGATTGCTCTCCAGAATGGTTGAATCAGTTCACAACTCCAATAACAATGCATTAGTATTCCAATTTTTCCACATCTTCTCCAGCATTAATCATTTTCCTGTTTTGTCATCTTAGCCAATCTGGACTGACCAGTGAGATGTGGTATCTTAGAGTTATTTTGATATGCATTTCTTTAATCAGTAGTGATTTAGAGCATTTTTTAATATGCTTATAGATATCTTTAATTTCTTCCTCTGAAAACTACTTGTTCATATCTTTTGACCATTTATCAATTGAAGAGTGACTTTTATACGTATAGATTTGACTCAATTCTCCATATATTTTAGAAATGAGGCCTTTATCAGAGACACTGGTTGTAAAAATTATTTCCCAATTTCCCACTTCCTTCTTAATCTTGTTTACATTGCTTTGTTTGTACAGAAACTTTTCAATTTAATGTAATCAAAATTATTCATTTTGCATTTTATAATGCTCTCTAACTCTTGTTTAGTCAAAAATCTCCCCTTCTCCATAAATCTTACAGTAAACTATTCCTTGCTTTCCCAGATTGTTTACAGTATCAGCCTTTATATGTAGATTGTGTACCCATTTAGATTTCATTTTGATATAATATGTTAGATATTGGTCTATATCCAGTTTCTGCCATATTATATTCTAGTTTTCCCAGCAGTTTTTGTCAAATAATGAGTTCTTATCCCCAAAACTGGATTCTTTGGGTTTATCAAACAGTAGATTACTGTAGTAAATGACTGCTGAGTCTTGTGTACCCAGTCTATTCCAGTCCAGTACTCTATTCCTCAGCCTGTACCAAGTAGTTTTGATGACTGTTGCTTTATAATACAGATTAAAATCTGGTATGACTAGGCTACCTTCCCTAGTATTTATTTTCATTAATTCCCTTGATATTCTGGACCTTTTGTTCTTCCAAATGAATTTTGTTAGTATTTCTTCTAGCTCTATAAAGTAATTTTTTGGTACATTGATTAGTATAGCACAAAATATGTAATTTGATTTAGGTAAAATTGTCACTTATATTAGCTTAACTCAGCCATGAGCAATTGATCTTTTTCCAATTAGTTAGATCCGACTTCATTTGTGTGAAAAGTGTTTTGTAGTTGTGTTCATGTAGGTCCTGTTTTTTTTTTTTTGGCAGGTAAATTCTCAAATATTTTATAATGTCTGCAGTAACTATAAATGGTATTTATATTTCTACCTCTTGCTGTTGGACTTCATTAGAAATATATGGGAATGCTGAGTATTTATGTGGGTTTATTTTATATCCTGCAACTTTGCCAAATTTATTTATTGTCTCAAGTAGTTTTTTACTTGATTCTCTGGGATTATCTAAGTATATCATCATATCATCTGTAAAGAGTGATAGCTTAATCTCTTCTTTGCCTAATTTGATTCCTTCATTTCATTTTCTTCTCCTTTTGCTACTGCTATCCTTTCTAGTACCAAATTGAATAAGAATGGTGATAGCAAACATCCTAGTTTCACCCCTGATCTTATTGGAAATGCTTCTAGCTTATCTCCATTACATATAAATAGATGATACCTTTAATTTTAAGGAAGGCTCTGGCTCTAGTTATTCCTATACTTTCTAGTGTTTTTAATAGGAATGGATGTTGTATTTTGTGAAAAAGCCTTTTCTGCATCTATTGAGATAATCATATGGTTTCTGCTAGTTTTATTGTTGATATGATCAATTATACTTATGATTTTTCTAATATTGAAACATCCTTGCATTCCTGGAAGAAATCCTACCTGATCAAAGTGTATTAATCTTATGATTAGTTGCTGTAGTCTTTTTGCTAATATTTTTATTTAAAAATTTTGCATCTATATTCATGAGGGAAATTGGTCTATAATTTCCTTTCTCTGTTTTGTCTCTTCCCTATTTAGGTATCACTACCATATTTGTGTCATAAAAAGAGTTGTAAACATTCATCCATTTCACTAAGATTATCAAATTTATGTGCATACAATTGGGCAAAATAATTCCTAATTATTGTTTTAGTTTCCTCTTCATTGGAGGTAAATTCACCCTTTTCATTTTTGATACTCATAATTTGGTTTTATTCTTTTTTTTTATCTCATTGGCTAAAAGTATATTAATTTTATTATTTTTTTTCCATAGAACCAGCTTTGAGTTTTATTATTAATTCAATAGTTTTCTTAATTTCAATTTTATTAATCTCTCATTTGGTTTTCATTATTTCTAATTTAGTATGTAATTGTTGATTTTCAATTTGTTCTTTTTGTAGCTTTTTATTGCATGCTCAATTTATTGAACTACATTTTCTCTATTTTATACATGTATGTATTCAGGGATATAAAACTTACCCTAAGAATTGCTTTTGCTGCATCTCAAAAGTTTTGTCATGTTGTCTCATTATTATAATTCTCTTGAGGGAAATTATTGATTGTTTCTATAATCTCATGTATGGCCCACGCTTTTTTTAGGATTAAGTCTTTTAGTTTTGGTGCGGAGCCAAGATGGTGGTGTAAGAGCAGCAACATATCGCAGCTCTCACATAGCCACCTCAAAATACCCATAAAATATGACTCTAAATTAATTCTAGAACTCTAAAATGCACACAAATATACTTTCCACTAAAGTCACCTCAGCTATGAAGAACCATATCAGCACTGTGAACCAAAACCAGCCTAGCCTGAAACCGCGGCCCTGCCCTGGAGGCAGGTGGACTAGATGAGCCTGGAGGTGGCTGAATGAGAGGAACCAAGCACTGGCTGGAGCTTTGGGTGAGCAAATTGGCGGCAGCTGTGGCAGTATCCAGAATTAGGTCAGTGGGACTTGCAAAATTGGGGGAGAAAAGCAGTCCAGCCAAAATGCCTCCAGAGCAACGAGGCTGCAGAACTGGAGGCCTTGCACCCACCCCCACACTGCCACTCCAGAGCTCTCAGCCTACAGACCACAGGGGGACCAAGCGATCGTTCAGAGGCCAAATGCTCTCCCGTTGAGCGGCCTGGATCTGGATTGTGGTCTTGGGCTTTGGTCCTGAGTTTTTTTTTTTTTGTTTTTTTTTCAGTGAGCCAGGGTGGGGGAGGGACCCAGCAGCCTCCTAAGAACTCTGGCAGCCTGGAAAACCCCAGCAATTTGGGACAGAGCTTTCCCCTCTGGAAGCAGAGCTCCACAGAGATTGAAAAAACAAATCATGGACTGACCAATCATGAATAAGAATAAGCATAAGAAGCAAAGTAAGAACAGCAACCAAACTCTAGATTCCTTCTTTGGAAAAAAGAAGGACCAAGGTAGAGAGCTGGAGGAGGACAGAACAGCCAGAGCTCCCCCACCAAAAGCTTCCAATAAACATGAAGATTGCTTTAAAGCTAGAGATCAGCTGAAGAAGGATTTTGAAAATCAAAGGAGAGAAGCAGAAGAGAAATTGGGAAGAGAAATAAGAAAGTTGCAAGAAAATCATGAAAAGAGAGTCAGAAATCTGACTGAAGAAATTAACACCTTAA
>CM053585.1:334245133-334264306 GCA_028646515.1 Pseudochirops corinnae | reverse complement strand
ATGAGTTTCTAAGCATAGATTTCAAAAAACAAAACAAAACAAAAAAATTCTGCCACAAGAACTTCATAGCAACATTTTTGGAGGCAAAGATTTCACAAACAAATTGTAATAATAATTAGTAATTCTGCCATAAAATTTACAGTCCAATTCAATTTAACATCCAGATGAAGAAAAGGTAAATGAAGCTTTATGAGGACTGTTTTTAGTATAAAACACTCCTTGGCTCTGCTCCTGGTAAACCCTTTTTAAGGCAGAGGTTTCTTTCATCTACAATAAACTATACCCACCAATTCCTAATATGAAAAAACAGGGCAGAAGAAAATGTCCAGAAATGTTTCAAAATCCCAGTGTCAGCTGCCAAGTCAAGACTCTTCAGCAAGAAGAAAGTTACCATAACAACCTGAGGAGCAGTCAAAAGAGTCAGAAGTGCAGAGAGGGGAAATTTAAAGGTACCAGAAGTTGGGATACAAATTGAGGGAGTCATCTTTCCATCTGTCTTTGACCTCAACCAATAATTTGACCACCAGCCAACCTCTAAAGAATGGTCTTCCAGCCACCACCTCCAGTGGAGCATCTTTCCTGGAGCTGGGCATCTGGTGCCCACTATATGTTCAATATATTCCAAGACTGAAGGAAATGACAGCCATGCCCTTCCTCCTCTCTGTCTCCTTTTTGTGGAACAGTATAGAGGCAGTGATGAATGACATGTGGAGCTGTGCAATAGAAGAATACAAGCTGAACCCCATGAGCAACTGACCACCCTTCCCTAGGAGTGACTGTGTATAAAACCCAGTCATTGGAAAATGAAGGTAAAGCCTGGCATGTTCTAGAGCAGTGGTTCTCAACCTTCCTAATTCCACGACCCTTTAATACTCATATGTGGGTGTATCTGCATGTGGGCGGACCTGCTTGGAGACTGAAAGAGGAGCAGTGTCTCGGTTCCTAAGACCATTGGGAACGTGTTTTCTCAACCCACAGGTTGAGAACCACTGTTCTAGAGAAACAATATTGAGGGACAGGGGTTCTGCTTTCCCCTATTCTGAGTTCCTCTGTGACATAGACTGTTCTGATCATTTCTCACTTGCAGTAATTATAGTATCTAGGCAAATAAGTGGCACAATGGATTGAGTATTGGACTTGGAGGCAGGAAGACCTAAATTAATCCAGCCAGAGACACTTAATAGCTGCTTGACCCTGGCAAGTAACTTAAACCCTGTGAGCCTAAGTGTTCTTATCAGCAAAATGAGAATAACAATAGCACCTGTTTCCTAGGGTTGCTGTGGGAATCAAATGAGATAATATTTTAACTATCTTTGCAAACCTTAAATACTAGATAAATCCTAATTGAGAGCTGTTTTCCCTTCAAGGAGGCAGAGAACCCATCCTTGGAGTCTGGTTGGTCAAGTAACTATGGTTTGAATTAATAGTGATGGTCTTAAGCCCTGAGGGGAAGAACCTTTGGGTATTCCAGGTTTGGGACAGGGGATGAATTTATTCATTGCTATCCCTGTGGGAGATAATGAGGGAGAGACATATAGTATTTTATTAGAATCATTATCCATTTTTAACCTTTTAAATTGTACCCTCTTGTCCCTTGTTATTGGTAAAGTGATTTTTCATTGCCTTTTATGTTACGTAAGTGTCTCATTGCAGACTCACCCCAGCTTGCATCCCTGAACTGGTCTGAGCTAGGCCTGGCGCAGAATAATAATAATGGCTTCATGCTATTTCCCCAGGCCTTCCCTTTCTCTTGCTAAAAGTTCCAGCATCTCTAATTACAATGCCTCCTCCAGCTATCTATGTTTTTCCTTGTATTATAGTGCCCAGAACTGAACACAGTACTTATAAATGTGAGCAGACTGGCCGAGTACAGGGAGAGAGTCAAAGTCAAACCCTACCTAAGGTTTTAAGGATATCAATCCTGTATATACCTAATAGGTAATAATGGGCTTTACAACATTATGATTTTATTTTATGAAGATACACATACTTCATCAGAAGTAGTTGAGGCACCTCCTAAATTGAACCTCTAACTTCTTTTATGCTGATCTACATAGATAGGTAGACCAATGACCAGGTAGGAAGATCTCCCTAGCTTCAAATCCCTCTGATAGTTCCTAATTAATGTCTTCTTTGCATAAGCTACTTCTGGTCCCTCTATTGCTCTCCCTCTATCTCTCTACATCTCATAAGTCTTGGATCCCTTCAGGGCTCAGCTCACTACCTCCTTAACATTCTTTTACTGATTTCCATAGTTGTTAAAACATCTCTCCAAAATTTCCTATATTTATGTTTTTATAAACATAATGATACCTGCTTATCTCCAGTTGAATTTCACCAAGGCTAAGACTGTCTTTTTCTGTATCCCCAGAAGCTATATTCCTTCCCTCCCCATACACACAAACACACACACACACACACACACACACACACACACACACGAGTTGTCAGTGCTTCCAAATCACTTAATAAATTCTGATTGCTTGATTCATTCTCTCAGTTTCTGAGACACCAGATGGCAACCAAGGGGCTCCTCTTTCTTAAGCTTGCTATTCCTGGTTTCTTGGGATGTCAGGTCCTACAGGATGAGAAAAGTCTGTAATTGTATACAATGCTTTTTTTAAAATCAATAATCAAATGTTTCGAATGGAAGAACATTTGCTAAGCTGTTACTAGGTGCCAAGAACTATACTTAGTATCGGGGATATAAATAGTCGTCAACAAATATCGCACTAGCTACTGTGGGAGTGAAAGACGGCACAAAAACTAGCCCTTTCTGTCAAGCAGCTCAGAGTTTAATGAGAGAGGCACCATGTGACCCACTATGGACGAATGATATAGATACAGGATGAGTTAGGGACAATCTTAGAGGAAAGGCATTCGTATGAAGGGAATAGGCAAAAATGTTTTGCAGGTGAGATTTTATCTGGGTCCTAAAGAAAGTCAAGGGGTAGTTAGGTGGCACAATGGAGAGTGCACCAGGCCTAGAGTAAGAAAAACCTGGGTTCAAATGCAGTCTCAGACACTAGCTCTGTGACCCTGAGCCAGTAATTTAAACTTGCTTGTCTCACCTTCCTCATCTGTAAAATGAGCTGGAGAAGGAAATAGCAAACTACTCCAGTATCTTTGCCAAGAAAATCCCAAACAGGTTCATGAAAAAAACAGTCAGGACTGAAAAACTACTGAACAACAACAAAAAAAAAAAGTCAAGGAAGCCAGCAAACGGCCAGAAGGGAAAGCATTCCAGGGAGACAGCACACTTTTTAGATTTTCTTCAGCTTTATGCAGAAGAACATGACTAAAACAAACAGAATCAAATGGTGAGAGTAATCTAAGGCCAAGACTTGCAAAGTGATAGGATAAGTTTAAGGAAATGACCAGAATAAGGGAATCAATGCCTCAATGTGTAACTGAGATAAAGTGGAGGACTTAGGACATGGGAATGAGTTAATTGAGAAAATGGTTGTTTAGACTATTTTAGGGAATATAAAATGTATATTAAAGTTCCCTTCCACAAGACTTGAGGGGAAAGGAATGGTTATGGGTTAAGCACTGAACTCATTGAGAAAAAAAGAGATAGTACCTCAGAGGTTAGTAGATAATATCTACCAGATTTTCATTGAAGGATGAATATGAATTGAATAAATATCAAAGGTGGTAACTTTGAGTGATGGTGGTAGTAAGAAAGACTAGAAGGGACAAAAGAGAGTAAGGAGTATTCCTACTACCCTACCATGACCATTGATTTGGGGTAAATAACTGAAAGCACAACCAGGTCTTAGAAGGGACATCAAATAAGCTGTGTAATCAGCAAGAAACTGGGTCTTAAAAAGTACAAAAAGATAGAATGAAAAAGAATGTAAAATATCCAAGATTAACCTTTGTTACTTGCAGAATAAGGATTCCATAGAGCATAGAGGAAGGATTAGAGAGCTTTGAGTTTGATATTAAGGGGAAGTGTAGAAGGGGATGGGAACAAGAGAGCAACATGGGGTTTGAACAGTGATAGGAATTCAGAATCACTGAAATGTGGAAAGTATGATGGAATAGGAGAATATTAATCATTCAGGAATGAGTCCAGGTATCTTAAAGAAAAATAGCAGAGTCCTTTACCTAAAGGAGATGTGTAAGTTGCAGAGAGGAAAAAGTGGCAGGGAAGATAATAAGACCTGGTGAATTTCAGGAAATAAGGATAATTATTATCAGGAAAAAAATTCTGATTGTTATCAGGAAAAAAATAATTATTTTTATCAAGGCTGATGGTCCAGAAGCAATGACTTTTTGGGAAGGAATTATTGTCCTGACAGTTGAAGTAAGATTTAGGATTGTAGCCATCTGGTGTAATGGTAAGGGAATTTGAAGATCTTCCCTGCCCCATATTGAGCCTCACTTGGAACCCAAATGTAAGAGCCCTTTAAGCCGTTTGTGTAACTAGATGTCTGACCTCAGTCAGTGTGGCCTTGCTGACAAGGAAACCTGAAGCGGGTCCATGAGGCATCCGGGTGTGCGTTCTGCCTTGATGCTGTTTACCAAAGAATTCAGCCTGTTTCTCATGGGAACGAGTGCTTTGGGGGGACAACAGGCATGTAGGCATTGAGGGGCACTCCCCACCTATCAGGACCTTGTTGCTAGGATGCGTGACTAGAGGCAGACGGAGAAGGGTTAAAAAGGGCTAGGAGATGTGGTGGGGTGGAGCAGCAGGGAGCAGAAAGTTTGCACGGCAGTAAAGATGCATCGCAATTCCACTGAGGTGTGTGTGTCGAACTATTATGTCCACATCCGGAGTTTTCATCCGAAGAGTCATTGGGGTGACTGAGAGAGCACCTGCAGGGTCGTTGGGGCAGCTAGGTGCAACTGCAGGGCCACAGTAGGTACTTCGGGGTTCTCTAGTCCCGCCGGTCCGGACACCCAACAAGAGAAGCTTACTTAGAGGAGTCTTGTTGTTTGTTTTTCCCCTCAGGAAGGAACACCCCTTTTGTTACTTTGAAATTAGGCAGTGGGTCACATAGGGGGTGATGTCCTCTGACCTTGAAGAAGGCTCTATATACTCTGAGGTGAGGTTTTGCTTTGGGGCTCACTTATGAGAAGACTTGTGTGATTTGTCCAGATGAGACTTTGGGTAGCTGTTGAACCTCCTGGCTTTGAAAACCCAGATGTTGGTGCTTCTCTCTCTGGTAACTATATATGTATGTAATGGCCAAATACCTAGAAGCCCTATCCATTGGTTTATTGAATTGTGTTATTTTCTTCGTCTATAATTTTTTAGTCTGCTTGTAATTTCTGTTTGTATTTTCTCTGAAGTTCATGGTGCTAATTTTTTCCTCTGAACTAAGTAAATGATATACATGTTCGATTAAAGTAATATCATTAACACTTTTTTGAGTTGCTGTCCTTTAGAAAAGCAGATCAAAGAACATGTGCTAGCAGATATCCTGCGTATGCTATGGTGCTTGCTGTTACATCTGGCCGGAAGCATGTGTCTGATTGAAACCCAAAAGTTTGATAGGAGAGTAGAAGACACAAGGAAGATATGTGGCTCACTCCAGTGGCCACTTATCTTGAATCCTTGGACTTCTGGTTCTTATTTCCTTGTTCAGTGACCTCAGGAAGGTTCTTCCCGTCAAGATGTTATGTTTCACCATCTTCTATTCTTTGTCCCAATAAGTATTTCCAAAAATCATAAGACCCAGATACTATATACCAAGATAAACTAGATAACCTAGAACCACGATAAAACAAAGCCCTTGCTTGTTTTATGAATTGTAAAAGTTACTGCGGACAATGAATTCCTCACCAAATAACTGGACTACTGATGATTAAATTCTCTATCCTTCCTGAGCTAGCTCAAGAAATCGCATACAGTCTATGGTAGAGACCATGGTCCAAGTCTTTCTAGTGTGGTAGAGCCTTTTACTGCTTGCTAGCATAACCTTCCAAAACCCAGAGTTATCTGCATGGCATGAGGAAATTTTTAAGTAGTAGCAAACACACTTCCTTCTTCATCATTTGAAAAATTGTGCCCCTGTGCTCCTGTTTAACAGAAACTCTTTGTAATGCAAATGACTTGACCTTACAAAATAGTAATGGGCTACATTCTTCTGGCATTAAACACATATCCATTTAATTCAGAATTATGCTAAGAAGTGATAATGTCCACACCTAAAAATCTTATTACTAATTTTATACCTGAAGGAGGTAAATGACAAAAATAAAAGCTCTAAATGCTCTAAAATATCTAAAACAGCTTAGTTTATATTTACATAGAATTGTATAGTAGTTAGCTGACAGGAAAATGGCTAAAAAAATTGTGCTTCATGAGTACATTAGAATGCTAATATGCTGTAAGAAATGAAGACTATTAAAAATTCAAAGAAACACGGGAAGATGGGTATGCAAATTGGAGCAGTCAGAAAGAATAATGTGGACAAAGGAGAATAATATACACAATGACTCCAGCAAAGCAAGTGGAAAGAAAAACAATACAGAAAAAAAAATACATTATTAATGATTAAGCTCAGTTCCAAAGGAGAGATATAAAAGTGCATGTCCTACCTTTTTAAAATAGTGATGGAACTATGAATTTGGAGCTTGACATACAATGTCAAACTTGGTAGATGTAATTGTTTGTTATTTTGTTTTGTTTCATTTTGCTTTCCTTCTTTATTATCAAAGATAGTTCTCTGTGAAAAGGAGTAGTTAGGACTATATCAGACAACAAAGATGACATAATATAAATGACAATGTAAAATATTTATTAATGTGCATTTATATCATGTAACAGGAAAAAGAGTCCCTCTTTCCTCTCAGCAATCATTGTTGCACCCCATGAACTTTAGCTATCTCAAGTACCAACTCAATATTCAATTTATATCCAAAGAGGTAGGCATGTTTAGCTGGGAGAAGAAAATACATGGAGACGGGGAGAGGAAAACAGGTGCATGACAATTTTCTTTAAGCATTCAAAGCATTTGTTTGAAAGAGGGAATAAACTATTTCCCTTTAGTCCCAGAGAGCAGAACCCATGACAGTTGCAAAGAGATATTTTGGATGGTTGGATGAATGAATGGATGAATGGATGGATGGGTAGATGGGGGAGAGAGATGGGGAGAGAGACTTTCAGACTGATTGACAGTCAAATTGGCATACAGACAGAGAAGTAGTCAGATAGACAGACTGCTAGAGAGATAGGCAGACAGATATTAGAGAGATAGATGTATAGATAGAGTATTTACTGAACACTTACTATGTACCTGGCACTGTGCTAAATGCTGGGGATATAAATAAAAGTAAACAAAATTGACCTTGCTATTAAGAACAAAGTCTAAGGGAGGAAGTTAATACAAAATAGGGAGAGGTGAGACAGGCAGGAAATATTTCTAAGAAAATGGCATGACAAGCAATGCCCCAGAAGTGTCCCAGAGTAAAGAAAGATAAGGCCAAAGCTGTTCTATCAAAGACTAGAGTGGTTCTAGAGAAGGAATATCATTCTTAGTTCAGGAGGGAGTAGAGACTATGGCCAAAGTGGAATAGATTCCTGGAGATGCCCAATAAAGAAAGACTTTAGACTAGGTATCAAGAAAAAATTCCAAATGATTAGAGCCATCCCAAATGGGAATCATTAGGTTCCTTATTTGGAAAGCAATTCAACTAGAACTTCATCTGTCTAATATATATACTGAAATAAAAGTTATCTTTCAAGGCAAGTGCAACGAAAAGCACACACACACACACACACACACACACACACACACACACACACACACACATGCACACACTACCCTGTTTATATAAAACATTTTCCAACCATGGCAGGCTCTTTTTTCTGGCACAATCCCTTCCTTTTCAAAGGAGATTACAATACACTCTATAATTTGTGGTATTGATTTTTCTAAAACTTTGAGCTAATGTAGGTAGATGATGAAAGGGTGAGAGTATGATTCCATTACTCAAAATTTGCTTTTAGTTATGACATCACAAGCTAATTGCCTTCTATTTGGAATAATAGCACATATGGTAATTAGCAGTTTGTGGAAACAATCAACCATCCTCCTATCTTGGTTACTTAGAATAATGTGTTCTAGCAATGTGAGTATCTATCTTTGCACTCCTCCAAATCATAAGCCTAAGATCCAACACTGTTCTCAGACATGCATCACTGGTCATGATATCCATTGAGTAATGTTTTTGAAAAAAATACTCTTTAGTTAAGACTAAGACTCCAGTGGTTTGAAAAAACAGTCACACTAGAAAGCCAGCCCAGGTCACATCTTTTTTTTTTTTTTTTCTCTTGACATAAAAAGAAAAAACAAACACAAGATGCATCCAGTAAAATAAGTGCTGCCCATACCCTAGAATCTGGAAATCCATCATTCAACAAGAATTTATTGAGCACTCACTTGGTTTTGGGCACTATAAAGAAGATAGAAAGAAAAAAAACCCAAAACTTCTCAAGGACTTTGCATTCTGATCATGGTGACAAAGTAAATGTAAGATACACATAGAGTGGATGCAAGGTAACATCAGCAGGAAAGGAAATATCATTTGGAGGTTGGTGAAAAAAAGGCTTCCTATGGATAATAATAATCAAGACTGAGTCTTGAAGGAACACAAGGATTCTAAGAAACGTAAGTAAGGAGAAAGAGTGTTCCATGCATACACAGCAGCCAAGGTAAAGGCATGCATGAATGGGAGAAAGGATAATGTTTTGTATGAGAAAAACAAGTGAATCAGTAATGCTGGAACATAGAATGAAGTGCTAAGAAGATGGGGCCAGGGGGGAGGGATATCAAGTTGTAAAGATCTTTCCAAGCCAAATGAAAGATTTTATATATGATTTCATAGGTAGTAAAGAGCCATTTGAATTTACTGAGAAAGGGAGTGATGTATTCAAATACACATTTTAGGAAAATCACTTTGTGGCCCTGTTAAGGACGCATTAGACTGAGTAGGATTTGGAAGCTATTCCAATATACAAAATGAAATTATTTTCAATATTTCTGTCATAATTATTATACAACAAATGTCTACTTTTGTAAGAGGCAGTGTAAGATAGTGGACAGCTTAAGTAAGGGTTCAAAACCCATCTCTGATGTTTGAATGACTACTTAGTTATGGGTGAATCATTTAACACTTCAGAGCCTCAGTCCATTCATCTGAAAAAACGTACAGCATTATAAATAGACATGTCAGTTACACTGTTATTTTTTTATTAGCACCTCCATTGTGGTATGGGCATTTATGGTCAGTTCATAGCTTAATTTGTAATAAAATGTACTTGTACTTCAATACATGGAAGAGTTATGATTGCCTTGTCATGGGTACTCTACCCACCAACATAGATTTTAACTTTTTTAGCTCAACAAAGTGCTCAAAATCTGCCCTGACTGAAAAGCTCATTACCTTGAAGTTAAAGTACTGTGAATCTTGTTTGAATTTTGTTTGGTTGGTTCTTGGACAGCAGACTGAACTGTAAGCCATATTCAAAGACTTTTCTAGGTGGGAATGTATCATTGGCTCATTTGTTGTTGTTGTCTTTTATAACCAAACTCTGGTTAAGAAGGGGGAGGAGGAATGACTTTATTTAAAAATTTAGTACATAGAATTGCAACTTTAAATCTGAAAAGAATCTGCCATGACATCTAGTCTTAATTGAAAAGTGCCAGAACAACATAACTAGTGAATCTTTCTTCCTTTTCTAATACCTACAGCTCATTGTTGCAGGAGTTCTTTCTGTGGAAACAAAACCAGATACAACACAAATGTTTTATTTCTGTATGATTGTGTCACAGATAAATCACAATGTGCTTTTTTCTTTCTTTTTTTAAAAATTTATTTTTAGTTTTCAATATTCACTTCCACAAAGTTTTGAATTCCAAATTTTCTCCCCATCTCTTCCCTCCCCCGAAGGTGTCATGCTTTCTGATTACAATTTACCCCCATTCTGCCCTCCCTTCTATCACCTCCTCACCTTCTTTTAGCACCTTCCCTTATGTTTTCCTGTAGGGCAAGATAGATTTCTATGCCCCATTGCCTGTATATCTTATTTCCTAGTTGCATGTAAAAACGATTTTTAACATTCAGTTTTAAAATTTTGAGTTCCACATTCTCTCCCTTCCTACCTCCCCACCCACCCTCATTGAGAAGGCAAGCAATTCTATGTAGGTTATACATGTTTAGTTATGCAAAACACTTCCATAGTAGTCATGTTGTGAAAGACTACCTATATTTAGCTCCATCCCATGCCACTCTTCATTTATTCTATTCCCTCCTTTGAGTTGGTCCATCCTCAAAAGTGTTTCCTTCTGACTACCCTCTCCCCCAATCTGCCTTCCCTTCTATCATCCCTCCCTCTTTTGTGCCCTTCCCCCCTACTTTCCTGTAGAGTAAGATAGATTTCCATACCTAATTGAGTGTGCATGTTATTCCCTCCTTAAACCTAATCCAATGAGAGTAAGGTTCACTCATTGCCTCTCACCTCTCCACTCTTTCCCTGTAATATGAAAGCTTTTTCTTGTCTCTTTTATGTGAGATAATTTAACCCATTCTACCTCTCCATTTCTCCTTCTCCTAGTATATTCTTTCTCACCCCTTAATTTTATTTTAGATATCATTTTAGATATTATATTAGATATAATTTAGATAAAATACCTTAATATTCAAATCACGCTGTGTCCATCAATCTATCTATCTATCTATCTGTCTGTCTGTCTATTTATCCTTATATGCAGATATGTGTGTGTGTGTGTGTGTGATCATGCGCACAATTCCTTCCAGCTACTGAGCGAATGCTAATACTGAGAAAGGTCTCGTGAGTTACAAATATCATCTTTCCATATAGAAATGTAAACAGTTCAACTTTCATAAGTCCCTTATGATTTCTATTTCCTGGTTACCTTTTCATGCTTCTCTTGAGTCTTGTATTTGATAGTCAACTTTTCTATTCAACTCTGGTCTTTTCATCAAGAATGCTTGAAATTCCTCTATTTCATTGAGTGTTCATTTTCCCCCTGAAGTATTATACTCAGTTTTACTGAGGTCATTCTTGATGTTAATCTTAGCTCCTTTGACCTACAGAATATCACATTCCAAGCCTTCTGATCCCTTGATGTAGAACCTGCTAAGTCTTGTATTATTCTGATTGCATTTCCACAATACTTGAATTGTTTCTAACTGCTTGCAATATTTTCTCCTTGTTCTGGGAGGTCTGGAGTTTGTCTACAATATTCCCAGGAGTTTTCCTTTTGGAATCATTTTCAGGCGGTGATTGGTGGATCCTTTCAATTTCTATTTTACCCTCTGGTTCTAGAATATCAGGGAAGCCTGTCTTGTTAGTTTCTTGAAAGATAATGTTTAGGGCCTTTTTTTGATCATGGTTTTCAGGTAGTCCACTGATTTTTAAATTCTCTGTCCTGGATACACTTTCCAGGTCAGTTGTTTTTTCCAATGAGATATCTCACATTGTCTTCTTCTTTTTTTTTTCATTCTTTTAGTTTTGTTTTAAAATTTCTTAATTTCTCATAGAGTTATCAGCTTCCATTTGCTGCATTCTAATTTTTAAGGAATTGATTTCTTCAGTGAGCTTTCAGACCTCCTTTTCCATATGGCCAAATCTTGTTCTTAAAGCATTCTTCTCCTCATTGTTTTTTTGGACCTATTTTGCCATTTGGATTAGTCTATTCTTTAAGGTGTTATTTTCTTCAGCATTTTTTGGGCCTCCTTTAGCAAGTTGTTGACTCATTTTTCATGATTCTCTTGCATCACTCTCATTTCTCTTACCAATTTTTCCTCTACTTCTCCTACTTGATTTTCAAAATCCTTTTTGTGCTCTTCCATGGCCTACGACCAATTCATATTTTTCTTGAAGGTTTTTGGTATAAGAGCTTTGACTTTGTTGTCTTCTTCTGGTTGCATATTTTGATCTTCTTTATTACCAAAGTAACATTCTATAGTCTGAGGTTTTTTTTTTTTAATGCTGTTGACTCATCTTCCCAAACAATTGTTTGACTTTTTAACTCTTTTTAAAGGTAGGACTCTGCTTCCAGTGTGGAAAGTATATTCTCCCAAGCTTCAGGGGTTTTCTGAAGCTGTTTTCAGAGATATTTATAGGGACCTGTTAATTTTCAGTTTTCCCAAGGTTATATGATGAAGAAAGAGCTGCTTGTTCCTCTCCTGGTTTGTGTTCTAGTCTATGAGTGACCACAAGCACTTTTTTCTGCCTTGGAACTGTGAGAAGGATTTCCTCTCTACCACAGTTACAAGTTCCACCATGCTCACAATCCTCTTCATCCCAGGTCTGCCATCCAGGACTGTGACCCAGACCCAAGCAGGGCAAAGAAAGAGAATCCTACCTAAGCACCAGAAAAGAGATGCCTGCAATCCCCCTGTGATCATCTGCTTGATTCCCCTCACCATGATGTGTGGACCAAGAGCTCTGAAAGCAGCCACTGCCAGTACTGGGGCTGACCCAGACTCCTCTCTCACCCAGTTCCCAACTGACCTTTCCTACTGACCTTTTCCTACTGACCTCCTAAGTTGTATTTGGCATTTTGGGGTTGAGAAGAATGTAAACTGCCACAGCTCCTAGTGATTCAGTCTCCTTGGTCCTGCTCTAGACTAGCTAGGTTCCAGTCTGTGCTAGCACAGACTACGCTGGACTGTGCCTCTCTCCCAGCGTGGCGCAACAGACCTTTCCTGTCAATCTTCTAAATTGTACTGGGCTTGAAATTTGTTTCACTCTCATTTTTGAGTTCTGCTGCTATAGAATTTGTTTAGAGTCATTTTGTACAGGAATTTGGTGGAATTTTGGGGAGAACTTAAGCAAGTCCCAGATTTTGCTCCTCCATCTTTACTCCACCCAATATTTTTTAATTAGCTATTTTTCTGCTTACTTTGCTATAAGGTTCAGGGCTATCTCTCCATGTGCAGGTCAGATATGTCTTTCCTGCTCACTAAAGCTACTTGCTGTTTCCTTTCATGTAAGTTTCTATGCAGGATTGGAAGAAGGAAGAAATAGATGCAACCTGTAATTTACTCTAGGGCCCCTCCCTGAAAATGGCATGCCAGGCATAGAAGGTTTCACAATAAATGATCAATAACTTCAAGGCTGTCAGCATACTTAGTACCCAAAATACCATGCAATAGACAATGTTATTTCTAATTCTCCTCTTTTACCAGTCTGACTTTTTTTTTTTAACTAGAATTTCAGGGTTGCCTGAATTGGTACTAACCTAGGCTATGATCCTCCCATAAGCTACCTTATGGTAGTAACTTTCATTACATTGAATTGATTTTACTATATATCAGAGAGAAGCTATTGAGATGATAGAGACCTAGTGTTAAGTTATAAAATTTAAAATATAATACTTTTTGCAATGCATAATATTTTACTTAACAAATTGCATCTACAACCTCATTTATTTCATGAAAAATATTTGAGATAGATCAAGAGTTATCATCTCCATTTCCAACAAAAGATCACTAAGGCTCAGAGATGAAATGACTTGGAGAAAGTCTTGGAGTTAATTACAAATGAACTTTGACCTGGGCCTGCTTTGTCATATCTGATCTTATCAAAAACAAACAAACAAAAAGCACTCCAATGACTCCTTATATACATCAGAATCAAATATAAAATCCTTCATTTGGCATGTAAAGCCCTTCACAATTTCATTCCTTCCTAGATTTCTAGGTTTCTTATATTTTGTTCTTCTCTACAATCTATGAATCAGCTACCCTGAACAGTTTGCTGTTTTTTATCAATAACACTCTATTTCCTGACTTAGTGCATTGACCCTAGCTGCTGTTCCCTATTTCTGGAATGCTTCTTCCTCCTTACCTCCATTCTCCCAGTTTCCCTTGGGCCCTTAACAACTCAGGTCTTCTGCAGGAAGCCTTTCCCAATCCACCCAACTGCTAATCTTTTCCATCTGACATTACCTTCCATTTACACTTTATTTATTTCATTTGTACTTATTTATTTTCATGGTGTCATTCCCATTGGAATGTAATCGCTTTGAGGGCAGGCACTGTGTTTTTTTGTCTTTCTTTGTATCTTTGGAATTTAGCATGGCATCTGGCAGAAGCAAGAACTTAATATTCATTAGCTGACTTATTTATTTGAATGATTTGGTACCATATCGGTCAACAAGTCATGCGTATGTTTTATTATGAAAATATTCAAAGATCTTCTGGTTCTTTCTTTCAAACTAAAACAGGTCTAACTCTTTGTCAAACTTGCCTCTCTAGTATTGTATCTATTGGGGTTCCTCCACCTAGGAAAATTTAGAGTTCGCTAAAACATTAATTAATGCCAAGCATCATCAAAGTTGAGCTCCTTTCTAATATAAAATGGAAGTTAGAAGAACATAGAATGTGTGGTTTATATTTAAAGAAATTTATTTCTCCAAGAAACTTAAAGACCAATGGGGTCCTGCAAGCAAGGAATGATAAATGGTCTTACCAGAATTTAACTGGAAAAATATAAATTGCTTGAGACCTATGATCCCTAAAATATGATTATTTTAAGCAGAAGAAGATATCAGGGAAATTTTGTATAGATTAACAAATTTTTGAGACAGTATTAAAGGTATTACAATTTTCTAATTCTGTCTGTGAGTTTGGTTTAGCTATTCTTGTATGATACATAAAGGAAAATGGCATGGTTTCCAAATAACATTAGAATAAGGGAATTGGAAAAAAAAAAACATGCAAAGCCCATACAAAACCTTATAAATTGTTAAGAAGTAATCATATGGAAATGTAAGAACTGGTGAAAGCCAGTACAATACTTGAAAACAAATAAATGTAATAAATACAAATTTTAAAGGCAAAAAAAGTAGAAATATTTTAACCAATAATGAAATATCACCTATAAATGAAAAAGACAAGGCATGACAAGTTTATATCTCTGAAAAGGAAGTCTCTTTGAGATCTATTTTCTTTGTATGACTGTCCAAGTCCTCCAAAGTGAGAAATATAAAATTAATCTATTAGCACCAATCCTGTTACTGCAAGAAAGGAAAAAAAAAATCAAAAGCCTTTTTAATTTATAGGAGTCACTACCAAATAGATCCAAACAGATCCTCCTAAGACAATAACTGAGCCAACAGAAAAACAATGTCCCTAATTGCATTGCCTTAGAATTGCAGTAGCAGCACAGCTTAGCCAGAGAAGGTAGTGGTAATTAACCCTGTCACCAACTGGTTCATCGAGGTGTTAAGGTAATGGCTTTCCAACAGGTTAAATATAAATATATCATTAAAGAACAGAGTTGGTAATTACAGGATTAATACAGCATAGGCAGGGCCTGGTTCCAAAGATAAAGGGAAGTTCAAATGTTAAACCTCTATAATTATGTTTGTTCGTAATACTATAATTGCATTTTTCTCTCTCATTTTAGCCCATTACTCTGAATGGTCTGTCTCTGATTATATTTTCATGTTATCTAAATGGAGACAGGATGGGGCAAATTCAATTCACTTTCATATTAGCTGTGTTTACAAATTGAAGAGATCATATTTTTTTTAAAGAATCACAATTTGACCCTAGTTTCTGCTGCCATTGAGTATTTATAAGTTTACAGAAATGTTTCCATCCCTTTACTGAGATGAGCTAAGATTTTATGAACTAAGAGATTATATTTTCTTTTTCTTGACTCATAATGCTCTGTTTATAAAGAAAATACAGCAGAAAACAAATTTAATTACAGAAAAAAAATCATCCTCCACAAAAGAGGTGCCTGAGTTCACTCAAAAAAAAATCATTATGACAGAATAATTCCATATAGTTTTTTTTTATTCCTGTAGATCTTTCTGATATTATTCAGACCTTTTGTTCTCTTCACATTGGTTATAGTAGATGCATAGATTTCATAGAATCTTTCTTTGAACCATCTCTCTAAAAAGGAACAAACCACATAAATTAAATCATTCAAAGAATTCAGACCCAAATTATCTTTGATAGGAACATAAAGGAACAAATTACTTCAAAACTCCTAGATATATGTGTATCATGTGTTCATGGGTATGTGCACACATGAACGCATGCACACACACACCAAATTGAAATATATATATATATATGTATGTATGTATACATATACATATACATATACATATATTCATACATATGCACATGTATTTCCAGATCCAAAATTTACAACCAATGCTCTTCTTTGAGATCTGAATGCCTCTTTCTGTATTAAGCTAAATCTTCATTTACCTTTTGCTCATTTGTCTACCTAGATTCTTTACATTGTTCATAATACATAAAACAATGCCCAAGTAATAATATTCACATTTATAGTTTAGGATTTCAAAAAGCTCTCACTTCAAGCAAGGACTTCATGTGTAAAATTATACTGTCCATCAACTAAACCAGCTAAATGACTACAACCACAATGGCATTACTAGTAAGGGCAACTGGCATTTGTGTATTGTTTTATTTCTATAATAGTTATCTAATACATTGTCACATTTGATTCTCAAAACAACTTTGAGAGCTAGAAGTGGGGAAAGAAAGATATGGGGAAGTGTCATTTTCATGCAATTACAAATGAGGAAATTTAGACCCAGAAAGATAAAGTGTTTTTCCCAAAGTCACCTACCTTGTAAGTAGCAAAACCTGAGTCTAGAACCAGATCCATATGTTCTTTCTGTTCATTACACAACCTACCTCTTATATGCTATATTATATACTGCATTTATCAGTCACATATTTGTGTGTGGTTCTATGAGTGAAAACGATTTCACTTTCCATATCAACACCTACGACTTTCCTCTTCCTTAGTCTCCATGCTATCCATGCTCCATTTGTACTTCAAAACTGAATGAAATATCATCCTTTTCCTTCTCGAGTAGGATAACCTAATTACCCATTTTCATTATTATGGTGAGTCATTTAAATGAATGGAGCTCAGTGGAAATAAACAATTTTGTGGGTGGCAATAATCTGAGGGAGAGGGGCAGGCACTTTTATCTCCCTAACCCTTTCTGTTTTGTATCAAGTTAATTTTGCATAGCAACCAGGGATGTGGGGAGTGGAGAGATGGAAATGAATTCAGTTGCCCTTTCACTAAACAGTTCCTTCACCATTTTGCTGAGTCCCTGGAACATTTTGAAAACGTTTGGTTTACAAACAGAAATACTATGTGGGTTGGAAGATACAAGAGACTAGGATCTAAGAAACTGAGCCCAGCAAGGGGAAAAGCACTTAAAAGGACAGATAATCTTAGCCTAAAAGTTTCTTCTGTGTTTTTTTCTGACTATTTTGGGAGCTGACCCTGGGCAATAACTGACAGATTTTAACCATATCCCAACAAGAAGATGGCTCTTAGCAGCTACAACATAGTAGATAGTAACAGAGAACAGCAGAGCACCCCAAAATGCTGAATAACCAAATCCAGATGGTAGAAGAGAAATTTGTGATAATGTCCCACAGCAGAAGCATTCAAAAGATCAGAAAGGCACGAGCAGCAAAAGACACAGAGAAAGAAAATTTTCAAAAGACACCATCATTATCAGATGGATAAAAAAGGGAGGTGCCCTGGCATTTGGTACTCTACACATGGGCCTCACTTTACATATATCTTGATCATTCATGTGCCATAACATTTGTACACACATTATATATACATGCATGTATATATTCATACACACACACACATATACAGATATAACACATATACACACAACACATGTATGAAATATTCTCCCAAACAAAGAATGGCATACTCTCCTAAAGGTTGCCATATTCATGATTGGGGGTGGGGTGGGGGAAATATATAAATATAGAACATATAGATAGATATAGAGAGATCTCTTTGTGTCAGTGTCTGTCTCTGTCTGTCTGTATGTCTGTGTCTGTCTCTCTGTCTCTCTCTCTATCTCTCTGTCTCTGTCTCTCTCTCTCTGTCTCTGTCTCTCTCTCTGTCTCTCTCTCTCGCCTTTCCCACAAGTTACCCTATCCCATTGGGTGGAGTAGGTAGATAGATAGAGATAGATTTATTCCTCCACCCCTACCCCACTGGGCCTATGGTAACCATTGGAATAGGAGAGACAGAGAGAGCAACAGAGACAGAAACAGATCCATCTGACTCTATACATCTTTATTTATAACTCTGTATATCTTCTATATCTATATTCCTATCTCCCAAATGAGGATATGATAACATTTGGGACAGTCTGCCACTGTGTATATAGAAGAAATTGTTCTTATTATTTTCTTCTTATTTTACAAACTTAAATATATGTTATTTTGAACTAATATCATTCTGGCTAAACCTGCACCTCTGAAACTCCTACCTATTTTTATTAGCTCTCCTATAATTCTAATCTTAACCCAAAAAACAAAATTGCAAATCTTTGGAAGATTAGTTTATTTTATGCTCCAAATGGCTGAAAAATTATACATACTAGAGATTCTATGAGACTTATCATACATTTTTGGAAGATAACATGATTATCCTTATGGGTGAGAGACATGGTAGAATAATCAATTTCATTTATAAACTTAAACCTTTGCAAATTTCTTCTTGGGGTCATACCTAGTCAGACTCAACATTGTCAGATGTAAATTGTTCCTTAGAGATACTTTGGGAGGAAAAAAAAAATATAAAATGACTCTTCTTTCCTTCTTTTGTATATAGAAAGGAAAAGTCACGTTTAGCATCCATCAGTGTGCAAAATGTAGATTTTGTAAAATTTGAGGGGAAAAAGTCACTTTGGTACAATGGAGTACTGTATTGGTAATGGAATTTGGAGATATCCCTGTATTGGCTTGGTTTTTGGCTTCAGTGTTAAAAGCCAGAGCTTGTGAATTCCACTTGTGGGATGGACTTGTTGACATGAAGAGAGAGGGCTGAACTGGCAGGAGCCATGAATTGGGAGAGAGGCCCAAGCCTAGAGAAGGCCAGAAGGACTTTGGGAGAGCAGTATCCAGTATCATAGAGCCTGAGTTGCTGAGAGAAAGACTGCTAAGAGCCCGTTGGAACTGCCACCTGGAACTGCCACCTGGAACTGCCAAGAACTGAGGAGGCATGGCTGTGATGCCAGTATTTTGTCTGTCTGTTTTGATGTTGTTTTGCCAGATTCACCAGATGGTGAAGGACAGTGCTGCTGTTGTAGAGGTCCTGGAACCTGGCTCTTGGTTCAGAAGCTCTGAAGGAGGATTTTCTTG
>CM053585.1:334221862-334244633 GCA_028646515.1 Pseudochirops corinnae | reverse complement strand
ACAGTGCTGCTGTTGTAGAGGTCCTGGAACCTGGCTCTTGGTTCAGAAGCTCTGAAGGAGGATTTTCTTGTGGTATCTGCACAGAAATCCTGGAAGAGGGCCTTGCTGATATTTTCAGGGGTTCTGGGACTGTTCTACAGGCAGAGAGTGACTTGATGAGGACTATGGCTATGGCTTTGTTTAGCCTTGTCTCTCCAGGAACTGAGATTGCTGAGGGCTTGCCTCCAGTGAAGATGAAAGAAGGACTTTCCTTGGGTATTCAATGCTGAGTTTAACCTTGTTAATTTAAGGGTGGATGGCCTTTTGTGTTCTCCTGCTCTTTTTGAGATTCAAGGGTGGGAAAGCCTTTGAGTGACTGACCAAATGAATGTACTTTGTTTATGGTTGGAGACTAATCTCCATTTGAGAAGAGACTTTTGACTGACTAAATGAATGTACTGTCTAGGGGTGGAGTAGTACCTGGATTGAATTTGAGAACTTACTTGCTAAAGGAACAAGTTTACAATGTATTTTGACTTTTTTTTTGTTCTATGAATGTTTGCTGAATAAATGGGGTTTATTATGCTGGTAATCTGAACCTTGGAAGTTGCCTTTGCTTGGCATTACAAGTACTCATATGCCTATTTAAACAAGTGAATAATATCCATGGAGTATGTATCTATTCTAGTAGAAGAATTGGAAACCCCATCATATTATACATCTATGATTCAGTACTGCCATTTTTCATAAGATTTAACAATATTGAAGGCAAGCATTTTCCATTTTTAGATCAGCATGTTAGTATAAATCCAAGAGTTATTTTTCATCATCAGAAAAAGAAATGGCTTCACCCTTTATTAAAACATGAGCTTTGGAATAACTTATTTTAAAAAGAATTGTTGCCTAAGCTTTGAATTGTTTTTTTGTTTATTGTTTTGGAATCTGAAACATGTTACCTATTATTGGAAAGAGCACATTTTCAGTAAGAAAAGTACAATGCTCTGGGATTGCCCAGTTTCACCTGCCTTAGCATAATTTTCCCTAAGAAGTTTTAGGGGAATATAATTTTTGATATTTTTCTTAGAAAAAAAAAAAAAAGACCGAAAAGTCACCTTGAAGGACCAAAGTATGACTGAAAATTACGCATGAATACTAATAATTCTGAGACATGATCAGCAGTGGAAATCTACTAAGAATACCTTAAGAGATACTATCTGGGTTCCCATGGTGACTGATAAAAATCTTAAAATATGTTATATGGGGTTTCCAAGAAAGAGTACTAGATGTAACCTACGGCAGGTATGCCATGCTAGAAAATTTCGAACCTTGTCTTCAATTACTTTTCAGAAAATTTGAAACTACTCTAAGTAAAAGTATTATTATTTTTACACACACACAGTATATAGAAAAACACTTATCAATATTACGCAGATATATTTGTCTAGATGTGATTCCATCCATTTCCTCTACCAATAATGATCAACAACTCTTCCTTAAATTAAAGACCAAGAGCATTGTCTAAGCTACTCAATGGCTTGCTATATCATTAATGATACCTGCAACCGCTGTGGAGGTGTAAGACCAATAACACCAGCACACAGAAGGGCTGCCAGCACAGGTTCTTTGATCTGCTTTTCTAAAGGGAAGACAGCTTCCAATGGATCTACAATCTTACTTTAATTAAACAATGCATACAGATAAGTAGAAAGAAGTGAGTATAATCCAATAGACAGGGCTCCAACTGCCTAAACATAACCACCAAACCAGTGAGCACCAACATCTGGGATCACAAAGCTGGGGGGAGGCGCTTAACAATGGCTACCCAAAGTCTCATCTGGCCAAATCACAAAGACCTCAGGTGAATATTCTTCCTATGAGTGAGCTCCAAAGCAAAATCTCAACTCAGAATGTGTGAGTGTGTATATATGTGTACATATATGTGTGTGTACACGTGTGTATATATACATACATATATACATATACATACATACATGTACACAAACACACACATATACACACAGACACACACATACTTTTTTACTAATAGGCTCAGAGCTAGAAGGCATCACCACCCATGTGACTCAGTGCCTAGTTGGCTCAGGAACAAAAGGTGTGAGAGCCTTTCTGCAAGCAAGACTCCCTGTAAGCAAGCTTCCACCTATGTAAGCTCCTCCCCCAAGGAAGTATACAGACTTGGGATGTGTCATAGCTGTGAACTGGGCCAGAGCTCAAAGCAACAAGACATCTTTAATTAAAATACCTGTGTACCTTTAGATCTGGAAATACAGTCCCTGTTCCAAAGAAAAAGAAGAACACATGATGACAAAGAACTATTAATGGATGGGAGAGATCTTCATATTCCATTAACCCTACCATTGCCACAGTCACATAGCCAACCTACACCATAATTGAGATTTAAAATCAGATTTTCCTAACTCCCAAGCCAGCACTTTTTATGTTATGACATAATGTTCTCAGAAACACACACACACACACACACACACACACACACAAACATGTACACGTATAAGGCCATAGCATCATTGATCTAGCTCAGTGGTTCTCAACCTTCCTAATTCCACCACCCTTTAATACAGTTCCTCATGTTGTGGTGACCCCCAACCATAAAATTATTTTCGTGGCTACTTCATAACTGTAATTTTGCTATTGTTATGAATCTATCTGATATGCAGGATGTATTTTCATTGTTACAAATTGAACATAACCCACAGGTTGAGAACTACTGACTAGATCTTCAATGTACCTCAAAGTGTAGTACAACTACATCGTTAGATGGATGAAGAAACTGAGACCTACAAAGCACAAGTGAATAATTTAAAGTCTCTCAGTTAGGATATGATTTTGGGAGCAGTGAGCATTGTTCTATTTCCTTGTTTAAACTAAAAATAATGTGTTTGTACTAAAATACTCTCAATCACTATGGTTATTTATTCCAATAATACATATGTAGTCACTCACATATATCATGTATGACTCATCTGTATCATCATATACCTCCATAACCCAAATTCTACCAATGTGCTGAGAATCTTTCTATATTCTCCTGAGATTAGGATAGTGTTGAAAGAGACTATCTAGTGTTTGTTTCTTACTCTTGACTATATTATCAGCCTGTCTTCTTTTTCTCTAATATAGTTTGTCAATGACATCTTTCACTTTATTTCTTCTAAGCAATTTCTTGCATTCAGTATATTACAACCAACTTCTCCCATCCACCGTGAAGCTCTTAATTATCGTTTGGTTTTTTCCTCAGTTTAATTTCTTCAGAGATAATAACATTCCATGACACACAATCCCACAAAGTTTGTGTTTCAGTGAAAAGGTTGTGCAATAATTTGCAATTTCCCAAATTTGATGTAGTCTGCTCTCCATTGCTTATTGAATTCTGAGCCTATTGGCAAGATCTGTCCAAGAAGGGTGTGTGTGTGTGTGTGTGTGTGTGTGTGTATGTGTGTAAATACATTTTATATATGTGTGTTGTACATGTGTGTATTGTGTACATGTATGTATATTTATTTGTGTACACATGTGAACATGCACATGTGAATATATCTTGATATTTAAGAATAGACATTCATATAGATGAAAGAGACAGAAAGACTAAGTTGGAGAGAAACAGAGGCAGAGACAGAGAGATTCAACTACATAGCACAGGTCTATCCAATAGAGGCTCATCATTCACTTATTTGTTTGTTTATTTTTTCCTCTGAAGATCATTAGGTTAAACTCATTGGCATGATTAAAAATATCATTTTGGAGACTTCATACATTTTAGGGGTTAGATGTGATCAGAATAAGATTAAAGTGACATTCATTGCTTTGAAAGAAGAAACGTCTGAAGGGCCTCAAAATTTAGGGACAATCCATAGTCATGGATTTTCATGAATTTCCTTCGTCAAAGTGACAAATAGCTTTAATGAATATAAAGTTCCCTATTTTATGCCTTACTTGATATCAATATCAGTCATATAGCAAGCTTCTTTCTGTGTCTTTTTCTTTGTTTCAAGAAATATTGTATAATTTTTACATATGGTAGGAGATACCTCTTTGGAGGAAAACCTTGTAAGATATTTTGCTCCCCTAAATCAAAAGCTATTTTTTTAAAACTTTTGTTTATTTTTAGTTTACATCATTCATTTCCACAAGATTTTCAGTTACAAATTTTCTCCCCATGTTTCCCCATCCACCACCCCAAAACGGTAATCCCATGTTTACCCCCTCTCCCAATCTGCTCTCTCCTATGTCCTCCCCCATCACCCCTCTGACTTTCTGGTAGGGCAGGATGGATCTCCCTACCCCAGTGCCTGTGTATCTTATTACCCAGTTGCATGTAAATAATAATAATGATAATATATATATGCATATATATACATATATATTTTTAACATTTGATTTTAAAACTTTAAATTCTAGATTCTTTCCCTTCCTCCCTTGTCACCCACCCCCACTGGAAAGACAAGCAATTCAATACAGACCGTACATGTGTTGCTCAGAAAATCTCCACAATGGACAAAAAAGCTATTTTTAATTTAAAAAATAAAACAAATATAGTGAGATTTAATATTCTCTACACATTTAAGTCAAATGTTCTTTTGGAAAAGATGCCATTTACTGTAGAATATTGCTTACTAAACCCTACCTGTTAAAAGCCCCTTATGTATCTGTACATTATTATGATAAAATTATATAGATGGAAAATCAGCATGAAAGTTGTTAGATATTAAATCTTTTAGTTTCTTTTCCTTCTTTTTTTAAGAACTGATAATGTTTAAGATTTTTTTTATGGCATTGGAATCTTCCCATCTTTCAGATACCTTGAGAATTGATCCCTCAACATCTTCAAAGTTATATTAGCTCCAGTCCAGGCTTTTTCTGTGCATACTGGAAGTAGTCCAGCTGCTTTTCCCATCTTTGCTTTTTATAGCAGCATTTCTATTTTGCCTCTTAGAACATCTGAGCCTAAGATGAAAAATCCAAATGTGGTGGCTTCACTATCCTTGATGGTGAAAAGAATTTAAGAAAAAAAATCCTTTGCAAATATCATCCATCCTTCATCTTTTATTTTGCTCATCTCATTCTCATTCTTCAGTGCCCTGGAGAAGACTTTGCTCAGCTGGATCTCTTGCCAAGCTTTTACTCAAATAGTGTCTTGTTCTCCCAGTTTCTTACTATTTTATAAGATGAAACTACTAATAATCTCTCTCCATTTTCCTCTGTAAGATTTTACAAATAAATTTCTATCCAAACCAGTATGGCTCTTACATGCCATAGCTTTCTGCTTGACAAGGGTATCCAGTGGTGTTAAAAGATGGGGTTTTATAAGTCTTTTAAGGCACCATTATGGAAATTGATTTACAATGATTTACTTTTATATGAAAGTTTAGTATGATTGAGTGCTGTGCTTGTAATGACCCAAATTTGAATATATAACATTAACCCTTTGTTACTGATGATTTTCCTTAAGAAACTAGCAAAAAGGTAATTAAGCTTTAGAAAGGTACATAGTGCCTTTCTATAGGGAGCATATGTAACCAGAAAATGCATGTGGAAGGACTCCACATGTAGGAAAACAGTTTGAATGGCCAGATTCAAAGAGGAATAGTGAATGATTTGATACCTACTTGGTAAGAGTTCTCTGATGGAGTGCCTCAATCAGTCAGTTACCAAACATTTATTAAGTACCTACTATGTTCCAAGAAATAAGTTTAAAGGATGCAAAAAAGGCATAAAACAATCTCTGCTCTAAAGGCTTTCATAGTCTTAAGGGGGAGAAAACATGAAAGCAACTATGTAAAAATGAGATACATACAGGATAAAATGGAAATAGTCACAAAGGGAACCAAGATTAATGAGGACTAGGAAAGACTTCTTGCAGAAGGCAGGATTTTACAGATATTTTTGTGGTGATGAAGAACTGGAAATTAAGGGGATATCCATCAGTTGGTGAATGGCTGACCAAGTTGTGGTATATTATTTTTATGAAATATTATTTTTCTATAAGAAATCACAAGCAGGATGATTTCAGAAAAATCTGGAAAACCTTACAGGAACTGATACAAATTGAAATGAGCAAAACCAAGTGAATATTGCACACAGTAATAGCAATATTGCAACTGAATGACTTAGCTATTCACAACAATACATTGATCCAAGATAATTCCAAAGAATTCAGGATGAAAAATGCTATCTGCCTCCAGAGAAAGAAATGCTATTGCCTAAAAATAAATTGAAGCATGCTATTTTTCACTCTTCCTTTCTTCCTTTTCCTTCCTTCCTTCCTTCCTTCCCTCCTTTCCTTCCTTCCTTCCTTCTTTCTTTCTTTTCTTCTTGGAATGATGATTGAAAGTTGCAAAGAGGCCAAATTGGGCTGGGTGTCAGGAAATTGTCTGAATGGTTAAAGAAAACTAGTTATAAGCTTCCTCTAGAAGTTATTTCTCCCTCATCTAGAATGATGACTTGCTATGACATAACTTGTTAACTACGTCGAGGGATTCTTGATTATATTGATATTGAAGTCCTAATAATACTAAAACTTCTTATTCTGACAGAATTTTACTCTTCTTCAGAAAACAATGGATCTTCTCACATATATACATAGCTGATATTTATTTAGCTCCTTTTAATGTTTCAAAAGCACTTTATTTATCAGATTTTGCATAAACACACACACATACTTTTGAGTCCCTTGAGAACTACCTCTTAAGGGATATTTGGGATTCGTTGCCATTCAAAACTATAGCTCACTGATCCCCATAAATGTATTTCTTATGTATTTAAATAAAGTGGGGGGGGGAGAAGTAACAACAAAAATATTACAGACACATGCAAAAATGCACATATTCATAAAAAAACAGAGGCATTTTCTCCCACAGTAGAATAGGACCATGTCTGCATGCTGGCTGCACACTTATGGTTAGGTAACAGGCATGGAGGGAGTCCAAAATTAGCGAACACATGCAACTTGTAACTTGAGTAACCAGGGCAGTATATGACTGTAAAGCATAAGCCCACTGGACCCTTTCTATGGCTTCCCTACCGGTTGAGGTTCTCTGCTGATCATTCTCTTGGACAAAGTGCTCTCTGCCAGGAGAGTCCCTGAGGTGCTCTCTGTCACTCTCTATAGATATCTGGGTTCTCTGCTTCTCTTTACTGTCATCTGTCAGTCTATCAGCTCATTTAGTTCAGAGCTTCAGCGTCTAGATCCTTTGTGATTTCAGAATCTAGTCTGGTATCTACCTCAATGAATTCCTTAGACATTAAAGCTGATTTAAAAACTGAACTCTGCAGCCACTCAAATTCCCTTATCTCCTATTTGATTTATGAGCAGAAAGTTTCTTTTAAGTTCTGTCATATCTCTATTTGCCAGGAAATCATAAGAGGAATTTCAATTAACCAAAATAAATAAATAAATAAAATCAACCCTTAAAAGGTACTAGAGATGCCTATGTATGGAAAGAGAATATTTTTTAACCACTACCATGCCCCTAGTCCATAACAATTAAATTGGTACTACACTAACTTCTTCCAGCTTCAGCACACATTATTGATGAGACATCACTTCTGGGAGCTAGGACTTTAATTTCCTTCCACTATAATGCTTGTCTACATGTTGTTACCACCAGATAATATGTTATTGACATGGAGGTCAACATCATACTTCATGTTTGAGCTGGCAACGTCATGCATACCACAAGATTCAATAACTAAGAAAGATAGCTAAGAGGGAGCTTATGGCCACCTCTTATTGCCAATAGTATCAATCTGACTATCAGAGAATACATAGATTTTGAAGTTTTTGTTTTTCCAGATAAGGACAAGTGCATGTCTCCCTCTTGAAGTCTAGGACAACTAGCATAACTCTTCTTTGATGTCAGGAGCAATTGCTCTGTCATCTGTACTGTTGAAACTATAGCCTCTTGGTCAATATCTTCAAGAACTAGTCTGTCATGTTATGGCCTTCCAGTCACAGACAAAATATTACATGGGGAAAAGTATAACCTTCACAGATAAGCACATAAGAGTTTTGTATACGCAACAGAGTCCATCGCAAAATCAGTGGGACAACCAGAAGCATACAGTGACCACACAGCCTGGATGGCAATATATATGATGGAAATACTGAAGATCCAAGTTTCACACATTTGGAGCCACCATTGATAATGAGAGATGGAATATTGACTTGTGGAGAATTTGGAAGTCAAAATTTTAAACCATCAAAGCAGAAAGGATAGGAAGCAGTAACTGGAGACAGAGGAATATAGAATGGTATAGTACATACGTACCTGGCCTGAGTCAGGATGACTTAAGTCCAAGCCCCTCCCCCCCCAATTGTCTATGAATATGTATTTTGAGAATCTCCAAATCAAGGAAAATTTCAACACATGATTTGTAAACATTACAGCCATGGCAAGCAAAATCACAGCAGTCAGACCAAGAGTTTCCTGCTTTCTGTCCTTAGCTAAAATAATTTCTGAAACAAGACATGGGATACTAAGTAAATATAATTATAATAAGGAGCACAGGGCTTGTAAAGCATCAAGTAAAGAGACTGAAGCCAATAAAAGTTTGAGCTGATTGCAGATGATTGCTGAAAGGAACACTCTGAGCTTAACCTCAAATCCATTGACACTGAGATGTTGTTTAGAGTGAATAAAGAACTGGTCTCAGAGTTAGGTTGACTTGACTACAAGTTGTGATTCTGATACATACTGACTATATGACCTTGAACAAGTCACTTAAACTGCAAGATTATAAATTGCATGATGACCAGATAAGCAGAATGAGATTCCTCACAAGGGAGTACCCTAAACTAACAAAAATCACAAGTCTAGACCATATGCTTAATGTGTCACCTGTACAATAAAAAGAAGGGGGCTGAGTGGTGTATCAGCAAGCACCCTAGCATACCCAGGGTGGCTGCTAGCACAGGTTCTTAGATCTGCTTTTCTAAAGGAAAGCAACTCAAAATGGGTTAACAGTCTTGTTTTCATCAATCAAACAAATAGCATTTACCTAGTTCAGGGGGAAAAGTCAGCACTCTGAACTTTAGAGAATACAAACAAGGTACAAACAAAATTACAAGCAAACAAAGAAACAGATCAGCAGACGGGCTTCCAGTGTCTGACCATTACATCCATACCTAATCAGTTACCAGAGAGGGAAGCACCAACATCTGGGTTTTCAAAGCCGGGGGTCTCAATGGCTCCCCAGAGTCTCATATGGCCAAATCATACAACTCTTCTCAAAGTGAGCCCCAAAACAAAAACTCAAATCAGTAGATAGATAGATAGATAGATAGATAGATAGATAGCCTTCTTCTGGATTGGAGAATGTCACAGCCCTCTTGACCCATTGCCCAATTACAAAGCTACAAGGCATGGGAATTCTCGAAAAAACAAGCCTCCCACCACAGGCTCCATATGACCACATTCAGCCTATTAAGGGAACAGAGTATATTTTCAAATCAGGAAAGGTTCTCAGAGTCATGTAGCCACTTTAGCAAAGGGTCTAGGGGCAGAGAAGATCTTCACATTCCCATAACAAGTGGGTAGGGGCTTTCAATCCTCATACAGGAAACTTTAATTGGAAAAAAAAAACCAGAAAGAAACAATATTGCTTCTTTGTGTGTGTGTGTGTGTGTGTGTGTGTGTGTGTGTGTGTGTGTATGATGTATGTATATATATTATATATATTCTTTGTTTTTGAGTAGAGTTTTTTTTAATTTATGCTTCTGTCTCTAGTTCATAGCATGATGTAGTAGGATCTTAATGTATGCTTGTTGACTGATGAATTCATAGTGATTGGGTTGAATAGCTTAGTTAATAGAGGATATCAGATCCTGAAATTAAGAGGTGAAATGGATATAGAAAAAGACTCTGGATGAAAGGAAAACAGAGGAGAAAAAAGCAAGTGAGCTTTTAGGTGCAGTACAAATACTGTGGTTCCCTAAAAGTCTGCGTGTGTATAAACATGGTCAATTCAAACAGCTGTAGGTTAGTTTTTTTTTTTCAGTCATAAAATGGATGATTGTGGAGTAATCAATGGGCTCATGCCATGGTTGATCTGATTTCATCAAGATGGTTGAAAACCTGGAATTCTGTTGACTCTTCTTGCAATCAACTGTTATTCTAAACTTTAAATAATAACAGATTAATTGGGTGTCTGAGGAAGAGAAAAAGTATATACCCAGGCATTTATTCTTGAATAATGCAGAAATGTACCCTCTATTTAAGAAATCTAATGTTATTATAGGTTTTTATCTAATATAAATCATTTTACAAGGTAAACGTTTACACTTCCATAGTAATTTGATTTTTACATGAGATTTTCTTTTAAAATGCTGCAAAAGTTGGGTAGATTATTTTCTAAACATAAAATTTTATAAGCTAAAGCATTAAGAATTTTTATCTTAGAATGTTTTAGTGCCCTCTAGTGTGTGACAATTGTTCTTTTTTCCCCTTTTTCTTTATTTTTTCTTTTTTTGGATGATCAGTTTCTCCATTATGTAATTGTTTTAAAAGCATACGTTGTCAAAAATGGCAACTTTGGTCTGGAATGAACTTAGTTGAGAAAAAAAAAATCAGCAAGAAACAAGAACCAGATGGCAGCATGACCCAAATATAAAACCCAACTAAATCCGGTCCATTTTCAACGTGAGCTCAACTTGAATGAAAGTCTGACTCCCCCACATCATTCTGTGTGCCAATTAGGTCTTTTTTTTCATATACTGACATCCACTACCAGCTCTTAGAGGCTTGGACAAGTTGTTCTAAGTCAGCTACTCACTTTAAACTTATGAGTCCCATGTTGTCTCCTTGGTCCAAATATGAAATTACATATACATGAAATGCATGTATATATCCTGTGAAGCTTATAAGTTAGGAAAATTCCAGAACACATGATTTATGGAAATCACTGATAAAGCAGGTCAAACCAGAGAACCAAGACCAAAAGTTTCTTGCTGCTTCACCAAGCTAGGTTATTTCTGAGACAAGACATGGTATGTTGAGGAGACACAGATATACAAAGGAATATAAGACCAGTGAAAATCAAGAGAATGAATAGATACCTATCAATATTTGAGCTCATTTTAGATGATCACTGTAGTGAAGAATCTCTAAGCTGAACCTCCAAATATGTTGCATTAATGATATAACTATTGTGTATTCATTAACGGCCTATTCTAGCAACCACTATTTTTTCCCCAAAATGAAGACACTATGGCATCCAGCTGTTTGCCTTATTTCCGTGTTCTTTGGCCAATATATTGCTTTCAGAATAGAATGCATACAGGTATATACTGCTGCCAAGTTCGTGTTGTGAGATAATATGAAAACTCAGTGAATGCCTCTCAAAAAATGAAAGTCTTGCACCACCTTTTTTATTTTTGCCTTTCAATGCTCCTAAAAAAATGTCAATAGCAATTTTGAGCTGTTCCAAATTCCATTGTAGTTTTATCATGCTTTGAAAAGTCCACTGGAGATCAGGAAGTATTGCTGAATGCTGAGGAGGGACTTCCCAAATGTCAGGAAATGAAAGTGTATCTGGCCCTTGTAACAATGTTATTTATGAAATTCAGTGGGAATGAAGGATGATCTATGTAATAACCACAGCAGATACTTTCGTCTCTCTGCTTTGGCATGCCTGCTATATGAGCATTTAGGTTGAAGTCATAAAGTTTAAGGAATAGAAATATTGGAGAATAACCAACCATTTGGGTCTAAGTTCAGAATTTATAAATTCAATTTATATTTGGGAATTAATTTTTTTAAATATCACTAATAATTTCAGAAGCATTTCTCTGACCACAAAAGAATTTCAAGGTGAAATATTTCAATACATGCTCCCAAAAAACTAGACTTTGATTTTATGGAATTTATATTTCAGAAGGCTTTTGGCCTTGATATACAGATTGGTCCACTTTAGACATCTGCCTCACATTCTGTGGAACTCTGAGGTCAGCTTTCCTGGTATCTAATAGGACCATCTGTTTGTAGTGTAGCCTGTCACAAATTCTTTCAGCTCCATAGTGTAAATCTTTTGGACTGAGCTTCACCATATCTTTGGAAAGCAATTTAGTGGAGCACTGTCCACATGTGGTGAGTTGTACTATTTCCCCAAAGATCTCCATAAAAGGGTTGCTACTATCTTGCAAGAATTTTTAATTTTAAGAATTTTTATTTTTTCTCAGCAGTTTGGAGAGGTAAGACATTGCCAGAGGCATGACAGGGTTGACTTCTTATCCCAAAACAATGATAAACTAGAGAATATAGCTCTTTGCCATTACAACCACCATCCTTGTGCCTACCAGTTGGTCCATCGGTGGCCCATGTTGGTGTACATGGTATCTACCACCCACGAGACCTCATAACTAGGGCACCACTCTCCTAGGACTATCTTCTTTTCCAATCCTTTTTCCTTACAACCCCAATGGTAAATGACAGTACTAGTCCATCTTTGGGCCCAATAGAACTTTCAGCTGTTCTATCCTCTGATGACTTCCCCTAAATGCTCATATGGTATGTAGAGTATTCATGGAGGATTAACACTACTGGTGTGAGGGCTTTCCAAGTTCTTTGCAGGGTTTCTCATTCAGTTTTAGTGTTTCCTCTCACCTGTGACTCCAAAAAGCTGTAGCATGTGCAATAGCTGTACCCAGTAAAACCATATCAGCAGACAGGCTAAGTCAGGTTCGGGGTAACCAATGGCCTCAAACCCTTTGGGGAGTTAGGGGGATATCTACTCCAAGCATATAAAGACTTTCACCAGCACAATGGGTGAATGAAAGCAATCTCTCCCAATGGCCATGAAGGCCACTGAAACAGGTGCTATGGAGCATTTAGAGTTTGGCAGACATCCAAGACACCTAGGTCATTCACTGCATCATGAGACATCACAACTCTCGACATTTGTCTTGCCACTGGACTTGGATGTCTCTGGAAGAGAGACTGAGTCTGATAACTTTGTGCAACTCTGTTTCACTTAAATCTACACCATTTCATGATATCATTGGTCCTCTTCAAAAGTAAAGGACAATGAACCACAACAGTGACTCCCAAATACACCTCAAAAATATATAGCAGCAGTCAGTACATCACTTCCATTGGTTGTTGTTTTTGTTGTTGTTTTTCCATCAGCCAGGAGAGATCTGTATTAAACTATCCACAGTCCAGTTCAGTTGTGATTTCTGGCCTAATATTCCATCTATCATCCCTCTATCTCTTTACTCACTATCCTCCATAATGGGAATGCTTTCACCTCTGCTTCTTAGAATCCTTACATCCTTTAAGAGTCAGGTAAAACGTCATTTTCTGTAGGAGGTCTCACCCAATCCCTGAACTTCTCCCTCTATCGTTACCTCCCATCTACTATTGTACATACCTATATCTAGTACATACACACATACATATATACATATATATGGATACATATGGATATGCATAGATATATTTATATATACTTTCTCTCCCCTTAGAATGTGAGCTTTTTGGGCTAAAGAAATATTTTTGCCTTAAAAAAAAAATTTGTAACCCCAGTCCGTCACATAGTACCTGGATTATATAAGAACTTAAGAAATATTTCTAGGTTGATTGATTGGACTAAGGCACCACAGCTGAAATATGATTAGTGGCAGGTGTAGGCTATTAAATATTTTTTCTCTTTATGAACTGATCCAAGAGTGGTTCATTCTTGTGATCTTCAAACCACATGAGGCTTTATATACGTAAAGCAGTCTGTAAATCTAAAAGCATTGTATGAATGTTAGCTATTGTTATTATTAGCAGAGAGCATGTCATATGATAGAAGGGAGAGAGGAAAAGACAGAGAGACAGATGGTGACAAAGTCAAATGGAGATATAAAAATAGAGGGAAAGAGAAACAGGGACAGATAGAAACAGGTGAGAGACAGAGAGATAGATGGATGAGAGAGACAGAGAGAGAGAGACAGAGAGACAGAGACAGAGAGAGATTCAGGGAGAAAAAGAAACACAAACATAGACACATTCTGAACATCTCTAAAAAACTAGTCAAAACATCAACTGTATTTGGAAATAGATGCAATGTTCCTCATTCATTGCTCCCTAGCTCTGGAAAGAAAAGAGGAAGGTAGACTTCGAAAACATATCTTTTAACAAATCTACTTTCTATATCTTTCAGTACTGGTTGTCTTAGACATTTAAGCGGTTTAGGTGTATTAAAGTGGTACTACGTACAAGACAAAGGTCTTACATGCAAAGGTCCTCCTCCAGGAATTTAAAGACCCTAACCTACTTTAGTTAATACAGACCTCACTACTGGAATTTAACTTTTTTTTATAATTTGATATTACTTTGTATGGGTCCATCCCCACTCACACCACTGTGTCCAACAACAACAACAACAACAACAACAACAGTATTTTCTCTTTATTGCTACCTAATGGTCAGTAAATACATAGGCAAATCACTTTTTAGGCATTTAATTGTTATAATTGGATTCAATTATTTGTGAATTATCTAAGATTTCCTCATTTTAAGGAAACTAGAGGTGCAGGAACACCCTCTACAGAGACAGATAATTCATTTATATCTTTGGAGATCATTTGATGTTGAAATGTTAAGATGAGTGGAGAGACTAATATCTTCTTGTGTGCACACCCAACACTCTATCCACAATATCATGTTGTATCTATCCAGGTGTTATGCAATCTTCAAAATGGCCAAGCAGTACATTTATATCCAGCCTGCCTCTTTGAAACCCACTACCAGGAGAAGGAGATAAAAAGATTTATTTTTTCAGATGTGGGAGGCCACACACACACAAAAAAAATACAGTCAGCATATTATACAAGAATTAGACATACTTGTCTCTCTATAGAAAAAAAAAAAAAGAATTTCTGCCTACACTGCTCTGTTACCGAGAAAATACCAGGCCTCATTTAGGCTCCTCAAAAGGAATAATTCCTCTGACTTTCTCCAAATAATTATTCTCAAAACATTAGCTGTGTGGGAGCACAAAACTGTTGGTCATTCTTTTTTCTGCATTTTAAAATATATCTACATTTTTCTTGGCTGCTCATGCTTTTGTAGAACATTACAGATGATTCAGTCAAGCTTACATCATCTGAATGAAAATATGTATGTATATAAATATATATGTTTGTATGCATAATGTGTATGTGTATATATATAAACATACATATATATTTCTTCTGAGAATCTGTTCTAGGAAAAAAATTAGTCTTTTATATAATCTGAATTTGACTATAACAAATTTAAATATTAGAAAATCAGGCTATTTAAAAGATGATTTCTTATAATAAATATAACTTCTAATAATTTTTATTTCTTTTTTATCTTAAACTGAACTTTTAATACTTACTATCTGGGTAGCCATAAGTCATTTAACCACCCTGAGAAAAAGGAAACTATCTGAATGCATAAGTTTTAGGAAGCTTTCAATCAGCATGTTGCACTAAAAAGCATACTGCATCCTAAATCACAGAACTCGGGTTCAAATTCTGACTGTCACATGCTATGAGTATGACTGTGAGCAAGTCACTTCCCCTAAGTATCAGTTTGCCCATTTATAAAATGAGGAGGCTGAACATGATGACTTCTAGGTCTTTTTCTCTACGTGAATCATTTATCATTGGAGGGAATTTCCACAACAATGAAATTACAGGTCCTTAATATGCTGCAAATATACATGTGTAATGTTTTCTACATATATGTATCTATACATATATGCATATGCATGTATGATATATAGAAGTATGATTAAAAGGGCATACATGACAAGGGGTTTTTTCATTTATAGTGGCATATTTCATTTATGTAATTACTACAAAGGAAAACATAATATTTCAAATATTTTTTTTTTTGAAATTGAAGTTAACAATATTTGAAACGAACAGGCAAAAATCATTGGTGTTGATGGTTGAAGATTTATTCCAAATTCCATCTCTGACAATAAAAATCAAGGTGATTCTCTCTCCTTTGTATATGTATCCTTAATATTTTGCATAATGCCTAGCACATACTAAACATTTGCTACATTTTTAAAATTCATTCATGCATGAAACCTTCTTTTCTATGTCTTGGTAAAGTTGTCACTTTGGCATCACTTAAAAACCATTGTTAAATAACTCATTTGCTATTTTCTGTTCCTCAGTATTAATGCTTGCAAAATTTTAATGTTCTGGAAAGAGGAATAGCTCTGGAGTTATAGGCTCTGGGTTCAAATCTCACCTCTCACATTATTCACATGATTAGGTAAATCAGTTGATCTCTCTGGGTGTTGGTTTCTTCATTCATCAATAGAAGGAGTTGGACTAGATGAGTTCTAAGGTCTTTTCCAGCTCTAAATTTATGATCCTATGTCCTAAAATCAATCAATCAGTCTGACATGTTCATATCATAGTTCATCATCTGCCACATATAAACTAACCCCTCCTCTAAATTTTCCCATTTTTGGCATTCTAGTCACTCAAGGTCACAATCTGACAGTCATCCTCAATTTTTTATCCTCTTTTCTTTCCTGCATTCAGTCAGTTGCCAAATCTTGTATTGATTCTGCCACCATCCCAGCTCTTGAACCTATCTACTTCTTATCTTGTACAAGGCCCCTATAACACTTCAGGTCATCATCATTTCCCGTTTAGAAATTGTAATGGCCATCCACCTTACAAACTACTTCCACTACAACCCATCCTACACACGACTGTTAAAATAAGCATCCTAAAGCAGAGACCTAATCATGTAACTACTTTTCCTTTAGAAAATAATAATGTCTTCCTATTTTCTCTAGGGGAAAACATAAATTCCTCCAATTGGCAATTAAAGACCTGTCCATCTAGATGCACTCTACATTTCCAAATTAATTTTATGTGACACTCTCTCATAAACCCTGTGTTCCACTCAAACTTTCCTACTTACTGTACCCTACTCTCAGTATTACATCCTACAACCATGATTTTACACAGGCTAGCCTGGCCTGCATAACCAAAATATATTCCTCTCCTCCATCTCCACCTCAATACTCTTTGCTTCCTTCAAGGATTCAGTTCAGGTGCTTTCTTCTACTAAAACCTCTCCCAGGTATCCATAGTATTTTCTCCCTCTGCAAATTCTCATTCTCTCTCTCTCTCTCTCTCTGTCTATCTCTCTCTCTCTCTTTCTCTCTCTGTCTCTCTGTCTCTGTCTCTGTCTCTTTCTCTCTATGTCTCTCTTTGTGTGTGTCTCTGTCTCTCTCTCTCACACACACAAACATATCTATATATGTATTTGTGTGTATGCATTCAGTTATTTCTATTTATTCACACATTCATTTATTCCCTCAATCTTGTACCTGTTTATATATCCATTCATTCACATACCTCTTCTTCCTTCCTTTGTGTATTACAAGTTTTATCCCCAAGTAGAATATAAGCTTTCTGAGGGCAGAATCTATTTTCTTTTCTTTATCTTAACTTGCAGAATATTTTTCCAGGCAGAAAGTATTTAACAAATTCCTGCTGAATTAAATTTAGTTGAATATTTCCTTTCCATTTTTGCATTCACTGACTCTATCTTTTATGTTTGGCTTGTCTCTGTAACAAAAGCCTTGTGGGCATCAACCATCTGTTCTCCTCCCCTGTATAGCCCATTTCATTTTCTGCCAGGCTATGCACACAGACTGTGTTTAATAAATGCTTGTTGAATACGTGAAAAATGAAAACAGTGGGGCATAATTTAATGAGCTTTGGTCTAACATCACCATTTCATAGTACAGAGATGCACCACGCCTTATAAAGAGTTCCAGTTATTTATAATGCTTAATAGAAGAGATTATATAAAACAGAATTTTGAATACTTCAGAAAATGTCCCAAAGAGATAACCTAATAGTTTCGGCTAATAACTGGAGTTGCCTTGGTCTTTACAATGCCTGGTTTGAGCAAGTAGTGCCTTCAAACTTCCAGATAATAAAATACCATGTCTGCTATACAACTTCACCTGAAAATGAGGCCAGGCAAAGTAAAGGTCATTTGCTGAAATCTAACTAAAGACATTGAGGGAACAATTTAGAATGTTTTACCTAAAAGAATATGTTTCTTCTTTATCATTAAAACATAAAAATTGAAGCTGGACTAGGTCCTTCACCTATTCCTGCAATGTCAAGGCATCTTTAGTCAAGTGTGTCTTTTTTTTTTCTTCAGAAAGTCAAAAAGCAAACCAATTTAATAAATAAGATGTATATATTAAATAAATGCTTGGTATTTACCAGAAATTGTGCCAACCACAGATTATACAAAGAAAAGGGGGGAAAAATAGTCCTACCCTCAGGGAGGGCACATTTGAAGGGAGAAAACAACATGTAGAAAAATAAATATATGTGACATAATGTAGAGGAAAGGTAATTGCAGAGGGGAAACACTATCACCTAGGGAAATTGAGAAAAAGCTCCTAAAGAAGGGTGGATTTGAGTAGTCTTGAAACAAGTCAGATAAATTGATTCAGAACTGAAGAAGGAGAGAGTTATAGTCATGGAGATAGCCACAACAAAGCCAAAGAATTTAGAGATGAACTCTCCAGCTCAAGGACAGCAAGTAGTCCCAATGCGGTTAGAATGTGGAGGGAGAATGAAGCAAATTATAAAAAGATCAGGAAAATAGGAAGGGGCTGAGCTGTGGAGGGTTTTAAAAGCCATCATCTGTATTTAATATTCAATCAGGTAACAACCATTTCTTTAGCTTTACTATGCACCAGGCATTATGAAGTCTGCAATCATTCCTTTGCAATCTTAAGTCACCCTCTTTATACATTTCTTGGTTGGCAAAAAATAAACCAGGTAATTATCATAAAATTCACATGCTATGAAACCATGTGAGATAGGGGGTTAAGGACTGGTTTTACAGTCAGGAACATTTGGTTTCATGTCCTGCCAATGTCAAATTCTCAGAGTATGACCTTGGGTAAGTCATTTCACCTTATCATCCCTCACACAGGTCTTTAATTCAGGGATATTTGGGAGTCTAGTGAAGCCCATAAACCTCTTCTCAGAATGCTATTTGTTAAATGCCTTAAAATAACTTACGCAGGATTATCAAGGAAAAGTGAAATATTCTTACCCCTACCCCCAAAATAAAGGTTTGTCCCAGGTTAATAAACCATACACTAAAGCTGAGATATCAGTATGTATTGTTGGAGAAAGTTTCCTCAGAGCTCTCTACACTAATGAAATCACAGGTCAAGTCTTTCCTTATGGGAAAAGATAGAGACATGGGTGGTGCAGGTGGTGCAGTAAATAGAGCACTGACCCTGGAATGAGAAGGATCTGAGTTCAAATCTGGATTCAGACACTTGACACACTTGGAGGCTATTGGGCTAGTGACTTAACCCCAATTGCCCTACTTTGCTCTCTCCAAAAAGCAAAAGAGAGAGAGACAGAGACAGAGAGAGACAGACAGACAGAGATAGAAACAGACAGAGACATAGAGAGATCAAAGTAGGCAGAAAAAGAGACAAAGACAGAGACTGAGAAAGACAGAGACAAACACAGAGACATGGGCAGAGAAGACACAGAGAGACAAGAGCAGAGAGACAAAGGCAGAGATCCAGAGACAAAGAGATAGAGACCAAAAAATACAGAGAGACAGAAAGACAAACTGAAAGAGTGGGAAGAAAGGCAGGTAAGAGGAAGGCAATAGAGATAATTGATGAGCATTTATTAAGCACTTGAAATATCCCAAGTGCTTTGATAGGCACTGGTAAGAGAAAGAGAAACAGAAACACGGCTCCTGACTTTAAGAAGGTCACACTCTGTTGAATGAAGAAAGCACATAAAAGATAGTGGAGAAGTAAAAGAAGAAAGTGTGAAGAGGCATAGAAATCAAAGCTCAGAGTACAGCCTGGAGAGGAATGAGACATAACTGGCCTGGGCATTTTCCTTAAAGTAGCAGGCATGGTAGATGTCATCCAATCAGTGGATGATGCCACAGGAGCAGAGAGTTCTCCCATTGTATGAATTCCAGGGCTGGTCTCAGTTTCCCAGATGAGCTTTGTGAAAAAGAGTAGAAAAGTCTAGAGTGAAGCCCAGAAAGGAAAACAAAGTTGGAGGAAGAGGGATAATGTAATAGATGATATACTGTATAATAGAATAATATTTCAGACCTCCCTGGAAGTCAATGATTTGCTATTCTACACTACAATAAGTAAACCATGATGCCCTGAACAAGGAAGGCGAGTCTAGCTATATTATGCCCTACCCAGACTTCTGGAATAATAAGTCCAAATATTCCTGCCACATTTAAGGAAGGATGCTGATTATCCAGAACCCATCCAGAGGAGGGCTACTGGGGTGGTGAAAGGACCAGAGACCATGACATGCAAGTGTATATTAAAAAAAGAGGGATGTTCACCTTAAAGGGGAGAAAAATAGGGGAATTGTGGAATGATAGTTTTGTATTTACAAGGATATCAGGAAGCAGCAGGTTTCAATTTCTAGGAACTAGGGAAGAACTAGGATCAATGAGTGAAAGCTAAAAGGACGCAAGTATGTCTTTAGGTTCTTTGTAAAGAGCAATCCCTTCCAATGAGAGCTAAACATAAATATAATGAGTTTCTTCAGGAAGCTGTGGCTGCCTCTCTTCTCTCCCCAGAGGATTGTAAAAGATGCTATAGAGAGTGTGCCAGCTCAGGTTGGGGTGGTACTAGATGGCTTCTGAAGTCCCTTCCAGATTCATTGTAAATTGAAGCTTATGCTGGCCTTGGATGCAATCGTATAAATCTTTAAGAACAATAGACCATTTCAAGCATCACCTTGGGGATGGTTTATGTGCCTTCAAAATAGGCAGTATTTCTGGTAATCATTTTGGAAGCTGCATAGCTTCTATAGAAGGGTCTTTATTCTGGAATTCTGTTCTCATTTAAAGGAGAATTCAAGTTGTGGTCATGGCCAAGTCATGTCAATGTGTTAGTGTCATTGATGAGGGCTGTGTCCACAGGGCTGATTTGTGAACTGCTAGCACTGTGTAACCTCAAGCAATTTAAGTAATAGAAAAAGGTCTCCCTGTTTTATTTGCAGAGGGCACAGCTACTGGAGAACAGAGGAAAGTGGAAATGACGTGTACTGAATTATTCACCACTTTGTGTCGCAACCAAGTAAAATGATGCCAAGTAATGATAGATCAAGGAGGAAAAAACAAATTGCCTCAAAGTTCTGCCTGCTTTTATCAGTAGCTAAAGCCAAAATGATGATATTCCCCAGAATGATAATACACTTCTTCTGGGCTTCTAGAAGTGTTCTTAGTCCAGCCTAAAGACTTGCTTAATGGTCCCATTGAGCCATGTTATAACTAAACAGCTTAAAGGGTTCTGTGTGCTTTTAATGAAAAGAGGATTGTAAAAACTTAAAATTATTAAATTCCACAAATAACTCACCTGCTATTGTCCTACTTTTCTATATATTTTTTCTCTCTATCCTTTGTCACTACTATGCTTACTAAACTCACCATGAAATATGTATTCTTCATTTTCAGATGAGGAAACTGAGACCCCAGGCAAGTCACTTAACCCTGTTTATCACCGTTCATCATGTGTAAAATGAGCTGGAGATGGAAATGGCAGAGCATTCTAGTATCTTTGACAAGAAAACTCAAATTAGGTCATGAAGAGTCAAACACAACTGAACAATAGCCAAAAGGAAGGCTAAGTGACTTGCCCAAGGTCATTCAATAAGTTAGTGGCAAAACCAAGACAAAACCTGTTTCAAGTGCTCAGTCCGGTGTCCTTTCCCTTCAACATACAAAACGAACTCTTACTATATGTGTGTGTATGTATGTATGTATGTATGTGTGTGTGTGTATTAGGCAGTTGAACTAAACTTTAGACAATAATACAATGAATTGAACTTACCACAATTGAATACCCTTTTAAAAGGAGTTTTATTACACCTTATCTTTATTATTTATTAAGCTTTAATTTCTCCAAGTTCCTGTTCACTGTCTTTGTTCAATCACATATTTGTGATTATATTTCTTTTTTATTGTGTCATAGGCAGTGTATAAACTTTTTCCTGGTTCTGCTTTCTTTACCTTAAATGGTTTTATGTCTTTCCATATTTCTTCACATTCCTAGGATTTATTTTTATTGTTCTAAGTTACACTCTAGCATTCCAAACATCAATATACCACAGTTTGGAGGGTGTAGCCAAGATAGTGGTAAAAAGGCAGAGACTCCCCTGAGCTCTCCAAAATTCCCCTCCAAACAACTTCAAAATGAATTCTAGAGAAAGGGAAACCACAAAAGGATGGGGAGAAATAATTTTTAAGTCAAAGATAATTTTACAAGTTTAGTAGGAAAGCTTTGTCACAATGGGGTGGGAGTGAAGCACAATCCAACACAGGCAAAGCCCTATAAGATAGCAGCAGGTCTTGGAGGCAACTGAATCAGTAGAATTAGCAGCAGCTTCCAGAGCTTTCATTCCACATACAGTAAGGGGTTTGGACAAGTGGTAGGAAAGAGAATAAAAGGGTCCCTTTGCTATCACTGGGTGGAGGACTCAGTTGCATTGTCCATACTCATGTCCTAGAAGAATCTTGGGTTGTATTCCTTGCAGTCACAGGGTGAGGAGGAACACTAACATACCAGAACTTACTGCTTTAAAGGAGTGGGGACCTTGGCTATAGTTCCAAGGTGGGAAAGAGTGTTTGTAATTGTTAATAGATCAGAACATAGGCCAGGAGAATAGTAGACACACCTCTCCCTACATCATACCACCTGGGTAGAGTTGAAAACTTACAAACCTCCAGAA
>CM053585.1:334190620-334221362 GCA_028646515.1 Pseudochirops corinnae | reverse complement strand
GCCTTAGAAGCCAGACCCCTCAATTTACAGGTGAGGAAACTGAGGCATAATGAGGTGCAATGATTTGTCCAAAGTCACAAAAGCAATTAAATTAAGGAGCCAAGTCTAAGCACTCTTTCTACTGCACCTATATTAATTGACTATATATTTGTACTGGGCCTAGTTAGGAAGCTGTATGATTCCCATGATTGGTGCTCAGCCACACTCAAATAGAAATAGATAAGATGGGCATTTGGTACCTGTTATCTTTTTTTTTGTATGGGAAAATGTTAAGGTATGTAGCTGTTTGTAAAATTTATAATAATAAGGAACTTTTTTTAATGTAAGTTCTAAAAGGAGGGAAATGGTTTTCCTCTTTGTCTTTGTATCTCAAGCACTTAGCAGAGTACTAGGAGTATAGCAAACACTTAATAAATGCTTCACGATTGATCAATTGAAAAATAAATTTTCTTGGCCTGTTTTCTTTCCTAGCTTATTTGAAATAATTCATTTTTGGTAATTTTGTATTGTTTAAACTTAAATACAAAATAAGAAAAGAAAAAATAATAATTCTTCCATATACACAGCAGAACCTGAGAGAATTCAACATAAAACAATAAATTTCCATTTCAAGAAAACCTATGTCATAAAAACTACACATTGCTTTCAATTTTTTTGAAAATTTTCTGTGCTTCCTTCTAGGTTTTGTTGTTGTTTGTTTTCTACTGCTTTTTTATTTGCTTCAGATAATTTCTAACAATATTTTAAGTGTATCATAAAAAGCAGAGTGTAATGATAAAGGGAATTCAAAGGTTGTCCCTGCCCCTTAATAAGACTAAAGGAATTTGAAGGCCTCCTCTGCTTTTGAAGATCTTCTCTGCCCCCTAATAGGATGAACACAACCACATGGAGCCTATGGTGGGAGGAGCTTGCTGAAGGGTGGAACAGAAGAAGCTAGGAGTCAGACAGCTAGAGCTGGAGGGAGGAGAGGACACACTCAGGGAGACAGCTAGATTTGTGGGTGTTTGTTTATGGGAAGGCTAAAGGATGGTGTGCCTCTCTGTGGTGTTATGGCCTATTAATTTCTTTGCTGCTATGATGGATTTGACTTTCTGATGTTAGGATTTGGTTTCCTGGTGTCTGAAGAAATGTTTTGCTTCTGTCTTCTATATGAAGAGACTGTTATATTTTGAGACTGAGAAGTAGGTCAGCATATTTACATTTGCTGGCAGCCCTGTGAATATTGCATTGGTGCTACACAGAGGAAAAGTAAAAATTACAATATATTTTATGGAAGAATGAACACTTTAAAGGTACAATATTCTTAATTAATGTCCATGTGCTTCAATCCTACAAATTTCTTTATTTTCTGCGACTTCCTAACCAACAAGTTTGAACTTGGACAAATAGGCTAAACTTTCTGGTCCTCTGTTTTCTTATTTTCTTTTAATAGAAGAGAAGTTTAGAAGATTAGAGAAGATTCTTTCTATCTCTAAAGTTGTGACCCTATTGTCTTCCCTTAAAGAATGTAAACTCCTTGAGAAAAGAGAATTTTTCAATTTTGTCTTCATATCTCCAATTGCTAACACAATCATTTGTGCATAATAAAAATTTATTCATTGATCATCACTGTCCTGTTCCCTTTGGAATTTTCCTTTAAGGAGGTATGATTATATCCAAATTGGCATTTACTCTAATTTTGATTTTTTATAAAGATTCCAAAGACAAATATTTTTCTTGTTTCTTTGTATGATATGCCATCCACAATGAAGTCAACTAGCCAGGAGCTAGCAGCTCCTTCTCCACAGATAATTCGGAATCCAATTCCAAATGCTTAACTGAATCTTCAGTGTATTTTTTGTATTGGTTTGGTTTTGTCTCTCTGGATATTTCTGAACCTGGACCATAATAACTAGGAAAAAAAAGAAAACTTTAGTGAAGTTTTGAAACATTATTTTCCTTCACCCCAGTGTCTGTTCTGAATAAATTTAAAACTTTAAATATATATATATACTCCCATTGGGAACATCAAGTAATAGCAGTGAAGTCTGGAGAAAAGTTGCCATCATCAAAGGCTTAATAGTAAAATTTGGGGGCAAGACTTCTCAACTCTCCATGCATAGTGGGATGCTTACTGGCTCTCTATGAAATACATGTCTGCTTCTGTGAGTTTAATTTTGTGCTTAAACTGAGCTCCCCATATCATTTTACTTTAATGAATTTTCTTCTTTATATGTAGTCTGGCTAACAGATAACAGATGGACAGCCCAAAGCTGCATTGGTGTCCACAGAATATTACAAGTCCTCCAGAAAGGTGTCTAGCACATATTGTAGACTCTCCATGGGAGGATTTATTAGAGGATTTGGGTGAAAATTGCATACAGGATGGGAAGGCATGGATATGATTTAACATTCAGGAGCAAGGGGAAGTCTATATCAATGAAATTGTGGATCCATGGAAGTACTGGATATAAGGTATCATTCATTTACATTAAAAATGTTAACATGAGAATTATATGACTATTTGGTCCTCATCACAGTTGAAGTCATAGAGTGTCAGCTGGGCCAGCACACCTGGGCTATTTTCTATGCATATCTATATACACATAATTCTTCTATGAATTCCACTTATATTTTGTATAAAGAGTAGAGGAATATATATGGAAAAACTAGCTTGTTACATAAAATGATTTTTACTCACAAACTTGATAAAGAGATAATATATTTAAAAGTTATTTTTTTCTTAAGTGATAAACAAGTTTAGACAGTGTTTCCTTAGGAAGTACAAAGTCCCATGCATCATCTGATAAATGAGGAAAATGCATTTTGCGTCACTGATTTTAATCAAAGGCTGGTAATCTGTACTTTTTTATTGGCTCCTACAATAATGTATTACTAATAGTAATATTCTGGCACCAAAAGCATTAAAAAATTATTAGCATCATATAATCACTAGCTATTAGATTTTATGATCTGGTGACTCAATTAAAGAACTTTATGAACATTTTATTCTCTACTTTTTTTCTAATTATGTGAGAGAGAAATTGAAATAACATTGCCTTTTCTACTAATTATGTGGGAGAAAAATTATAATAACATTGCCTACTCATCAAGAGAAGCAATACATGCAGACATCTTTATGCCTTTTTTTAAAACAATTTCAGATGTGTACAGCTTACACATATATCTTTGCAGTGTAAGTGGTTGGTATAAAGTTAAATGAACTTTGACTATGCTTCATTTTTCCTCTCCTAATAGATTCATTGTCATATGTTGAACACCAATCCAATATTCTTACACTGCATGTTACTAGGAAATTCTTTTGAGTTCTAGCAGGGTCACTAGATCAAGGCTTTAGGCAAAATAGTTTGAGTAATAAAGACCCACAAATTAGCATGGTCCATGAAAAATGTGAACTCATCCCACCTACCTCCTCTCCGTCTGATTAGAGTCACTGATCAGATATTGTAACAACAAGCACTCTAGCATACCCAGGATGGCCTGCTAGAACAGATTCTTTGATCTACCAACCTTTGATCTGCTTTTCTAGGAAAGACTGTTCAAAAAGTGGTTAACAGTCCTAATATTAATTACATTCATTAGTTCAGGAGTAAGATCAGCACCCTGAATGTCAGAGAAAATACAAGCAGAGAAAATACAAGCAGAGAAATTAGCATGAAGTACAACAGACAGGACTCTAACTGCCTGAATCAAAGCAATATTGCTATACACTTTACATATAACACTGGATCGAGAGAGCCTTTACATCTGAGCCATCAAGGGTCTGAACATATAGTTAGAGTTTCAACCAGGAAATCAAGTGGTCCTAATAAGCAAACCCCCAAAGCAAAATACCAATTCAGAGTATATATACACTTCTCAGAGCCAGCAGGCATCACAATCAGCATGACTCAGTGCCTAATTAACTCTATCTCCTGTTGCTGACATAAAAGGAAGGGTTTGACTAAAACAGGAAGCCAATGCATTGTGTGTATATAAGAAAAGCCCCAGACAAAGACAGTCAGAATTAGAATATTTTCTACTGGGGGCCTCCTGGTGGAGGAGAGAGGCAGTTTCTCTCAGTGAACATCTGGAAGCTGACTGAGAACTGAGAAAGGATTTCCTTGAGACCAGAATCTGTTAAGGCTGAACTTGCTTCCAAGAAGACCACCTGGAAGGCTGAGATTTCTTCTGGGTCCCAGGGCCAGCCAAAACTGCCAGAGGACTGAAGAAGCATGACCGGGATAATATTTTGTTTGTTTGTGGCTTGGTTGATCCTTGAGTTCTCAAGAACAGAAGTTATGAAGGTTTTGAGATGTGCTGGACCCTGTGAAGTTCAGTGTGTAGCAGGAACTGCTGAAGGACTGGACAAGGACCTGGAAGCTGTCTGCCTCTGAATCCAGGTGACTGGTGGATTCAGGTAGAAGCTGGGACCATGGAAGAGGATCCAGAGAATCTGAGAGACCACCCTGAGGCAAGATGAAGAAACAGCCTCTTCTTGGCTATTGAATGCTATTATGAAATTGAAGTTTACTAGAGACTTAGGGGTGGAGGGTTGGTGTAATTTTCTAATGATTGTATTTAGTGATTAACAATATTTAGTGACTGATTGCTAGATAAGTGACTGATTAAGTTAACCTATGATTGCCCCATGAGTGGAATACTGACTATTGTCTTTTGAGATGACTAAATGACTTAGTAAGAAGGCAAACCTCCTTAGGGATACCAGATAATTGTTCTTTTGTTCTTTGTTCTAAATCTTGTGACCACTTTGGTGAAAACTATGTGGCCATTTTAATGTTAAGCTGTTGTGAACACTATATTGTGATTTCCTGTGAAAAGTTGTAATGTTATGAATATCATATTGTGATCTGTCGTAAATGTTTTCCTTTGATTTGTTCTTGAATAAATAGAGAGTGTTCACTATACTGCATAATCAGAACTTTAAAAGCTCTTCACAGTGGCATTCTTTTGGGAATCTGCTCATGCATGGCATTACAATCTGATAAATAGTCTGCTGAAAACTAAATATATAATAGGATAGTAACTTATATGAGGATCATTTACATAGGAATATAAATAAATGTAAGATGAGAAGAATGATTATTATAATAACAATGCTGATGGTGATGGTGATAACAACATTTAGTCTTAGAGGGCAGCTAGATGGCATGGTGGATAGAGTACTGGGCCTAGAGTCAAGAAAACTCATCTTCCTGAGTTCAAATCTAGCTTTAGATAGTAGCTAACCCTACACAAGTTATTTAAATCATTTTGCCACAGTGTCCTCACCTATAAAAGAAGCTAAAGAAGGAAATGGCAAACAATCCCAGTATCTTTGCCAAGAAAACCCCAAATAGAGTCAGAAAGAGTCAGACATGACTGCAAAGCAACTTGAATAACAACAATGTCATTTCTCTTGAAATTAATGAAGTATGTTTCCAACTTAAGGAAGAAGTCAAACCAAACCATCTAATTACTCACATAGTTTACATAGATTACATTAAGCTATATGACTCAACCCACTCCCCAAAAAACACATTAAATGCCTCTGTTACCTTATGGAATCTGTATTCAATTACATCAAAATATCATCTGGACCTCTGTAAAATTGTCAACATATTCTGAGGATGATAGAGATAGAAAAATGAGAGCTTGAATCCAGAAGTCAAATTAAACTAGTGGAAAACACTGATCTTATCCAAGGAAGACATATTAAGGATAAAGATGTCCAAATGAAGATGGTAGCTGAATACTTTATGAAAGCTTTCTGATCTATGGATTTAGGGAAAAGACATTTAAAACAACATGCAATACCTAACTTAATGCACATTTTTAACACTGTAAGACAAGTTAACATGTTTGGAATGCATCCCAATGAACATACATGGAACATTAAAACACAATGCCTATCACCAAAAAGCAGCTATAAAAATAACACTTTTCATTTAAAAAAAAGAAGGAAGAGGATTGATAGACATGATAAAAAAAAATTAAAAATATACTATAGAAATACTTTTTTTCACAATCCAATATCATTTAAGCAATATTAAAGGCTGATAATAGTCATATGTCATGAGGTTTGTTGAAAGTGACTCAGAGTGCTTATCATACCAAAGGAATTTAGGAAATGTCTAAGATCCAACATGGAATCAAAAGGCCCTTTATTGGTGACAGCCATGTAAATTCAGTCAATAATGTGTAGACCAAAAAAAGCGCCAAAAATGACTGAGTTATGCAGATTATTTTTTGTGGAAACCAATTTTTTTGACAAGCAAGAAAATCACAACCACTCAATACTAGACCAGAATTCTCATAAAGAAGTGTACAATCAATTATAAATGGAAATTATGAAAGAAAATAATAGAAACTGTGTTACAAACTTGTGTCACAAGCTACAAAAAAAAATAAGGCCTCCTGAATGCTTAGCAGAATATGACCTAGGAGTTAGAATTATACATCACAAGCTTGCTATCCTTGCTAGATTGAACACTTATGAAACCATACTTTCAAAATGCAAGCTTCAAATTACCATAGAGAGCTCAAAAAAAAAAAAAAAGAAAATATATATATATATTCTGTAACAGGACCTTTGTGAAATGTTGTCCACAATCACCCAGACATAACACTGATATTCAATATCTTAAGAAAAAAAAATTATTTTGATAGTGACATAACAAATATTCATAATTTCCAATTTCCTTGTAACAAAATAATATTCAAATATACAGATCAGGAAGAGGAGAACAAAATCACATGGGAACTACATGCTACTGGAATTATGCAAGGATGCTTTCAATGAACCTTCAGAGGATAAATTTACATCCTAATACAAAAAGTAGTTGTATTGTTCAACTATGGTGTGGTCCATAACACATTAAATATCAAAGAATAGTAGCAGGAAACTTGTTCCAAAGACTATTTCTATCTAGACCTTAATGAAAGAAAAAAATGGGCATAAAATAATAATAAATCACATTTAAATAGTCTTTAAGGACTTTGGAGTATTGTACATAAAATATATCATTTAATTATTACAACAACTCTATGAGGTAGATGCTATCACAATTCATATTTTAGATATGTGGAAATGGAAAGTAAGTGAATTTAAGTGATATATCCAGAGACACATACCTAGTAAGTAAAATTATAAAACAAGGTCCACGAATCTCAAGTATAGTGATTTAAATATTATATCAAACTGTGTACTAGCTTAGACAGCTTAGGGTGAATCTACCACTATTGAATCCAATCCACATCATCCTAATCTCAGTCTTCCCATCAATGACTTAGGCAAAGTGTCCTGACATCTCTGTCTCTCAAATGAGTCACTTTCCTCCCAATTTTGATTCCCTTGCCCCTACCACAACCATTTGCCCTGGATTTGATTTGTGACACATGTTGGGAGAGATGGAGGAAAAGAGACATAAGCTCCTCTGTTTGGCCCTATCTTTTCAATCATTGACAGGGTATATAAGAATGCTGGAAGAAAATGTATTGACCCTCATGTTTTCTCCCCCTTCTTGTGAGTAAAAGTACACACATGTGCATACACACATACACACACACACAAATTGTAGGCAAGTGATTTTGAGGGAGCAAAATATCTACTGACTCTACCAAATCATCATTTTCCTGATTACTGCTTCCCTTACTGTTTCAAGAACTGAAGAACTAATGTGGGAAATGGAAGAGAAGGATAGAAAAGGAAAGTTGGATATCTGCTAGCTGAAATCTAAGCAGCCCCATATGGAGTCACGTTGTAAGGTTCTCCAAGCTGAGTTCAGCAATGCATTAGAGGGGAATCGTGGTGGACCATCCTTCCACATAAGTTGAGGAACAACTTAAGTGCCCTAACTGACTTCAAATTAGAGGGAAGAGAGAGAAATAGTACTAAGACTGGGCAGGTTTGTTTATCAGCAGGAGTATTTAGAGCCTCAAATGAGATACTGGGTATAACTCATTTTGTAATCCTTGAAGTGCAATATAAACATCAGTTATCATCATCATTGGTAGTAGCAGCAGCAGTATCAAAACTGGCATCATCACAATTATGATCCTATAATCACCAGACCTCTAGCCTAGTGATGACTTCATTCTCTGAGCTTTCTACTGCACTTCTGCTGAGCTCAGGCAATTTTATAGAGCAATACAGGGATATACTAGTAAATATTTAACAGTAGGGCTCTCCAGAAAAATAAAAGCACACATATTCTCACACACTCTTTAAGATTTATCTGCATTATAAAGACTTTTTTTTTAAAAAAGTCTATACCATCAGCAAAACAATCAGTCAAGCTCTGATTTGAGGCTATGCCAAAATCTGAGGTTAAATGATCCCACTGAAAATTGAACAATGGGTTCTGAAAACAAGTTAGAGCTAATTATAGCATTTCCCTGTATCAGTCAGAAGCAGTGAAGGTGCTCAGAGTCAAGAAAACCTTACAACACAGAAACAAGATGCTTCTGATTGATAACAGCATACTCATATCTAAGTTCTGACATCAACGTAACATGTATCAAGGCAGGCGGTGATTGATGAACCTGGCAAAAGCAATGTCACTTCCTCCACAATCCTTTTAATTACAGAATCATGAAATCTCAGATTTGGAAGGGAACGCTGAGATGAATTACTATAATTCATACCCAAACAAAACAGCCCTTAAAAATGATCATCCAGACTCTGCTTGAACACTTATAGTGGTAGGGACCTCGCTACCAAATCAATTCATTACATTTTGGGAAAACTCCAGTTGCTAAGATATTTCTCTTTGTATTGAATTCAGATCTATTTTTTTTAAACTTGCATTAATTTGTCTTCCTTGTACCCTTAGAAAAAAAGTAGAATATCTATAAACTCTGATATGCATTATGTACTGACTTCTTTTGTGTATCCCTTTGATATGATAATTCTACAAATATTTAAAAACAAGAATCTGGGAGAGGCAGTATCATGAAGCAGAAAAAGCATTGAATTTCAAGTAGGGTTTGCTTCCTTGCTGAAACATTTGCTTCCTATGTAATTTGGTGTGTCTATTATTGTTTCTGGGATTCAACTAGATAACTCAAAAACAAGAGTTTGGAAGAGATGATAGCTAAGGTCTCTTCCCATCTAAATCCTATGATTTTCCCTTCCCCTCCCAATTCTTCTCTTTTCTATAATCAGTTGTATCTTGACTTCTATCAATTAAGTCTTACACGGCATGGTGTGGAATCCCCTTATAATCCTAGAGGTTATTTTCAGAAGGTACTTCAAGTTTGTTAGCCTCTGAGAGAAATGATTATTTCTCTCTCATATTAATAGTCAATGATTAAAATCAGAGATACTCCAAATTGTTTCCCTCCCACCCCCGCCCCGGATTATATCTTTGTCCAGTCTCTTAAGGACCAGGCTGATGGAAGATGGGATTAACCTTCTCCTAATTTTGGGTATATATCAGGTGAAACTCCTTTCTGCTCAGGTTTGGGTGGGAGGTAAATTCTTTGAATACATCTCCCAAGGTTGGGGATAACTTAGAAGTAAATGATGTAATCACTGTTTAGGTCCAGCCCCTCCTTATGATATTAATTCTCTCTTTAATTGTTAAACAATCAGAATTGATTGCTACCCTCAAGAACACCCCTCTTCTGATAGGCATGAATGCCTCGAGCCCACCAACACCATGATTGTCTTTGGTGTAAGAAAGAAACAGACAAATGACTACCCTTTTATTAAAATGCTGGCATTATTAGTAAAAAAAAAAATACTAAATTATGCAAAAATTATGTCTCTCAAACATTTTCAAGCATGCTAAGATACAGTACAACTAAATATAACACTCCAGATGTTATACTACAAGGCAAAGGACAGTGGGAGAATCACTTCCATCTATGACCCCAACTGTGATTGTGTTACTATTTCTGGTTGTCACACAGTGCTTTTAATTTCCAAATCACCAGTCTTCATCTCTTCATATTTCTTTGGGACACTCAGACCAGACAGTAGATTTAACTGTCTGCTCTGAAGAAAAAAACGTTCATTTCATGACTGGTTATTTCCAAACTTATTTCTGAAATTCATGAAACTCTATTGTTAGGAACTGTTTGGATTAGAATGAATCTTGAATTTCTTTTCTTCTGCCTTTGACTTTCCTGTTTGAAATTCTCTGCATTTTATCTCTTTACTTGCTCACTTCAGAACCTGTGTTAGATGTATTTTCCAGATGGTTTCTAATTGAAACCAACTCAGACTAAAATTAACTTCAGAATAAGATGTTATATGGCTCTCAAGGACTTAACATTACCCTATATTCAGTCTAATACTATAAACATAATAAGAACCAGTGCCTTGTACAAAGCAGGCCCTTAATAAATGATTATTGCATCGACTATATCATTCCATGGTTATAAATGCTCTTTATAAGCATTATCTTATTTAATCATTAAGAGGCAACAAGAGGCAGATGAAAGAGTCTCTCCCAATGTTATGGCCTGGGCCCTTTTCTCCTCTCCTATGTCAGGAGTGGAGAATCTGGGAGCCTCAAGGTCAAATGTGGCCCTCTATGTCCTCTAGTGTGGCCCTTTGACTGAATCCAAACTTCACAGAACAAATGTTTGGATTCAGTCAAGGGGACACACTTGAGGACCACATGTGGATCACATTTGAGGACTATAAAGGGCCACTTGAGGCCCGCAGGTTCCCCACCCCTATATATTATGTCTTTGGGTGATCTCATCAACTCCCATGGATGTGACTGTCTTTTCTATGCTGATAATTTTCAAATCTACTAATCCAGACCTAATCTTTCTCCTTATCTTCAGGATCATATCTCTAAGTACCTACCTCAAACACTTCAAATTGTAGGTCCCATATACATCTTAAATTTATTCACAAAACTTTCACCCTAAACCTTCCCTTCTTTCTAACTTTCCTATTACTGTCAAGTGCATCAGCATCTTCCCAGTCACAAAGCCTCACAAATGAAGTGTAATTTTGGACCCCTGACTACCTTTCTCCTCCATCCCCACCCCCACCCTTTGTATTCAATCTATAGTCAAGTCCTGGTGACTTTAGTTTGTAATATCTCTTGTGTATGCTCCCTTATTTCTTTGACACTAATATCATACTGGTGCAAGTCTTCATCACCTCATGCCTGGACTATTGCAAGAACCTACTGGTAAGTCTCCCTGGCTCAAGTTTCCCCCCAGTCCAGACCATCCTCAACACAGCTGTCAAATTAAGCTTTATAAAGTATAGGTCTATCATGTCACCCCTCCTACATAGTAAACTCTAGTGGCTCTCTATCACCTCCAGGATAAAATATAAAATCCCATTTGGCATTCAAAGCACTTCCTAAACTGGCCTCTTTTAACCCTTCTCATCTCTTTTTATATGATTTACTCCCACATCCTAAATAATCTCTGAATAATAATGGCCTCCCTGATGTTCCTTAACAAAGACACTCCATCTCTTGAGTCCAGGCCTTTTCTATGGCTGACCTCCATACAGAGAATTCTCTCTCCCTTTTCATCTTTTCTTGCTGTCTTTCTTGGCTTTAAGTCCAACCAAAACAAGAAATCATTCTCAACTCCCTTTAGATAATGCCTTCTCCCTGTTAATCATCTCCAACTTGTCCTGTATATTTCTTGCAAATATATTTGTTTTCATGTCATCTCCTCCATTTGACTGCACACTTCTTGATGGGGGAAATCTTTATTTTCTTTGTTTATATCTTCATGGCTTAATAGAGTGCCTGGAGCTTACCATGGGCTTAATAAGCCCTTGTTGATTGACTAAGTCAGAAAGACCTGGGTTTATATCATCCCTCAGACACTTATAAGCTGAATGACCCTGGGCAAGACCCTTAGCCTCCATGAGACTCAGTTTCCTCATCTGTAAAATTAGGGTAATATTAGCAATTATGTTACTTCAAGTCACATAGCAAATGTCCCTCCTTTATTGTCATTGTTCAATCATTCATCATGTCAGACTCTTCATGATCCAGTAGACCATAGTATACCAATATTGTCAATATGGTTTTCTTCTCAAAGACAATGGAGTGGTTTGCCATTTCCTTCTCTACTTGATTAAGGTAAACAGAGGGTAAGTTAGAGATTAACTCTACTTAAGCATATTTTTAAAAATTCTTTTACTTATTAACAGAGCTCTGTATCTGTGTACTTTGAAGGGGTATGATACTAAGGCATGAGGGCATGAGGCCTTACTCAGGAACCAAACTCAGTTGAATTACAGACCAAATTTCATTCCATCAGATCTCGCTTCAATATAAATCCACAACACAAGTTCCCATCAATCCAGCCACTGACTTCAAACATTATTTAAAGTAACCAATATGGGGGTGGCTAAGTGACACAGTGAATAGAGAACCAGCCCTGAAGTCTGGAGGACCTGAGTTCAAATTTGGTCCTCAGACACTCAACATTTACTAGTTATGTGATCTTGGACAAGTCACTTAACCCCAATTGCCCTGCCCTCTCCCCTCCAAAAAACCAATACATACAACCAAAGGATTTACACAAGTGGTTCCTGACAAGGTATGAACAAATATTAATTTTTATTTTCTAGTAGACTTATGATCAATCAGGAAGCATTTATTAAGTGCCTGGTATGTTTCAGGCACCATGTTAGACAAAGAAGATACTAGGAGAAAAATTAAGAGACCTTGTCCTGAAGTAGCTCAGATTCTAATGGAGAACTAATATAAATATGTGTGTATCTTGGGGTTGCACAAAGATTCTCTGGATACTCTTGGCCAACCAGAAATGTTAATTCAGGCTACTTGGACGTTCTGGCTATTATAAACTTCTTCTACTCCACCATGTATGTGACTCAGAGTTCAAGCACTCTAAAATAATGAAGTAATCACCTTATTGGTCACTGAGAAAGCAAGTTAATTACTGAATCTATCAAAATGGAATGAATTTCCTCCTATACTTAACTTCTTTTGTTTCTCTTGTGTAATAATTAATTGACTTGTATTGGAAATCCTGTGAAGTGGTAATAGGAAGGATGATGCCATTTCTCTCACCTTGGTTATATAAAAAAAAAAACATTCATTCACGATTGTTGTTTGTCCTTTAATTTTGAAGAATAACAATGACATCACTGGGTGACATCTTGACTCCTGAATTAGGTATAAATGAGGCAGAGTTGCCCAAAGTCATCAGCCTCACTCTCTCTTCTGTAGTCATCAAAGTCTAGTGGCAAGACAAAAGTCAAGATAACTGACTATGACCCAGAATGCAGTGGATAATCTTGGCATCTCAGATGTCTGACCAAACTTTAAATATTCCATAGCACCTGATTTAGCTATCTTCTTGACCATTAGAATAAATTGTTCTCATCTGCCCATTCCACTGGGGGACATCTTTACATGCTTGGGTTCGACAGCCCCTTAACTCACCAACAGGTTTCTGGCCTTTCCGTTCCCCTCAGTTTTGTTTAGCCCATCTCTCAAGATGGTTTACCAGACTTTGGCCAATGTACATGTTACAGTTTCTTGGAGACACAAGTGAAAATCTTTGCCCACTGGACACTAATGATGAATGAGCAACCCTAAAAAATTATTGGAAATCCCTCACACTGGAGGTGCTAGACCTCCTTGAACACCCATACACCCTTCATTCATGATAATTAAAGCAGGGAGACTAATTTAGCTCAGATTGAGCCTAGGCCCTGGTCTTTCAGCGTAAAGAAGTTGCATAGTCTAGAAGGAAAACACATGATCCTCCAGCTTCCCTGAGGTCAGGAATAGTTTTGAGTAGTATGTAACTATAGATACATCAGATACAAAGTAGATCCATGAAAATATTTGGGGAATAGAGGAGAAACAATGAGGAAAGGTCTCAGGTACAAAAGTTGTGGTGTTGGGGAATAGCGTATGTGAATGTATGTGTGTGTGTGTGTCTGTGTCTGTGTGTCTGTGTCTGTGTCTGTGTCTGTGTCTGTTTCTATGTTTGATAATGGTACTAATTTGTTGACAGTGAGGATATCAAGTATATGTGAGCATAGGTTAAAAAGATAATAAAATCATGTATCTAGATTTAGAAAATGACCATCTAATCCCATCTGCCCTTTTATCTCCCAATGAGAAAACTGAAATTAAGGGAAATAAAAGGATTTAGACAAGGTCACAGGGTAGTAGGCAACAGAGGCAATGTTTGAACCATCTTCCTCTTACTGTAGCTATAATATTCTTTCCTTAGTGTAGAATAGTACTACCATGATATACTTAAGTGTGTGATTATGGGCATGAAAGTTAGGAAAGGAAATCCAGGAAGCAAAAAGAACACTGATAGTTAAGTGCCTGATCATAGCAAAAATTTCTAGTTATTCTATTATGCCTGTTGAGAATCATGGGAACAATTATGAAAGAAAGGAGGTGAGAGTGACAGTAGAATTGGAGAACTAATAGGTAAGACACTGACATCTACCATAAAAACCCAATCAACCAGTGAAGGACTTCTGGTTTTAGACAATCTTTTAGACATTTCCTTAGATTATCAAGTACCAATGGAAAGACCAGTTTCCATTTTGACAGTCCTTTAAACCAGAAGGGTCTAGTGCGTGCAACTCATAACACTCCTAAGTGCAGCTGAACCAAATAAAAATGAAATTGGGCAATATTTAGTAAAAATAAAAATATAATAGAAGTTATATAATTTTAACGTGTCATTTTCTAAGTCAACATATTGACCATAGCAATCCTTACATGTGGTTTAGTATCCCCTATTTCTCTTTGATGCCATTGTCTTTAATAGTCCCTTAGACAGGTTTAAACCATCTAGTTTTATATAATTCCTTAAGCTTAAAAATAGAAATTCACCTATGTTACCAGAAATTATAGATACATACATATAAATCTACATAGAGATGTATAAATGTGTTTATATATGTGTATATTTGTATATACAGACATATATGTGTATACGTGTGTGTATAAAAATATATATATATATATATATATTTCAACATATTCAGAAAGGTATGTTTCTATGAAGAAATTAACACCAAGAAAAGGTGCATTACATAAAACAGTAACTTTCCATTTATCTATGGAATATATTTTGGAAAGTAGAGATAACATGGGATTAAATATTCCAATACATTGACTAGTCTGTTACTTTTTTTTTTCCTTGAAGTTGCTCACTGTACCAGTGCTGGCTACAACCTCTCCATTCTTTCCCAACTCTTGTCATTATTGTCCATGGTTTCCCATAAATCTACAATGGAACTCCCCAATACTCTATAAGAAATCAAACATCTTGAAGTAAAAGAACAATATCTCATAGAGAAAATAATGGATAAATGGTTAATGAGATACTAAAAAAAAACTGAAGTATTTAGTGAATGGACTGAGCCTGGGGCTCAATTAAGAAGAAAAGGAATCACATACCAAAAACATTGAAGTCATTGATATACAGAAGAATAAATAAACCATGAACTTGATTTTTGTTTATTTTGGGCCACCTTCCCTAAATGGGTAAGAAGAAAAAAAGGAGAAAGAGAAAGAAGAGGAGAGGAATGAGAAGGTTAGAAAGGAAGAGAACCATTTCTTCTCTAAATCTGTTTAAACCCCTTAGATAGCTAACTGAATTGGAAGAACTGCCTAAAGAATTCACTAAGCCCAATTTACTTGAAGTGGAAGAATAATGAAATAATCAAATATTGTTGTTGATGCTTTTAATTTAACAAGAAAATTATACTTTTCAGAGCCATGTGAAATTGTAAATGCTAAAGGTACGTGTGTGTGTGTGTGTGTGTGTGTGTATTCATGTGTGCACTTCCAGAAACAGGTTACGAGTGGGGCAGTGCAAGCTGACACTCCATGTTTTTACAAGAGATAAGGGTCAATGCTGATTGAACAACATTCTATAATAGCACTTCTGAAAGAAGTTTAGGCGCTTCTGGGACTGATAAGGATTTTATAGCTAGCTCTGTTGCACTCAAACTCCAGAATTAAGACACAGTGTTGAAACCGCTATAAAAAATGGAGAAATTTTTAGAAATAGGAGTTCAGAGATATTTGTTTCATACCAATTATATGTAGTGCCCTGTCCTAAGCATTTGGAAGAGTTACAAAAGAAATTGAAAATGAGTTTTTTCCCTGTGAATGTTTGTATCTTTAATGGATGTATTATTCTAAAAGTCAATTAGATGGTACATTAGATAAAGTTCTGGATTCACAAAATCCCAAGTTCAAATACAGCCTTAGACATTCACCAGCTTTTTGACTAGGAAGATGTCCTTTAACCTATTTGCCTAAGTTTCTGCATCTGTACGATGGAGATAATGATAACAACTATCTCTCAGGATAGTTGTATCAAATGAAATAATATCTGTAAAAAAGCTTCATAAAACATAAAGAGCTAGAGACAATGAGGTATAATGCGTAGAGCCTTAACCTCAGGACAAGTAAGACATGGGTCCAAATATTGCTCCTGTAACATATTACCTATATGATCCCCAGCAAGTCACTTCACATCAGTATCCATGACAAGTTTAGGTTGTAAAGCCAATGTTATCTGCATTCATAGAGGGAGTTTCACTACTTATGAAATCACATGTCTAACCCAAGAAAACAACTAATTCAAATACTATGCAGCAAAGAAAACTTGAGAACAAGAGTATCCAGGATCAATGCATCCAGAGCTGTTGCATCAGCTAAGTGGTACAGTGAATGGAGTTCTAGGCCTGGAGTCAGGAAAACTCATCTTCATGATTCAAATCTGGCCTCAGATACTTACTAGTAATGTGACCTTGGGTAAGTCACTTAACATTGTTTGCCCCATTTTTCTTATCTCTACAATGAACTAGAGAAGGAAATTACAAACTATTGCAGCATCTTTGAAAGAAAATCCTGAATGGGGTCACAAAAAATTTGCCACAATTGGAGCAACACAACAGGGTCATACAGCTAGTACATGTCTAAGACAAGATTAGACCTTAGGTCTCCCTGACTCTACCACTTCCTAATAGCACCCTCTGTCTCAATTTTGCTACTTAGCTGTTGAAAGGAACCCTAATGAGAATTTAAACTATCATTTCCACCTGAAGATACAAGAAGATAGAGACTTCTAAAAATGTCATTTAGGGCTACAAAGTATCTTTTCTTCCTTATATCTTATTACTTCCCTTGATGGACTCTATGTAATGGCCAAATTAGGCTAGTAGCTGTTTTCTAAATTTAACTTTCCATTTTGTAACTCAGTGTATTTGTACAAGGTGACCTTCTTCCATACCTGAAAAGCACACCCTTATCCCTGCCTGTCAAAACTCTTCTTTTCCTTAAAAATTCAACTCAAATGAAACCCTATACATGTCCCATAGCATCCCCTGATACTACCACCATGGCTGCAAACCCAAGATTAATGAACACTTTGTCCCCTCAAATTTTCTTAGAACATTATTTCTGTATCTTTCCTTTGTTTCAATTAGGAATCTAATATTAGAATTAGCAATGTATGTAGCAATTTTTTTAGGAGTGGTTGGGTGGTACAATGCCCAGCCCTGGAATCAGGAAAACCTAAGTTTAAATCTGACCTCAGATATTTCCTAGCTATGTAACCCTTGGCAAGTTACTTAACCCTGTTTACCTATGTTTCTTCATCTATAAAATGAGTGGGAAAAGGAAATGACAAACCACTCCAATATCTTTTCCAAGATAACCCCAAATGGAGTCAGAAAAGTCGGACATAACTGAGTAACAACAAAAATAACATTTTCTCGGTAACAGATTTCATGTGCTCTGGGTATAGGAAACATATTATCTTGTATATAGTAAGCACTTAATAAATATTTGTTGAATTTAATTTGTTTCAATCGTGAAATCTATTTCAAAATAAGTTTAGAAGTAGAAGGCATCTGAGAGGTCATCTACTTCAAACTTTTCAGCTTGTCATTGAGAAACAATCACAATAATAGTTTATATATCTAAGGCATATATTATAGTAACAAGAAGAGTCAGGATTTGAACACAGGTCTTAAGACTTCAAATCCCTTTTTCTTTCCACTACAACAGAGTACCCCTTCAATTAGTTTGTTGAAATTAATTTGTGTGATGTTAATGTATGCTTCATTTTTTAAATGAAAAATAGATGAAAATGGAAAATACAGTTTGGAAAAATTAACCCATCTAAGCCCTCAAACTAAGTCTTGTAAGATGGCAAGTTTCTCATTTTCTGATTTCAAATGTCAATGCATTTTTGTGGCTCTCAGTCTTATTCTGAGTTGTGTCAGAAGCTCAGCAGGGGAAATATGCTTATATATTTTGAATTCAGATTAAATTTGCAAATGCGAACATCTCAAGTTAGATTATGCTTAAGGGATTTCCCAATTCTTTAATCAAAGAGATAGTTTGATATGGGCAATTAATCATTCAAAATCATATACACAGTAAATCCTGAATCTTTTAGGATTTACAGTAATTATAGGCAAATCACTTTTAAGAAAGGAGAATTAGTTGAATTGAATCATATATTTTCACTGAGAGCTATCAAGCTGGTTTTGTGAAATGAATTAATGATCAATATTTTTTATTTTTCCCTCCCCCAAAAAATACTAAAGATTCCCATCATTTTAACCTTGTTGAGACTTGAACCTCCTTTCTCTTACTTGGCTACATTGATGGCTATCCTAGCCAACTACAATCAAGTCACAAAATCATAGAATCATAGTAACTGAGTGATGGAAGGGACTCTGGCAGTCCACTAGTTCAGCTAATTCAGTGATCCGGTAAAAGCATGCTACATGAAACCAACACAGTGGCCCCTATCCAATCAGTCTTTATTTTAAATGGAAGTAAAATAATTCCCTTTAATCATCTTTGGACCTGGATCCAGTGGATCTGCTTTTGAAACTTGTCTCTGACATCTATTATCTTTGTGATTACCCTAATTACCTGAAAAATCTGTAATATTCCAATGTAACTTGAGCACAAATTTTCTTACTTAAACCTGGTAGCTTAAGTATTTTCATCTATACCATGTGGATACTTATAATGAAGCAACCCCTCTGACATTTCTGTTGTAAGGAAAGCATTTTTTAAAGTACTGTAGTACATAGAAATGTGAGTTTGCTGGTTATTTTGATTTACCTAAGCTTGTGATTCTATTATTGTGAGTAGTTGTTGTTAACAATAAACTCTCAAAAGTTACTTCTCAAAATAATGCTCATCAGATTTTTTTATTAATTTATTTTCATTCTTCAATCTTTCTATGTCCAACAAATTATATAAAATGCTTAAGAGATGATCTTAAAACATAAGTCTGTATCCTCAAAGAAGGGGAGGAAGATGTAATAAGAATGAATTCATGAATGAATGAACCAATTAAAAGGCGCTTGGTAAGAAGTTACTATGTGCAAAATCCTGTGCTAAATTTTGGGGAATAAAAGAGAAAAATCACAATAGTTTGAGTTTTTCAGGGATCTTACATTCTAGCTGGGAGAGACGATAGAGAAGTGTAGGCTTCCCTACAATGCACATAGAAAGATGTGGAGTTTCTTTGAATGAGATTTGAAAGGCAAAGCAGTAGATAAGATTCAAATTCTGGTCCAGAATGGGTAGCAACAAAGCAGTTGGTGAAGCCCAGTCAGTGGTCTTTACAATTATCAGAAAGATTATATATAATTTTTAATTATTAAGATTATAGTTAATTACTCCCTACTTATCAAAGTAGTATGAGCAGCCAAATCTGTCCACAGCCAACACTTAACTATTTAAAAAGAGGGAGTTGACACAAGGATTTAAATGGAATGGGGCTCTGGACACCTACTTTTAAAGGAAGGGGCGGGGTGTGAAGGCATCATCATTCATCCAGGATGGGGAAAGGTGAAGAAGGAACTAGCAGGAATTGTTCAGTGAAAGATTTCCCATAAAATCAGTTCTGTTAGGTCTCACCTATCCAAGATCTGAGCAGTGGGCATGCTAAAGGAGAAGAAAAAAGGAATCTGCACTCCTTAGAAAAAATTTTGTATATATTCCTAGGAACATTCTAGAGTTATCCCCACAGAAATTCTAGAACAGATAATTACACAGATAGTTAGCAAGCTTCTAGAAAAGGTAATGATAATTGTATAGAGAGCATGGCTGTATGAAGACTAGGTAAGGCAAAGAATCTAATTTTCCTTTTGTCATTGTGTTATTCAACTGGCACAAAACGGAAATGATCTTAACATAGTTTACCCAAATTTTAGCTCTTCTTCTCCTCCTCCTCCTCCTTCTCCTCCTACTTCCTTATCGTAATCTTCTATCCAGCCACCTCCATTTAAATAAAAGCAAAACTCTTTTGAGTAAATATGGATAAGTAAGAAAAATTAATCACTGCATTGGCCCTGTGCAAAGTGTACATTTCACTTGCTGTAAAACCCATGTACTAGCAGATTCCCAAAAGAATGCTACTGTGAATAGCTTTTAAGGTTCTGATTACACAGTATAGTGAACACTCCATTTATTCCATAACAAATCAAGGCAAACATTCACAATCAATTCACAATACAATAATCAATACTTAATCATTCAATCAATTCACAATAAAATAATGAATCTTTGTAGGGGTAGAGTGAAGATAGTGGCATAGAAGCAGCAAAACTGCTCTGCTCTTGCCATAACCACTTCAAATACCTATAAAATATGACTCTAAACAAATTTTAAAGCTCTAGAACTCAAAAAGTGGCAGAGTGGCAAAGATCCTACTGAAGGCAGCCTGTCAGGCAAACGTGAAGGGGTTGATCCCAACATGCTGGGAGCCCAGAACAGCACAACATGAACCCATGGCTACAGCCCTGGGGCCACCAGAACAAGCCTTGGCTGGTGTGTGAATCACCAACAGCTGTGGTGTTTTCCAGATTTACCAACCCATAAGAAACAAGGACAAAATGAAAGGTCAGTGGAACTCAGATAAATTTGGGGGAGAGCATCTGGGCGACTGCCCCAGGGCTAGAAGTGGCTGAGCACTGCAGCTACCTCCACGTGGCTGCATCAGAACTTGCAGCCTGCAGATTGCAGGGGGGCCAAGCGAACATTTAGAGGCTAAGTGCTCTTGCCTTGAGCTGCCTGGATCAGCATTGTGGTCTTGGGTGGTGGGCCTGAGGAGCATTTTCAGTGAGCCAAAGCTGGTGGGGGCTACAGAAATGGTGGTCTCCTGAAAGCTCCAGCAGCTGCGAAAAACCCAGCAAATTGGGACAGAGGTCTTCCCTCTGAAAGCAGAGTTTTAATGAACCTGAAAGTCAGGTAATTGACTGACAACATGAGTAGGCAAAGGAAGCCAAGCAAGCCCACCAATGCAACTTTAGATTCCTTTTCTGGGGACAAAAAGATCAAAGCATGGAAAGGGAGGAAGACAACACAGTCAGAACTCCTGTAACAATAGCTTTCAAGAAAAATATAGATTGGTTACAAGCCATAGAGCAGCTTAAGAAGGATTTTGAAAACCAAATAAGAGAAGTGGAGGAAAAATTGGGAAGAGAAATGAAAATGATGCAAAAAAAATCATGAAAAGAGAGTCAACAACCTGAGTGAAGAAAATACCACCTTAAAAAACAGACTAACCCAAGTGGCAAAAGAGGCCCAAAAAGCCAATGAGGAGAAGAATGCCTTAAAAAGTTGAATTTGCAAGATGGAAAAAGAATCTCAAAACCTAGCTGAAGAGAATAATTCCTTCAGAATTAGAGCAGAGCAAATGGAAGCAAATGACTTTTCGAGAAATCAAGATATTATTAAATAAATCCAAACAAATGAAAAAAAATAGAAGCCAATGTGAAATATCTCCTTGAAAAAACCATTGACCTGGAAAATAGATCCAGGAGAGATAATTTAAAAATTATTGGATGACCTGAAAGCCATGATCAAAAAAAGAACCTAGAAAGCATCCTTCAAGAAATTCTCAAGGAATATTGCACTGATATTTTAGAACCAGAGGGCAAAATAGAACTTTAAAGAATTCACAGACCACCTCTTGACAAAGATTTTTTTTGTGTGTCTTTGTCTTTCTTTTTGTGTGTGTGTGTCTTTGTCTTTCTTTCAAAAAGAAAACTCCATGGAATGTTATAGCCAGGTTCCAGAGCTCCCAGATTAAGGAGAAAATATTACAAGCTGCCAAGAAGAAACAATTTGAATACTGTGTAAACATAGTCAGGATAACCCAGCTATCTAGCAGCTTCTACATTGAGGGACTGAAGGGCCTGGAATATAATATTCCAGAGATCAAGGGATTTACGATTAAAACCAAGAATCACTTACCCAGCAAAATCGAGTATATTGTTCCAGGGGAAAATATGGTCATTCAATGAGGTGGAGGACTTCGAAGCATTCTTGATGAAAAAAACAGAACTGAACGGAAAATTTGATGTTCGAATACAAGAAAAAAGAGAAGATAAACTAATGGAACTGGGTTCAAGGTAAAATTTAGATGTGGATTTATTGATCAATCGTGCGACTACCAGAGTGTTCACTCAAATTGGTAGTGTCCATTGAGGTTACAGGCATTGTTTAAAAAGGCTAAAAACACAAAAACCACAATCAAGGAGTGGAGCTAGCAGAAGTCATGATGTACGAAAGCAATGAACAACCATTGGTTAGATCTAGAGCTCAGGGCTAATTTGGGAATATGGCACAAGGGTACAAGGGTTTAACCTTCCTGTGACATGGGGGTCCCTACTAGAACAGGGTGGAGGTTTGTAGTCAGCTTCCCAGAAGAGGGTGGATTGGGTGAGGGGGACTGGAATTCCCCAGAACAGGCTGGGGTCATAGCCTAGGAGAAGGGTTTGGGGACCCTGCTTGGTCAGCGGAACAAAACAGGGTGGTCTCTACATAAGATAGTCTTGCATCATAACTTTAGGCTGAACCTTGCACAATATAATGATTCAGGGAGAATATACAGAATGCTGATTAAGGAAGGAGGTGGGTCAGTGGACTACACCTTGGGCAATACCCAAGACTATGCCTTAAGCTGTTTCAAGCTATTACAGGGTGTGAGATAGAGACAAAGACAGAAATATAAAGGGGCTTTAATGGTGAGCCACAAATCAGGTGGTATGTAGTGACCTGTGATTTGGGTTTGGGTACAACAACTTATCTAGCAATCAGTCACTAAATACAGTCATTAGAAAATTACACAAACCCTCCACCTCTCCCTGTCTAGTACACTTCAATATCCAAGGAAAGGCCTTTTCTTCATCTTTACTCAGGGTGGTCTCTCAGATTCCTTGGATCACTTTCCATGGTCCCATCTCCTACTTGAATCAAACAAACAGTGACCTGGATTCAGAGGCAGACAGATCCCAGGTTCTCATCCAGTCCTCTGAGCAGTTCTTGGTACACACTGAAATTCACAGGGTCCAACACATCTCAAACTCTCCACCACTTCTGTTGCTGGGAACTCTAGGATCCACCAAGGCACAAACAAACAAAGTCTTACCCGGGTCATGCTTCTTCAGTCCTCTGGCAGTTATGACTGGCCCTGGGACCCAGAAGAAATCTTAGCCTTCCAGGCAGCAGCCCCTTCAGCCTTCACCAGATTCTGGTCTCAAGAAAAGTCCAGCTCAGTTCTCAGCTTCCAGATGTTGAGAGAGCAACTCTCTATTTCTCTTTTTCTCTCTTTCTTTTTCTCTTTCTCTGTCTCTTTTTGTCTCTCTCTCTCTGTCTCTCTTTCTCTCTCTCTCTCAAACTCAAACTCAAACTCAATTCTCAGTCCAGTAACCCAGCTCCCAGATGCTGGGACAATTCTGCTCCTTCCACCAGGAGCGACCAGGAACATTCTTGATTCTGTATGTCTGTTTTCTGGAGCTCTCCTTAAATACACACACTGGTCTTCTGTCTCAACCAACCCCCTCCTGCCATGTCAGCAACAGGAGACAGAGTTCACACCCTCTGTTCATGCAGGAGACTGAGTTCATACCTTCTGCCTCTTTCACACGAGACACAGAGCTCACACCTTCTATACTTAGCCCTTAGTAACTAAGGGCTAAGTACCTGCTAAATTAGCTACTGTTACACTTGCACTTTGAGTCTTTCTCTGTGAGGAGGTAGGCAACATGTTTTATCATCAATAGTCTGGAATTGAATTGTATCTGCTCAGGGTTCTTGAGTCTTTCAAAATTATTTTTTCTTTAAAATATTATCATTGTTGTTTTGTAATTTTTTAAAGAACTTTGTATCAATTCATAAAAACCTAACAGATTTTTTTCTGAAACTATCTCTTTCACTATTCCTTACAATATATAATATTCAATTATATACCTATATCATGTCATTTATCAATTTCTTATTTGATTAAAATTTCTTCATTTTCTAGCTCATGTGTTTGAATTTCTAAAAAAAATAATTGTTAGAAGTTTCCCTCCACACACACACACACACACACACACACACACATACACATAATACTCTTTCTTTGATTTCTTGAAGTATAGACCTATTAATGGTATCACTGTATCAAATGATATGCATATTTTGCACTTTACACACTTTGGTGGCATACTTCCAAATTGTTTTCTTGAATAGCTGAACCAAACCACAGCTCCAGTGTTCCCAGTTTCTCCAACTTATGTCATTTATGTTTGTTGTTTTTTTTTTTTTTAATAATCTTTCCCACACCAATGGATATAAGTTGGAAACCATTTTTCTAAACACTGTTTATTTGGAGCACTTTTTTCATGTAACTATTGCTACATTGGATTCTTTCCTTTGAAAATTGTCTAGTTATAAATTTGATCATTAGCAAAGATCTGATGAAATGATTCATATCAATCCTGTGGAAAAGTGGATAGACTTATGACTGGATGAATGGCACAAGTCAAGGAGGAGTAATTAGTGTTTTAAAGTCAGTGTGGTAGCATGGATTTATGCCTGTCCTGAGCTGTTTAAAATTTTCATCATAAAGACATAGATCACATGTTCATAAAACGCACAGATGACACAAAGCAGGGAGAGACAGTTAACATGCCGAATGATACAATAGCCAGAAAAGTTAGAAAGATCTTACCAGCTTAGAGAGGTAGTTGGCAAACAATAGCCTTCAGGCCAAATCCAGCCCACAATTAATTTTTGTACATCTTACCAAGCTAATTTTTTTTACATTTTAAAATAATTTTGTATTTCATTATTCCCTGTACAAAAGCATTGGGTTAAATCTAATAAGATGAAATTCAAAGGAGATAAATGTGGTATCTAAAACTTGAGCGCAAAAAATCAATTTCACAAGTATATGGATGGGGCAGATTCAGATAATACATTTCCTTAAAAAAAAAAAAGATCTCAGGTTTTGTTTTTTTTTTTAATGACTACAAGCTCAATATGAGCCAGAAGTATGATTTACCACCTAAAAAAAAAAAAACTTGGACTATACTAAGACAGCCATAGCTTGCAGGAATTAGTGGAGGGAGTAATAGTCCCACTCTATTCTGTTGTCATCAGATTGCATTTGGAGTGTTCTGTTCAGTTCTTAGTGCCATATTTTAAAGAAAATATTGAAAAAAAAGACAAAAAAGACAACATTGATGTTTCAGTGTTCAGAGGAGTGCAACCAGGATGGCAAAAGGCCTTAAATTCAAATCACATGAGCATCAGTAATAGGAACTGGGTAGATTTAGAATGAAAAAGAGAAGAGTCTTGGAGGACAGGATAACTGGCATTAAATTTTTTAAAAGTTGTGATTAGGAAGGGGGATTAAATATGTTATATTTGAACATAGAGGGCACAGTTAGGAAAATGGGTCAAATTTGCAGAGTCCAATTGAGGCTTGATGCCAGGAAAGAAAAAATATCCTAACAACAGAAGCATCATAAAGTGTGTATCAACAATGCAGTATTCACAGTGATTATGGTAACTATAAATATGTTGATATGGTTATTTATCACAAAATGTAACAGGCTATCTACATGGGGGACATAGCTAGAACATTTATTAAAATACCAGGAAATGGAGTCCCAAAACCAGAAAGTCAAAACCATCACAGTAGCCACAGAATTGGCACACATAGTCAATTCAGTAAACACCCACATTCTCAAGCCTTCAAAACAGAACAGGCTACCTCTGGCAAAGATCCTCCTCTCCTCACTCATGGGTAATGCTCAGCATCCACACATCTTGCTCCCATCATCTCCATCCCCCCACAGTTCCTATCCCTGCAGTTCTCAGCAGGAGTCCTTAGCAGAAGTTCTGGCTGCTCAAAAAAAAAGGAATTTTCACTGTTGCCACTACCTCTTCCAGATACCATGCTGACTCCAGCCTGGCTCCCACTTGGCTCTGGCTCCTTTCTGCCCCACCCATTCCTCCTATGTAAGCAAGTTCAAGGGGCATGGAAGATCTTCAAATTCCATTACCATTATATCGTGCAATGGGCTTCCTGGAGAAATGGTAGAATCCTTGTCCTGACTAATTAAAAATAACAGCTAATATTTAAATGGCACTTAATATATGCCAGTCACTATGATAAGCACTTTACAATTAATATGTCATTTGATTCTTACAATTATTATCCTTACTTTACAAACGAGGTAACTGAGGCAAACTGAGGTTAAGTGTCCTGCCAAGGGTCATACGGCCATAAGTGTTAATGGCCACATTTGAACTCAGGTCTTTCTGACTCTAGGCCAGGCACTCTATCTACTACACCACCCAACTGTCCCTAAAGGTCTTCAACAAGGGACTGGGTGATCATTATACAGATATATCAGAGTTAGGATGACTTTTGCATATGCATTGAACTACTATAACCACTGAGATCACTTTCAACTTTCAAAATCTCCAACTTTAGGATTTTGCATACTGAACACTCACATAATGCCTAGCATATAGCAAGCATTTAATGGATTTTTTTTCAGTTGATTAGGTAAGCAATAGATTGCAGCTCTATATTGCTCCCTCCACACTTGCTTGCACTTATGGAAATGGGTCCCAATGGATGCTATACTACTCCAACAGGTTCTAAGATACCTCATGGGTGACTTCCTAAAGTTTTTCTTCACAAGTCTGTAATGATGTGCTTCCAATTAGCGGTCAGGCAATAGATATAATTAGCTTAAAAGAATTAGCCAAGATGGTTTAATAATTAGAGTGGGCACAAAAGATTCCTCAATAGCCCTAGGGCATACTTTCCCACAAAAATCATATAACCTGTAGGCAGAGAAAACACAAACATAGAATATCATAGTACTGAGTCATAGAGATTATATGGGGCCAAGGCAACACCCAATTCCAGCACTACAGGATCTTAATGTCTTCTCTCTACTAGTTCAATATTCACAATTCCCCTTATATGTGACATTAATGATGGAGTAGTAACTCAGAGGCAAATAGACATTTATGCTTAGAAGGGAGTATTTGTTGTTATTGGAACTTGTGATTTCTTTGCTGAAATGGGCATGAGGAGAGCAACTCCTGGTAAGGAATGTTCTCTAAAAATCCAGACAGGTATCGTACTTCTATTTAGAGAATTACTTGGGGGCAGTGATTCATTAAGGGCTTGCCCAGAGATAAACAGACACTATATAAGATGGGCAGTTTGAGGAGGGATATGGCATTAACAAGCCTAGGCCTTACATCAAGGGCTATTTCATGATATCAAATTTGATATCCTTAATCATTTTTATTTGTTTTTGGTAGTCTAAGAAAAGAGACCGGAAAATATCAATTCCAATGTGACATTTTCAAGAGCTTCATCTAGTATAATAAGATTTTTTAAGTTTCCACAGCAGTAAAATGCTCAATTGGTTGAGTAAAATTACCTCTCACAGAGAACAAAATTCTCCAAATGACATTCTCATAGGCTAAGTAATCTCAAACAAGTGATTGCTATCCTTTCAACAACTATCTTAGGCATATCAAGTATGTCATTAAAAATAAACTCTCTAGAAGAAGAAAATTTTACAAAATAATTGTTCTCTTGCCACAAGACTTGTGTGAATTTCTGATACCGCATGTGGCCCAATTTGTTTTCCCCATAGAATCATGGGAAAAGGGACTGGTGAGATGGATTATCATATCCTACATAATAACATTACCCAAAATATAAACTAGACAGAACTTGTAACAACTATAATACAGTAATTGCCTTTGAATATAAAAAGACACTGTAAGCCCACAAATTTCCTTTATTCTTGGGGAAAAAAGTAAGTTCAAATATAATAATGTTTTCTAGATTTTATTTAATATATTATTGCTGAAAAAGAATATAATTTGAAAATATCACACTTTTTATTATTTTTATTATGAACCTGTGAAATATCAAGAGGATTGTTTATGAAACTCTGAGCCACTATTTGGTATAGCTTTTTGAAAATACATATATACATAATTTAACACAGTAATACCAAGTTTGACTTTTTTTTTCCTTTGTCCACTTCAGAAATTTTTCTGCCCTCTTCTAATATATCCTGGATAGTTGATATCAGAAAGACTTGCTGGAAATATTCCCACCCACCCATTTAACTATATTGGGTCAGGTAGATGGTGCAGTGAAGATAGCTCTGGTCCTTGGTCAAGAAGATGAGTTCATATGTGACTTCAGAAACTTACCAGCTATATGACCCTGGGTAAGCTTCTTAATCCTGTTTGCCTCAGTTTCCTCATTGATAAAATGAGCTAGAGAAGGAAATAGCAGACCATTCCATTTCTTTGCCAAGAAAATGCCACATGGGCCCTGAAAGAATCAGACCTGACTGTAAAATGACTAAAAAATAACAATGAATTTTATTATAACCGCCTTAGTTCTTCAATTTTATATAATTGTACATGTCTATTTTATTTCTTGTGATCATCTCTATTCCTTATTTGACCAAGGATTCTTCCAATATGTTTTATGACTCTTTGCTGTTGTTATGGGAATCTCAAGATCTTCCCTGCCCCTAGGCCCTTTGTTTAAGTGGCTTAAGTGGCTCTGAGAACCTTCCCTGATTTGAAAGTATACTCTGCCCCCTAATAGGCTAAATGTGGTCATGTGGAGCCTGTGGCAGGAGGCTTGTTTTTCAGGATTGCCCGTGCCTTGTAGCTTTGTGATTGGGCAGTGGGTTAAAAGGGCTGTGACATTCTCCAAGCCAGCAGAAAGCTATATATACAGCCTGATGTGAGGTTTTGCTTTGAGGCTCACTTTCAGAAGAGTTGTGTGATTTGGCTAGATGAGACTCTGGGAAGCCGTTGAGCGCTACCACCACCACCACCACCACCACCACCACCACCCCCGGGATTTGAAAAACCCAGATGTTGGTGCTTTTCTCTCTGGTAACTGAATAGGTATGGATGTAATGGTCAGACACTGAAAGTCCATCTGATGATCTGTTTTTCTGTTTATTTGTAACTTGTGTTTGCATTCTCTGAAGTTCCAAGTGCTGACTTTTCCCCCTGAAGTAGGTAAATGATATGTGTTTGACTGATTAATGTGAGACTGTTAACCCATTTTGAGTTGCTTCCCTTTAGAAAAGCAGATCTAAGAACCTGTGCTAGCAGCCACCCTGGGTATGCTAGGGTGCTTACTGATACCGCTGTACCTCAATAAGTTTGATCAATATCTGTTAGAAATATTGATCCATTGTTTTTCTTATGCTTTATCTCTTCCTGGTTTTGATAAGAATCAAACCATATTTTCTCAAAGGAGTTGTGTAGAATTCCATACCATATCTCAATGTTTTTGTAAATTTTATTGTAGTTTATACAATAATAGAATTAGTTTTTGAATCTTTAATATAATTCTTTTGTACATTTTAAATCTACTTGGCCAGTTTTTCCCTGCTTTGGAAAACCCTTAATGTCTTATTCACTTCATTTTTCCCAGATTAGGTTATTTAAACTTTCTTCTACCTTCACTTAATGGATATTTAATGTATGGCAAATTATGTATCTATTTCACTTATTTTATTATTTTTGTTATTATATAATTAGGTGAAAACAGATTCTCATATTTTTCTTTATTTCCTCCAGTCATTATGAATTGTCATTTTAAAATTTTATATCTACAATTTTATTCTCTCTCTTTGTCATACCAACTGAAAGTTTATCCATTTCCTCAAGTGACTTGAAAAAAATAAGTTCCACTCTTAGTTGTATTTATGAATTGGATATGATTATTTTTGTTGTCAATTTTTATTATCTTTTCTGTTATATTTCTTCTGGGTTTTTTATATCTTGCTTTTTCTAGATCTTTGTTCTTCTTTGTTAGCTGAATGTTCAATGTATTGATTGGTTCTGCTCTTTCTTTCTTATATTGATGAAAGTATTTGGAAATATGAATTTCTTGCCTCCCCCGAAAAGGATTCATTTAGTCACATCTCAAAAGTTTTAGTATATTTTCATATTATTGCTACTTCCTTTGAGGATAAAAAATTCCCCAAATGATTAGTTTTACTTACATATACTTAAAGATTAATTTATTTATGGTCATTGAAATTTGAATCCTTACTTTAGCTACCATTTTTGTTCATGACATTTTTTTTCATTATTGAAAGAATATGTTGGAAGATGGAGGCGTAGGAGCAGCAACATGTCACAGCTCTCACATGGCCACCCCAAAATACCCATAAAATATGACTCTAAACTAATCCTAGAACTCCAAAACGCACACAAATATACTTTCCACTAAAGTCAGCTCAGCTATGAGGAACCATATCAGCACTGTGAACCGAAACCAGCCTGGCCTGAAGCCCTGGCTGAGCCCCAGAGGTGGCTGGACAGGAGGAGGTGAGGAGCCTCTGGTGAGTGGATTAGCAGCAGCTGCAGCATTCAGAACTAGGTCAGGGGGAATTGCAAAATTGGGGGAGAAAAGCAGTCTGGCC
>CM053585.1:334167861-334190120 GCA_028646515.1 Pseudochirops corinnae | reverse complement strand
CATTCTGGTAGTCACTAGTTATATGCAATATTTATAGACCCACAAAGCCAGAGGGCACATCCAAAAGGTATGGGGTCCTAAAGACAGAATTCTAACCTGAAAATTACCTTAAAATTCTCCATCAGAGGGGGAAACCATATTTCTGGAAAATATGAGGATGTTTTTCCTAAACCTCCAGTAAGTAGTGCCCATCAATATTTTAATATAGTGTTTATTTACTCAAATCTTTGCTTTCTGCTTCCCCTGCCCTCAGTAGAATGTACATTCTTTGAGGGTAGATGCTGTTTATTTTCGTCTGTGTACCCCCAGTGCCTAGCACAATTCTTGGAACATAGTAGGTACTTAATTAACATTTCTTGCTTACACAATTATTGACTAACATTAATCTTCCTCTTAGAATTTTTGTCCATTTTCTTCTTGAAACAAAGAGACATAACTGATTTGCCTTATATCCTTTGGTATGATAAAAGACCATCGTTAACCCTCTTTCCCTCTACTCTTTGTTTCTACTTCAGGTGGAATACAGCTAGTCTGATTTTAGGCTTACCTCAGATAATTTCCCAAAACTTTAATCACTTTTATTGCTCTATCTTGGCAGTCCTCCAAGTTTTCCATATCACATAATTATAACAAGACAGCCTGAACAATTCCCAGTATGGATAAGGAAACCTGAATAGAATTTTCTGTTTGTTTTCTAGAATATAAGTAATATATTCAGAAGTGTGACATTTCTGCTAAAGAAGAGTTCTAGGCATAGGGAAATGACCCTAGGCTTTAATATGGTATTATTGTGGCCAATACACACCTAATTTTTAACGTGGATCTGGAAACCTCAAGCCATTGACTTTGTCTCTAAGATGTTAAAGAAAAAAAAAGGTATTTTCTAAGGGTTTCTTTCTTTATGTTTACATTGAGAATGTTTACTCCAATGTCAACATCCAATCACAGTGAAAATAGTTATTGTGTTTAGCTTACTCTTAGGCCTTGTCCACCTGAAGATTTCTCCCTATCCTGGAGCCTGCTCTTCTCATTGGTGAGTCACTGGACAGGATAACCATTTAATGAGCTGCCCCAGACACACTCACTTCATTCCTGGCTTAACTCACTGTCTGGATTGCTCCATGTTCTCATCAGTCATCTTGACTCTGTTTCCACTGCCCTTTCCAGCTTCCACAGCTTATGCTCCATCTTCCTCTATTAGAATACAAGCTCCTTGAAAGTAGCCACCATCTGATTTTACTTTATTTTTGTCACCAGAGGTTAGCATAATGTTTAGAACATAGTAACTGTTTAACAGATACTTTATCTATCTATAATGTAAAGAAAACACTTTGTCAACTTTAAAGTGTCACATAAATGTCAATTATGATTATTAAATTTAATTATTATTGTTAAAATGCCCAACTCCTTATTCTTTCCCCCTTATTCTTTCAAAACTTATTTCCAAAAAATGTTTCCTATCAAGCTTTCCTTGTTGTGAAGTTCCAATTCAATTTAATAAATATTTTTTGAAGTCTTAGTACATAGAGCAAGCTCTTTAATTTCTGTAGCTGATACAGAAAGATTCCTTTGCTTTTGCATATGATATCATGATAGTCAATTAAATTGAAAAAGATATCTGTTGAGCACTTACTCTGTACAAGAGACTGTGGTAGGCAATGGTAATCAAAAGAAAAAAAAAAGGAACCATGCTCAAGAACCTTACATTTTCGGTAGAGAGGACATACTTTTCAGGAAATCATATCAAAGAACAATTAATGTCATAGATCTAGAGCTGGGAAGGACTGCAGAAGTCACTTAATTAAACGTCTTTATCCTACAGATGAAAAAACTGAGTTAGTGGGAGATAATATTATTTATTCAAGGTCACATCATCCAGCAACCTCCATGCCAGGATTTGTACCCAGTTCCTATAGCCCAAGAACCCAAACTGTCTCTACTTAGTGCACTCAGATGATTATACACATATGTCCAGTGTATGAATAATAAAAATGATGAACAAGACATCTTACTGAAAGGAGGCAAATTTTACTTCAGAAGTAACACTGATACTTGATGTGATTAAACTCCTGACTGGAGTTTGGTTATGGGAGCATATAACTTATTCAAAAGGCAGAGATTAGATAAACAGGGGTGGTGGAGGAGCTTTTGATATTAAAAAATAAATAAATTCACATGGTGAGAAAACAATAATTGGAGGAGACAAGACATATTTTAGAATATAGTGTTTTGGTCTGGTGAGTGAAATTACTGATAAATAAAATAACATGCCCTTTCTAAAATGCCCATTAGGAACAGAGGCCTCCTACCGGCAAGAAGGAGAAGAGCAAATAGCCTACCTGATCCTGACAATTGGGCTCCACCAAGTTTAAGCTCAAAATAGAGAAAACTAGCACCATGGAGAGAGTCTGTACCAGAGAGGGAATCGGTGTTCTAGGGTAAATAAATCAAAAAAGAAGCCTTCATCTTCATGTATTAGAATTTCACAAAAATGGTAGAGGGGGAAAATGAAATACGGATTTTTTTTAATTAACAAGGTAAATTTAAAAAAACTATAAAGTTCTCAAAATTTAAAAAAGTGATCCTGCCTCCTAATGGGATCCAGCATGCCAAGAAGCTTACCAATGACCAGACAGCTACTGCTATCTTATAAGAAGAACACTAAGAGAATATAATTTGCATGTATATGTTTATAAGGCAATTGCTATTTCAAAACAGCACAAAATTATTGTTAAAGATCTTATTGAGAGTTCATCTCCCCTGTAACCACTTATAATTATAACTACAAATGCTATAATCAGTACAGGAAACATAAACAACCTTTCTTACACGGAATAATTTGTTGTATGTATTAAAACTAGATCAACAAAGCATGTCTTAAACACCATATGTGGGTGTCTTGTATTTCACCACATAACTGTCACAGATTTTATGCCAAATATTTTTAAAAGTGGGGTGCAACCATTATATGAATTTTTTAAATTTTTAAATTAAAAAAAAATGTGCCAGTATTACATAAAAATCATTTATTACTAAATTCTTTTTGGCAAAAGGTTAGGATGCATGGAATACCCATGAATATATGTTAAAATTGGGAATATACAAGTTGTACCTTATCATGTGACTTACTCATGGCAGTTTTGCCTACCCACCTGCTCCCCTTGTGCCTACAGCTCTTCATTGGGTTGAGCGACAATACTGTTAGTACTGCAGCATTGTAAAAAAAAAAAAACAAAAACAAGTTGATTTTCAGAAATAGACTGACAATGAGTATGGGCTTAGAATTCTGGGTTTGTGGTTCTCAGTGCACCATAGATAAACATGTATACGTATACCACTGGTGAACACATTGCTTCTCTGTTTACTTTTTAAGCAGCATGATGAACAGAATTATATCACACAACGATTACATGACAAAAGGTTATAAACCAATTTTTGGACTGAAAAAACAGGGTGTGATGATTATGTGGTAGTGATGATTATGCAGTGAAGTACAGTACTTATACAAGAAGTGTATTTTGCAGTGATTTGTCCTGGAATTATTCATTCTTTCCCTTGCAAACAGATTTTATTGGCATTTTTTATACAAGGTTTGTGCTTTCTCTCTACTTCCTTTTCATTATTATTCATAGTCTATTGCTTCCAACCCTCCTAAATATTTCAATAACTTTTGATTTTGCTGGTGTAACAACTCCTTCTACGAACATCTCCCAGTTTAGATAAATACAGGGAGGAAGTATAAGACATCAGAGTTGAACCCAGGTCCTTTAACTCCAAAATTAATGGTCTTTCCATTATTTTACCACCCCATTTCAATAAAAGGATAACCCATCATTATGAATTTCTTTAAAATTGTCTCATTTCCTCCCAAACCTCACACACACACACACACACACACACACACACACACAACATGTCCTAAGATGAGGCAGTATAAGGACATTCTCAAGGTCTTTGGAATCATGGGAGACACTGGCACAGGACCACCCAGCTTGGTGTGCCTGCATCAAAGAGCATGCTCTACACTATGAGAAAAATAATTGCAGTAGCTGAAAGGAAATGTGAGATGCACAAATTTAGAGATATCTCCATTGGAAATGTTCTTATAGACTATTTGTGCCTGACTTGTGGCAGAGCCTTCCAAGCTCATATCGGTCTGATGAGTCACAGTGGGACACACTGTACCTTGGAGGTAACATCATGCTGTCATTTTGGTCCTCTTCAGGATCAAAGGACAACAACCTATTTGTACATTTGACCTTTAGGAAGTTAAATTCAAGGTATTATTGAAAGAGATATAGTAGCATATGGTTTCCTCCACTTGTAATTAAGCACCCTGAGGGCTAGGATTGTCTATCCATCTATTTTTTATCCTCAGTCCTTAGCATACATCTTAGCAAATAGCAAATGCTCAATAAAGGTTTGTTGATTGACTAATAGATTGTCCACATTGTGATTGACCCAGGAAGGGAGAATAGAAATAACTGCAATTCTCATGGTCACTACCTAGGTGTCCTTGAGCCAGTCATTAAAACTCCCAGAACTTGAATTTCTTCATTTCATTTGTAAAATGATGGGATTGGATTATGGGGCCTCCAAGTCCCCTTCCAAGTCTAAATCTATGAAGTTATGACACAATGAGCTATGGCAAGTAAGATTCGAGACTAAACTAAAGAAAAAAAGTCTTTGTAACAATGAACACTGGCACAAAATAGAAAGCAGCACCTGAAAAGATAGCACCCCTTTATTAGAGGTATTCACACTGAAGTTGGACAGCCCTTTGTTGGAGATGCTGTAAAAATGAGGGAAAGGAAAAATGGAGGGAGGGAGACAGGGAGAGGGGAAGAAGAAGAAGAAGAAAGACAACATTTCTTTAGCATTTAGTATGTGCCAGGTACTTTGCTAAGTGATTTACAAATATTATCTCATTTGATCTTTACAACATCTCTGGGAAGTAGCTACTGTCATGATCCTTATTCCGTGGTTAAGGAAACTGAGGTAAATAAAAAGAGTGAATTACCCAGGGTCACAGAGCTAGTAAGTAAATAATGTTGATTTGGACTTGAGTTTTCATGACTCTAGGCCCAGTTCTCTATTCACTGCACCACCTAACTGCCTTTAAATGATTCCCACTTAGATATTGATTGACCTTTGATGTCCCTTCTAATTCTCGGATTCTTGCACTTTGCATTGGCCATCCCCTCATTCACTATGGCAGCCTTAGTCTGCCTTCCCACAATCAAATTAAAATGCTTATCAGGTTTGGAGTCATTTAGCTGTAATTTAGTTGCTTGCTCCATTAAATAATTTGCTTTATGAACATTTAGATGTGCATTTTTATAAATTATGATAATTCACAATATAATTGCAATGTTTCTCTTTAGGAAAATGGAAAAGGAAGACTAATGCTATAATTCATACTTCGTTCCCTGTATATTATTTTGTCAGGCTTCTGACCTCTGAAAGTTTCATTTAGTCTTCTATAATGTAGCATAATTCATTCATATTGCCATTCTTACCATTTGTTAGAATATCATAATTATTTTCAATTTCTATAATTACATACTAAGAAAATTATGTTCTTTTATTCAAGATTTTCTTTCAAAGATTTCAAACTTTTTTTCCCCTTGGGGGAAAAGAAATCTCAAGTCTCTGTCCCAAGATGATGAACTATTCCTTTGAAGGTTCATTTAGTAAAAACAATAAAGTGTTCTCAATGGAAAACCAGTGGAGATAACATAAGAAGTGACCTCCTCCGTAAACCTAAAGTGAACATTTGAGAGCTTTTGAAAGTTTGGTTATCTTTATCTTGTTTGTTTTCTTTTCTGTTTCCATGCCCCCATGTACATCCAAGTGGACTTGAAAAGGATACTTCAAAATGTTCAAGAAAAACTTGATTTCATATTTTCTATGTGATTACAACATCTCAGGGAGAGGTTAGAATAATCATACAAATATGTGTTGGATTATCTGAACTCATTCTTTGCACATTAAAAAGCTTACCCAATGATAGGTTCTTAATATCCAGAATTACCCTTTTGGGCTTGGCACAGAAATTTGCTATTAATGATTCTCTCATATCTCTCTGTTTCTGCCTCTGTCTCTCTGTCTCTCTCTCTTCCTCTTCCTACTCTTGTATCTGTTTCCATTTATCTTTGTCTCTCTCTCTCTCCATACCCCATTTCTCAATAAGATCTTCCTATTTTCTTCTAATTGTTTTGTTAATCAACAACTCTCGTCTGTTGAAAAGGCAACATTGGAAAAATGGAGTTTCCTATTATTAATGTATCTTTCAGATCTCTCACTATGATCTTTCCATTTTTCTTCTCATTGTTTTATTTTCAGTTCTTAAAAGGACAAAATTGGAAACATGAAGACTAGAAATGCCATTAGATAGAATTTTTAGTTTATATATTACTGAGAGTGATGAATATGAATAATATATTTTCCAGGCTTTCTTTAAAAAGACTAATTCCAATGTTTGTCTGTAAAGATATAGAATTGAGGTAGCCACAGAACTATAAGCATTATTTAAGTCTTAGTTTCCAAAATGTATTTAGCTTACGTAACTAGCTACAAAACTGGAAAGAGAAGTACTTTTGGCATTCCTAGAAGATAATATCTTTGCTCAACCTCCCCCAGATGCGACATTTTTTTGCAATTAAATTGGATTACCTGAAAAACCCTATTGCTAGAGCTTATTTTTATGAGTCATGTCAGACTGAATTCTGTCTTAGCTTCATGGACAGTTAAAGGTAATTGTTGAGAATTTAAAAAAAAAAAGATTTGCTGTCTAACAGATACTTTTAGAGAATCTTCCAATTTCTCAAAAGTTTTTGTAAGGCATTGTGTAAGTTATTATTATTAAAAATAAAATTGCCTTTTAGTATTTGAATTTGAGTTTTATTAGAACAAGGAATGAGTCAGAAAGTTTACTGGTTGATATCTTAGTGCCTATTTACCTTTCTAACTTAATTTGGAAAGAAGAGGAAAGTAATATATTGCACTTTGAGATTATTTTCTACTGATTAAATGAAAAATCCAAAAGTTAGATAGAATGATTAAATGTAATAGATAAACTGAGTCATAGACTAGCAAAAAAGAAATTGCAGGAATGAGAATAATGCCCAGAGGCATGAGAAGAAGGAAAAGTAAATATAAGAAGGAAGGAATGAAGGAAGGAAGGAATAAAGGAAGGAAGTTAGGAAGGAAGGAAGGAAAGAAGGAAGGGACAGAGGGAGGGAAGGAGGAAGGAAGAAAGGAAGGAAGAAAGGAAGGAAGGAAGGAAGGAAATGATGGTAAAAATACTAATGAATAGATAGGGACAGAATATTACAAATGAATAGGCATGATAATTGACTTTTATTTTCTATTTATAGCATTTACAAAATGGCCATACATAAGTAGATGAAACTTACTTATATTTGGAAGAGAAAAAATTGAAAGACAAATAGGGTAAAAGAAAGAGGGCAATGAGATGGAAGAAGACCATAAGAAGTAGGAAGAAGAGTAAAAGAAAGGAGAAAGAGAAGATGGAAGTGGAAGAGAATGAAAAGAAATAAGAGAAGAAGAAGAGCAAGAAGATGATGAAAAACAGGAAAAGGGAAGGATATTTGTGCAGAGTAGAAAAGACATTTGCTAAAGGTAAATTCCTTTGAAGCAAAAAGCAAAAGAGTATCAGGTTCTCATCCTTTTAGAGGAAAAAAAAAAACAATAAATATGGCTGTCAATCATATGAGAAAAGGAAGATTGCTTTGCCTGAACTGAGAATATAGGAAGAGAGGAAAGTGAGATAAAGGAAAGATGAAAAAAAGATTAAGAAGCCTTTAAATCTTCCTTCCTATTATTCGCATTTAAAACATTTTTCACCATAAAATATTTCTTCATTTTTTTTTATATGTGTTTTCATTATCCCATCGTGGACCCCCATGCATATTGTAATATCTCCACATTTTAGTTGATAATCTATAAAAATTGTGGTATCTTAAATATCAAAATAACTTCCATTGTAGATTTTAGGATAACACCTTGAGAATTAGTCCTTTGAAATCTATTTTGACTTTATAGAATACTAATTAATTATGGTTGTCACAGCAATGCTACCCAATAGTGTTTCTTGGAAGGCAGGTTGCCTGGAAGGATTTGAGTTTGACTCTAGCTTCAGACACTCATTAAATCTGTGATCTTAGGCAAGTCACTTAACAGCTCTGTCATAATTTTCTTATCTGTAATTTGAGGAGGTTAGGCTAAACGGTTTCTAAAGTCTCTCCCAATTCTAAATCCAGGTCACTGAAGCAATATAGATGATTTTTCTTTTATTTTAATAATAAAAATAAATAATAATAATAAAAAATAATTTTTATTTTAATTTAAATTTAGTCCTAAAAATAAACATCATCTCAATTCTGATCTTAGAATAAGGATTTATTTCTTCATTTCCTCTCCAAAAATTGCATTGTTAGAAGGGGAGTGAGTGCCAAAATACTGTTAAGAAAAGTTACAAAAAGTTAAGCTTCTTGACCAGATTCCAAATGGCTAAGTTTAAACCAAAGTATCTTTAACAGGACATAATAGGATGTGACTGATAGAATGTTGGGCTTAGATTCAGGAACACCTGGGTTCAAAACCTGTCTCTAAAACTAGCTTGTGGTTTTTGGCAAGTCACTTAACTACCAACCTCTCTCAGCCTTGGTTTCCTTCTATATAAAATGGAAATACTAATATTACATACTTTACAGAGTTGATGTAAAGGTCAAGTAAGATATTATGGGTAGAGTAAAAATCCCATGTAAATGCCATTTGTACTCAAGCTAATTGCTACTACTACTATTACTACTACTGCTACTACTACTACTACTACTACTACTACTACTACTACTACTACTACTACTACAACTACCTCAAACAACATCTCAGGTCTTACCTACTGAGGCATAGAGTAATAGATTTAGGGCTGGAAGGAATTGTAGAGTCCAACCTACTCATTTTAATGAAGGAATTGAGACCCAAAGAAATGTTATGACCTGGTTGTGATCACAAAACTAGTATGTGTCTGGGGAAAGAGTCAAACTCTACAGCCAGTACTATAAGCACTGGACTTGAAGATTGGTAATGATCTATACACACACTACCTAGCTTTCTGCTCATAAATGGGGGAGAATGTTAAGATTTGCCTGAGAGAATTCCTCCCCTGGGAGTTGTCCACTCCTCAGTTACCTGAAATAGGTACCTTATACCCTAAAATTCACCTATACATTTAATTTAAAAGAAAGAAACAATAATGAAGAGCCATGAGAGGGCATTAATTCAACTTCAGTGTTCTGGGGAATAGGGGGGAGGATCACTTCCCAAAGGAAAGGGAATAATTATGTATATCACACCTACTATATGCTAGGCACTATACTGAGCATTTTACAAATATTTCATTTGATCTTCCCAACAACCTTAGAGTAGGCATTGTGATTATTCTCATTTTATAGTTGGGGAAACTGAGGTAAAAAGATATTTAAGTGACTTGGTCAGGGTCACACTGCTAGTGCAAAAGGCCAGATTTCAACTCATGTCTTACTAACTCCAATCCCAATATTCTATTCTCCTCTATTATCTAGTTCCCAAAATGGTTCTTACCTTATTTGTGATCACTGGATGAAACCACACAGAAAATTAACTCTGCCAAATGGGCACCCAGGTTTTTTAGTGTCTCGTTTGCAGATAATAAACCTATATGTTGACACACTGATTGTACCTAAAACATAGTTTTAATTTAATTTCATATTTAGAAATCTATGTTTGAAGCTTTTACTTTTTTATAACAATGCAAAAAGACAAAAAAGAATTCCTCCTTATCCACTCTCACTAAACCCTTTGGTGATAGCCAGATACCAGACTGCTCATTTTAACGTCTAGCAAGCCCCTGTCTCCTTATTCTTTCACTGACCACATTTAACCAGCATTTTAACTGATGTCAATTCTTTGTTACCTCCAGTGGGGTGAGAGTGTGAAGAGTTTGGCAGGTTCATTTACACAGTAATGAGTTCTGTCTACTAGCCTGCTAGAGACTGATTGAGAGAAAGAGATTACCTTCCTCCACTGCCTATTAAATGTGATTGACAAGCCTATATGATACATGTCTGCTTTAACAGCCCTCTTCTTCCCTAGAAATATTGGAGAAGCACAAAGAATTCTTGTAGTTAAATGCAGTAAAAAAAAAAATTACTTCTCAATTTTCAAATATCTCAGCATCATGTTTTCTCTTTCTATGGCATAGAAATATTAGGGAGATTCTGAGAGAAGAGAATGGCATTTTTCAAACTGGGTCTGAGAGTGAACACTTTCCGACCTCTTGCCCTTGTCTTCAAAAGAAAAATACAAAAGGAGTCTAATTTGCAAGTCTCATTCAGTCTCAAATACCAAGAACAAAGTCACAGATGTGTTCATTCAATGTCTTTTATCATTGCTGTTGGTCCCATCATTCCCTTTTACATATGTACTCACTGTAGCTTTTAGTAGTTCTTTAGATTTCCCCATTCCCACATCCTATAGTGGATATAAAGCCAGGATGATCTGGAGTCAATCCCTATCTCTGACACCTACTCTCCCTGTGACCAGGGCCAAGTTATTTAACCACTCAGTCACCTAGGCAACTATCTAAGACAAAGACTATGAATTACACAAAGAGTGGCAGCCTATTCTGGTGCAAAAAAAGATTTTCCTCATCTGGGACTTCCCTTTATCATTGAAATCTTAAGTCTAGTCCTAATTGACAAACCATTGTTATTTTATAACATCTGTAATTTGGCTTAAATTTTTTCATGTTTTTTGAAAGTCATTCTATATATTCCCCCACAAATTGTCTTCTAGTTCTCTTGCACAGCCCATTCAAACTTCAACCAAAATTATATGATAATAAAACTTGGTGTAGCTCAAGGGAAAATAAAGTTATATCAGTACATATAATCTGATCTTGTCTTGATGTCAGGATCCCATCAGCAGATATACTCTTCACAAGACTTTAAAACAAAATGTATTTCCCTGACTATCTTCAAAAGAGATCATCTTTGACTGATCTCTCCTTTCTGCAGTCTTAAAACAATTAAATCACATATACAATACATTACTACCTGTATATCCTCCTGCCAAAGTCCATTTTTAAAGAGCCTCATATGACTGAATCCTGGCTTCAATGTGAGAATAAATGGGCAAGCCTAATTGAAATTCTAACAATGCAGTGAAGTGTGAACAGATTTTTTCCACTGGTTAGCTGTTTGAATTACAGTTCTGTTTATACTTTCTTGGTCTTAATATATCATCTCAGACTTGAGTAGGATTTTCCTTCAAAATTCTATGCATTATAACCCTTCTGGTGCTAGGTTCAATTGATTATATGGAGAAAAGCAAGAAGGTCAATTTGTACAGTCCATAGAATGCAGAAAGGTGAGAAATGTATAATAAGCCTGAAAAAAGTAGGATGGAGATACACTCTGAAGGCTTTTGAATGTCAAATAGAGGAGCTTGTATTTGATCCTGAAGACAATAGGAGGTCCGGTAGGTTATTGAGTAGGTGAGTGAGTTAGCTGGACCTATTCTTTAGGAAAATCATTGGGTCATAGATGTAGATCTCTTAAAAACCATAGAGATCATCTGGTGCAACTTTTTCATGTTATGTAAAAGAAAAATGAGTCTTGGAGAGGGATAGTGGTTTGGCCAATTTTATATAAATTGTATGCAGCATAACTGGGATTTAAATTGAAGACAAATATCTTCCTACTCCAAATCCAGCTTGCTTTAACAACAGAATGGGCACAGAACTCCAAATCATGCAGTCTTTTCAAGCACTTTATAAAATACTTACAGGCTTTGTCTAAATAGAGTATAATATAAAGCTTTTTATGTGCTCAGAATCCCAGTATACAGACAGTGGTGACCCACTGCTCCCTTACATTAAATACTCCTTGGCTAAGAATGGTTTGTTGATCCTTGATTAATTGCACATCGCAATTCCAAATGTTCATATTGTAAATTTGTGCCTGACCTGTGGTAAGACCTTTCAAGTTCATATTGGTCTGATCAACCACAATCAGACACCCTGTACCTTGACTCCAAAATAGTGATGTCATTTTGGTCATCTTGAGAGTGAAAGACAACAACCAATCAACTGCATTGACATAAACACCTAAAGATGCCATTTCACTGACTTAGGAGACAAGAGATAGGTAGAAATATATGAGATATTTATTACTTTTTAAATCAAGGTTTATTGCTATCTGAACACACCAAACAATCACATTTCACCAGACACCCTCAGCATATGATATACTAATTATTCAGGAATGGTACAATAATGACAAGGCACTGATGGGCTATCACTTGTCACCTCTGGCAACAAGGTTGCCTCTAGGAGTTCTCCTTATTAATAACACTCTTCTCCCAAATTAAAGATCACTGCACTAAAGGAGGTAAGATGAATGCTAGCTGGGATGCTTTGGTCTTATAATCTAATTTCGCTCACAGCGGAGCAGGAAATTGATTAATAGCCACAAAATTCAAGTGTGATTTGAGAGCATGGAAAGTAATTACATCACCTATTACATAAAGACTAAAACATTTGTGATTGACAGCACATGGGGAAATACATAATTCCTATTATTGATTATGAAAAGGAAAAAAAAAAGCTGCTTTCAATCAAGAAAAGAACTGACTTTCAGAGTGAAAGTGGCAAATTATTTGCCTTATATTTCATGGTCAAAGAAAATCATTGTTTTTATTGTGTATCTCATCACATATATCTTTTTTTTTTCAGTGACAAAGGACCATAAAATTAGAGATCCAGAACTGAAAAATAGACTTTATAGGTCACCTAGTTCAACCCTCTTATTTTATAGGTGAGAAAATTGAGGACTATGGAAAAAAGTAAAGTCAGTAATACATTTATGTTATACGGATTGCTCAATATGTTGTTGTCTTTGAATCTACAGTACTTAATATATAATAGACACTCAAATATTTGTTCAATTTTCTTGTCTATGGCTATTAGCAGGGCAATTAGGTAGCACAGAGAATACAGTTCCAGGCCTGAAATCAGGAAGACTCATTTTCCTGAGTTCAAATCTAGCCTCAGGCACTTGCTAGATGTGTGTGACCCTCGGCAAACCACTGAACCTGGTTTGCCTCAATTTCCTCATCTATAAAATGAAAAGGAGAAGGAAATGGCAAACCACTCCAGCATCTTTGCTAAGAAAACTTTAAATAGGGTCATGAAGAATTGAAAACAACTGAACTAACTGAACAATAATACAAAAAAAAAATGTTTATTACCACCTTGAATGCCCTGATCTGGCCTGATCTTTGAAGGCAAGTAAGTTGAATGTGGTTAGTTCTTAGATAGGAAAACATCTAGCAATATCAGAAACTGTAAGCTTTTCCTTGCAAGGAAGTATGGCATAATGGAAGTAGCACTGTCTTTAGAGTCAAGAGGACTGGATTCAGAACTGTCTCTTATGTGTGACTTAGAAAAATTCACTTAATCTCCCTGTGATTCAGTTTCTTCTTCTATAAAAGGAAAAGTTTGAAGTAAATAAATTCTGAGTTCTTTCCCATCCAGGTCACCCATTGTTTTAGATTTTGATTCTTATTATAGCAATTGTTATACAGGAGGTTTTATTTTTAATGGATTACTTTTTTTTATTTTTGAGGTTCCTTGATAGCATAGTTTATATGATGCTGGACTTTAAGTCAGGAAGTTCTGAGTTCAAATCCTGCCTCATTCATTTACTACCTGTGTGGCCTTGGGCAAGTTACTTGGCCCTTCTCAACCTCAGTGTGCACATTTTATAAAGGAGATAAAAATAACACCTACCTCACAAGGTTACTATGGGAAGGAAATAATATATATAAGGTACTTTTAAGTGCTAGATAAATGTTAGCTATTATTACTTCTACGCATGTAATGGTAATGGAGATTTGAAGATCTTCCCTGTCCCTTGTACTGGCAAGTAAATAAATACTTAGTGACTTGATTCAGTTGAGTCTTGCCCTTGATTATATCAAGGCTTTGTTAAGAAACAGAAATTGTGAAACCCACAGTGGGAGGAACTCGCTGATGCAAGAGGAAGGGGTGGAACAGAAAGGAGCTAATGACCAGAATAAAAAGCTGAGCATGATCTGAGAGAGAGCCAGAACTGCTGGGAGTAAGCAGCAGGGAGGCTAAGCCGCTAGCATGAGTAAGAATAGGGCATTCTTGCTTAAGGGAGCCTGTTTTGTTTTGAAGACCTAATGGAGGGGAGGTTTGGGAATGTTGGTGTTTGCTGAATTGGTTATGTGTACCAACTTTGTGGTTACTATGATGGATTTGACTTTCTGGCTTGGGGATTGGACTTTCTGGTATTTGAATAAATGCTTTGGTTCTGCCCTCCATGTGGAGAGTCTGGTACATTTTGTGATTCACAACTACACCAGTATATTCATAGCTGCTGTGGGTGCTGTGAATATTGCATTGGCATTATAATTCAGTAGGTACATAGTTACTGTTGAATAAGTAAATAAATGAATAGTTAAATATTTTATATCCATACAATAACAGTAAAATATAAATATGCTCTGACTGAACTCAAACATAATTATTTAAAGGCATTAATTACCCTATTTTGAGGGCCAGTCCATGGGATAAACAAAGAATTACCCATTACATTACATCACAAGAATGATATTGCTGAAATCACAGATTCATTGAAATATCAAAGTTTAAGTTTCAAAATTTAGCTAAGAAATTATTACCTCATTTGCTTACCTCTTTATCATTGGAGACTGAATTATAATGGTTACTCCAAGAGATGATTCAAGATATCTTGAATAAAATTTTCTTAAAGCAGTATTTGCAGTCATTTGATGGAAATAACATTTGCCATTCTAATAATTATTAAGAAACAACAAGAAACAGAGAAAAATAACTTTTCCATTATTCTAGCATTTAAAATTCTATGACAGTAGAAGTGTAGAGATAAACAGTTCCAAGACACTTTACATATATTTCCAAAACTTGCCTATTCCTGGGGGGAAAAAATTATAGAATTGGAGATTCAAATCTGGTTCAGCTCTACAGCAGGAAAAAAAAAATTAAAATCTGAGTCATCATTAGAATTAACTTTTATTGCATAAGACAGCTATTAGTATATGTATGACCCAATCACTTAAATATGGTTGTCAGTACATGAATGTATGCACCAAATAGAAAATTTTCAAAAGTCATCTATTTCTTCTACTTCTTCAGAAATGACATCCTCTGTTTAGACTCAATGGAGATTTATAATTATAAGGTTATCCCAACAAGAACCTGCTATATCCTGAAGGTAGTTACTCCCACTGGAAGATGGCAAATATACAAGTTGACCAATAAACCAGATCAACATGTTCCCACTCTTTATCAAGGAGATATCAAAAGGGAAGATTTAATGAATCTGTTTTTTTGATTAATTCGCAGATATACAATTCTAAAATGGTTATGTGATCTCATCAGTTTTACCAATCACAAAGCATTCTTGCCTCTCCATCAAACTGTACAACTCTTGATCATGCTAAGCTTATGACTGCAATATTCACTGATAATGACATAGTTATTCACTTTTTAAAAATATTTTAAAATATCCAATTCAATCTAGATTTCTGATTTGAAAGATTTAAATATTATCATCCCTCTTTAATTTATGGATTACATAAAATCTTCTCTGATAGAAAACAATCATCCCTACACCACATTTATGGCAAAAATTGATGTATGATAGATTTATGTGCTGCCAGTTATCTGAAATAAATTAGCACACAGAAGGTAATTTTTTGTTCTATCAATGTTCAATCACTAAAGACCAAATTTTAACCAAATTACATTTAAGCTACTGACCACAATATGCCCATGATGTACTAGAATTTGTCAAACCTAATGAAATCAAACTATAGTGGAAATTTGGTTCATTGTGCTTGTTTTTAATCTTGAGCTCTCACAAAGGTGCATTTCTATGATATTACATAGAAATTACAACACTAAATATTTTAGTTAAATTGCTAATTTTACAAATGTCTACTTACTTAACACACGTGTGTGTGTATGTGTATATATATATATGCATGTATATATGAAATTATGAAGCATTAAAGTATAAGGTGACAGTTAAACCAGAAAGGATCATTGAGAATAAATTCGCTTTTTAATATAGGAACTTAGTTTTACCTGTTTTATTCATTTCCAAATGAAGAAGTGACACAGTGAAGTACTTCCCAAGACACACGAACTTATTCTTTGAATTCTAATATGTAGCATTAAAAATGGTAGAAAATATTTCATAATATCTTAGTGTCAATGGATCTGAGAGAAGGAGAGAGAAAGAGAGAGAAAGACAGAGAGAGAGAGAGAGAGAGAGAGAGACTAGATATACAAATTATACCAATTTTTCTACTAGAACATCTTCTATTTTCCCACTTTTTAATTGCCACTTATCCTTTATTATTGTTTTGTTAATGAGTAAATGTAGATGTTATTCAGTTCAAAATCAATGATGATAAATTATCTATGTTTGCCTCACTCAATCTCAACATGATTTAAAATGCATCTCTCCTTTCCTTTGGGTTTTTATTATACCCTGACTATTGAGAATTCACCTTGGCCACTTAGCATTCATCCAAACTCTATTCCTTTTTCTGGGAGAAAAAGATATAAAAGTTATGAATCATTCAGCATGTCAGCCATATGTGGATTCTACAGTGCTTCAAGCATATGTTATTTGTATCCTGCTTTCTGATTTTCTGATTGACAGTATCACTTTATGGGTGACTGAGCTTATTTCCTGCAATTTAAGATTGATAGGACTTTAGCAAAGCCCGTTCACTGCTATCTAATATGGCTTCCCCAATGACAGTGAAAATGAAAACTGACACGCAAAGTCTTTGAATTTCAATGGGAGATAAAACTTTAAGCAATCTGTAGTTTTATGCAAATAGCAATATAAATTAACATTGGAATTATCGAGGTATAACAGGAAGAAAGAAATTAGAAAATCACCAGTCATAATGTCAAGAAATTAGAAAGAATCTTGACAGTCATCTTTCACATTTGAATTGTAAACATGAGCATTATGTTTTATTAGAAGATAGACTTTTAGCTTTTTATTCATTTTTATTCATTCTGAAATGAATCAAGTCCCATAATGCAAAATTAAATTTTGTACTTCTCATAAGAAAATTATCAGAGCTTTACCCCTGGAGGTAATTTGGGTTGACAAGATATTTCACAAATATTCCATTTGACATAAACATATGTTTGATGCTTCAAATCTAATTCAACTGGTAGACCTGTGCCCCCCCCCCCCACACACACACACACACAAAGTGGGGCAGGGATCATTAAATGGGTCTTAGGAAAGGAATCCAAGTCATCCTTTGCATTTCAAATAAAATCTACTATAAGCATGAAAATGGTTTCTGTTGATTGTCAAGTAACCAGAAAAATAACTAAAATACACAAAGGAAAAATAATCCAACTAACCACAAAACTTAAGGGAATAAAATAATATACATGTTATATGGACTGTAGCGTTTCCAAGTGCTGAGAGCCTAAAGACATACGACAAGGTCTCTCTCTTTCAGGCTGGCTAACGACTTTTTGGAAAAATTTTCCAGACTTCTATGCTCACCATTAAGAAATATATGTCCTAAAAGGAAAAAGCTATTTGAAGCAATGGAAGTATCATATTTAGAGGCTATTTAGAGCTAAAAGTGTTCTGAAAGGCATATTGCATGCACCTCTCATTTTGCAGGAGAGAAAACTAAGGCCTGTCTAAGCTAGAAATTGAACCTTGGTTTATCAAATGATAAGTTCAGTGACCTAGCTATTATGCCATACTATCTCACTGAATTTGGAGTTGTAAAACCTAGGTTCAAATCTGTATGATCTTAAGTTAATTAACCTTTTCAATCCTTGGTTTCCTCATCTATAAAATTAAGAGATCACCTAAATCAATAATGTTAAGTATCAAACATACAATACTAAATGGTTCTAGTACAAAGAAAGAAATTGATTGGATCAATCACTTAAAAATGCTGCTCCCATTTAGAATAGCAAACAAAATACTGTGCTCTAATACCTTAACAAAGTAAGAGAATATCCATTGAGTCAATCGATAAAACACTTTCTCCTGGATATGAAAATTTCTTGGTCAGCTAAGAACACCTTGAAAACAATAGGATTAAATGAAGTGAGATCTTAAGAAGAGTATAGTCTGATTGGTAAGAAAGATGTAGGCATGCCTTGTGAGCTTATACAAAACCATCAAATTGGTCTGGAATTGGTCATTGAGTATCTGTCAACTTAGTGGTAGAATCTACTCCAGACAAACCCCTGAAAAGCTATCACTTAGGAGGGAGCAGAAGAACTTTGCCCAAGTCATTATTCACAGTCTCTTCCTGTGGATTGGATGAGGACCTTGTGACCTTCAGTGTACCTGAGCATTTAGACTATTTCATCTGAATCATAGAAGTGTCCTGAGAACAAAATGACTGGAGAGGTAGTGTTGGGAGCCAATGATAAATTAGGCAGATTAAGATGAGGTATATGCAAGGCTGGAAAAGAAACCCAATATACAAGGAACAATATACATGAGGAGAATTTGGTAAGCACTTCATGAAAGAGAAAAAGACTTCCAGCAACAAGGAAATCTCTAAGTTTGAGACAACTTTTCACAGTGTGGGTGATGTATCATAGACTGGAGGGAGCGGGGGAGGTTTGTATGTGCCCAATATGCTTATTAGTCTACCTTAATAAATATACTACTCATAATAAATAACAACAACACCCAGGATTTATAGGTCTTAATTGCTTCCAAATTGTTTCCAAATTGCTTTACTTATATTAACTCATTTGATCCTCACAATGACTCCTGGAGATAGATCCTATTTCTATACCCAATTTACAGATGAGGACATTGAGACAGAGAGTGACTTGCTCAAAGTTACATAACTAGTAAGTTTCTAGAATATGAGCTCAAGTCTCCCTGACCCCAAATGCCACAATCTAGCCACTGTACCCCCTAGCTGTTAATGCACCACCTAGCTGCTTCCTTTGTCTCCTAGATGCCTATTTCGATAACATCCAGTCATCATGGAGGAAGAGGGAACACACTGGTAGGGAATGGTGAGATATAAAATTGAGAAAAACATCCCCCAATCCCTAAGGACTAACCTTAGAACTGTGAGGGGGACAAGAGGCCCTCTAAGTCCCAGCCTTCTAATACGAATAAGGGTCAAGAAAGTAGCTCCACGATAGTAGAATGGAGACCTTTGATATCTCCTACCTAAATTCATCTGATTTTTCAGATTCAAGAGGAAAAAAAAAACAACAACCTTGCTTTATTTTAGGCTGGGAGTGATGTGTGCATGAGTCTATATGTAAAGTGAATATTTTTTCCTTACTTTTTGAGGATGTATAACCCTTTTACTCTACTACTCAAAAGTTCTAAACACTTTTATGTTTCCTATAAACCAATATAGAAATAAACTCAACCTCTCACCAAAATCATCAGATCTTTCTCTAATTATACTTCTAGGTATATCTTGTTCTCTGTTCCCCAGATTCAATTATCATCTCTTTAATCATGACTCAAAAGTCTACATATCTAGCTTCAGTTTTTCTCCCTAATTCCAGTCCCACATTAACTGCTTGCTGGACATCTCCACCTACATATCTCACCATCATCTCAAACACTTTATGTCCACATACGGCTCAACTTCTTCCTTAAATTTGCCCCCAAGTGTAACCTTTTGTGTTTATTTTTAGGGTGCCACTGTTTGCCATTTATGCAGATTTAAAATCACAGAGTTATCCTTGGGTCTTCCCCCCCCAAAAAAAAACCTAGTCAGTTGCCAAATTTTATTGATTCTAAATCTCATAATAACTCTTTCATCCATCCTCTTCTTTCCATTCACATGATCATCTCCTTAGCTCAAGTCTCATCTTCTTCTTGGACAATTGCAAGAACCTCTTAATTGTTTTTTCCTGTGTATAGTCTTTTTAATCTCTAGTCTAACCCTTCTGAATCTACCAAAATAATCTTCCTAAAGCAAATTTGTGATCATATCAGTCCCTCACTCATAAACCTTCCATATTTCACTATTACAGAATTTTTGATATGGCATTAGAAGTCCTCCATGGTCTGACTCCAAATACTTTTCCGGATATATTTCATATTATTACTGTCTTTCTTGCACTCTACTTTCTGCTGAAAAAGACTCATTAGGAGTCTGAACTAAGTATTCTAAATCCCTCTTGATGCCTTTCCCATTGCTGGCTCTCAAACTCTTATCTTCCTTCAAGGATCAAATCAGATGCCAATTTCCCCATGAATATTTTCCTTATCTCTCCACCTCCTGCTCAGTTATTAGTAATCATTCTCTCCTTACTTAGAATTGACTTCTCTTTAGATGTTAAATTGCTCACAATCAGCTAAAGTTCTTGAGAGTAAAGGCTGTCTCATTTTTGTTTTCATTTCATTTACCTGATGCCTGACACATGACTTGTGCGTAAACAATATGTATATCATGATATTATATTGTAATCCATAGACCAATACAAGAGTCACAGTGGGGCTTGGTTCACTAAAATTCAATTGCTGTTAACTCAGCAAAAATTACATAGATGAAATGAAGTGTTTTGTTGTTGCTATTGTTTTGGTTTGAACTTGTGATTTAATTAGTAAAAAGAACTCCTTGGGTCATTAAGAGGGTAAATGATTTGCAGGGGATGTTGCCTGAGAGAACTGAATTCAAATCTATGTCTTTCTAACCCAAGATGGTTCTTCATCCTCAACCTAATTGTTTCTCCCATCGATCCTATATCATTTAATAGATACAGCATTTACATTGTATATACTCCTTTCAACATATACAATTGGGAGGAGGTAGGAAAGTAAACCATTGGTGAATTAGTCCTCTGATTGGTGGATTTGTACCCTGATTAGTGGATTAGATTGAGGTATTTTTTTTTTCCACTCAGAATCAGTCAATAAACATTTATTTAGGACCTACTATGGACTAGGCACTGTGTTAAGTTTTGGGGATATAATGAAAAGCATAAGACAATTCTAGCTCTCAAGGGGTTGACTATTTAATGGGGGGAATACAGCACATAAAAAGAAGCTTAAAAGGAGCAGGAGCTAATGTAAACCTAAAGTCAGGTAGACAAATGACCTGAGGAGATGAGAGTTACAAAATTGATTTCATCTTTCAAAATAAGTTTCTGGAGACCATGAAGTCCAAGAAAGCAATCATGTGGACATCAATAAAGTAAATTCCCTGATGCCCTCCTTAAATGATGAAGGATGAGGGAGAAGGTCTGCAATGACCAAAGTCTATTGTCTCAAGTCAGAGGGAGGGAGGGGACCCAGAGGCAAGTGGTGTAAAGTAGGTGTGAGTTTCAAAATTGATTTAATCTTATAGAAAGGTAAGTTTCTAGAGATTCCAATAGATGGGTGGGAAATGATGGTTGAGTAGGAAAAGATGTATTATTAGTGCAGTAAAGGTCATGCTGGGGCTCTATCAGATTTCTATAATTGCAAAATACAATTTAAAGTAAGACAGAACTAGAATGAAAATTACCCTTGATAGTTGCTTCCTTTTCCAAATGTAAATAGAGCATGTACAAATGAAGGCAAAAAATACCTTTATTTGTCAGTAAATAAAGACTGAAAAGGTATTTTATAAAAATTGTAACTTGGATTCCAAGATCCTGCCTTTCTTGTGTCTATTTCTGGCCACGTGTGACATCTGCTGTTGGTCAGAGCCATCCATTTCTGTGAAGAAAAATACAAGTAAAATCAGTGAGAACTTCAGCTCTAGCAGATTTATAAAAGGTCTGAATTCAGAATCAGACTCACATCACAAAGATCTCAAAGTTAAGTTCAGCAAACTTAGAAAGGGCTTTGTTGACCACAGCATCATAGGTTCAGAGCTAGAAGAGACTATAGAGTTCACTGAATCCAAAACCCTAATTTAACAGCTGAAGAAACTGGGGTATGGAGAGGTTAAATTATATGCTCAGGATTATACAGCAAATAAGTATCAGATTTGATTCTGGGTCTTCCTAAATCTGAATTCAGTTGTCCCTCCTATATCATATACTAATAGATAGCACTTGCAAAGTCCTTTAAAATTTTGCAAAGTGTTTTACATAGTTACTTCATTTGATCCTCACAACCACCTTGTGAGGTTGAGGCTATTATCAT
>CM053585.1:334150037-334167361 GCA_028646515.1 Pseudochirops corinnae | reverse complement strand
ATATATATATATATATATATATATATATATATATATATATATATATATACACACACACACATATATATTAATATATTTATTTTTTTATTTAGATTTATTTATTTTTGTTTGTTTGATTGAAAATAAAAAAGGTTTAAAGAAAAAACAAGTCCAAAGACTACAGATTTAGAACCCTTGCTTTTTTAGAATGACCTTCACCTTGCCTATTTTATAAGTTATCTCTCCTTTGCCCTAATGTTAACATTCTAAATTCCAAAAAAGGAAAATTATCTATACAGTTTCTAACCATGAAAATTCTCTTCCTAAGATTTTTTTCTATTTAAAAAAAGAGAAAGGAATATGACTTTTTCCAGTCACACATATGATTCAGTGGAAAAATCACTATATTTGGTATGCTGGGGGAGCTGGGTTCAAATCCTGATCTTATTATCCAGTTGATCTTGGACAAATTGCTTAACTTCATTAAGGGTGTTTCCTCATATGTAAAATGTGGGGGTTGGACAAGGCACCTTTTAGCACTAAGTTTATGGAACTATAATGTTGCTTTAAACATACTCACCCAATCAATGACTATGAATAAACTTATTATTGAATGATATTTTTCCAACTTATTCCTCAATACTTTTTATTTGTACAGCTTTTCATTTTATAGAACTCTATATATTCCAAGAGACTGGGAATTAGATATAAATCTCTTAGGTCATGGAATCTGTCATTTTAAATCCATTCTGGGTCAGTAAATGGAAGGCATGCTGTCTGAAAATCATTTAGTTGTCAATATTTTTAAAATGTTCACAGCTGTCCAATTCCTAGTAGATTTGAGTATTTATTAGAAAATGCTTGCTGAGATCTGCTGCTTTCTGGGATTTCAGGCTGATAAAATCATAGTAGGGTACCAAGGAATCAATGTGTCCACCCTTCAATAAAGGCATAGCCTAGAATCTTGTATAGTTGGGGCTTTGAACGAACTTGGCTTTCTCCTCTGTAACTAAATCATGAATAGAAGTTGAACTGGAGTTTAACATACACTTTCTACTTTTAAACTGCAAAGAGTATGTAAATGTAGGTTGAGTTTATAGATGGTGAGTACAAGAGATAAAATGGCACAGGTTTATTGTGATCTCTCAGCACCATTGAATTATCTGTATCATCATCAATATTTGGATGTGGGATTTTTTGTTAAATAGAGGCTACATTTCCAGGAAGATCAGCAATATGCTCCCTGGAAGTGATAGCCTCTCATTAGACCATGCACAGAATATAATGGCCAGTTCTGATATTTTCAGTAGGACTGGGATAAATTAGAAAGCAACAATAATAAATGAAAATAATGTTTAATAATTATGTAGCACTTACTATTTATGTACCAGCCAGTGCATGAAGCCTTTTACAATTATTTTCTTGTTTGATCCTCACAACAACCCAAAGAAGTACATGTTAATATTATCATCTCCATTTCATTGATGAGAAAACTCAGAGAAACAGAATTTAAGTGACTTGCCTAGGGCCACATAGCTAGTAAATATTACATCCAAATTTGAACTCAGGTCTTCCTGACTACAGGCCCAGCACTCTATCTGCTGTGTCACTCTGCTGCCTGCCAAATTAACTTAAGAATCAATAACTATTTAATCACCTTCTATGTGGCTGCCATTGTATTAGGTAAAAGGGATTCAAATAGAATTCTTTAACAGCAATATAGATATGTACTGCTAAATGTTTAACAACAAGAATCCCTGGGAAAAATTATGGACACACTTTTGAACTTACTCTATACTATTAACATCTTTTTAGATCTAGACAACACATTTATCAATTTTTTATTTATAGCAGTTGCTGATTTGTGAAGTATAAGTGTTCACACTGAAATAACAATCACTTCTAATAAGTCAGTATGAACTGTCTCCAACACACCCTTGCAACCAAGGGAGATTTTTTTTTTCTTCTTAAAAGCAATGCAGAGCCACTGAAGTTTCTGGAACAAGAGAGTGACATGATCAGATCTATACATTAGGAATATGAAGATGGGAATCATGTGGAAGATGAAATGGAGAGAAGAGAAACTAGATACAGAGAAACTATTCAGGAAACTCTCATAGGTGAGAGGCCACAGGTCTGGATGAGAGGTAATACCAGCCTCCATAAGAGGGCAACCTAGATATGAAAGGACTTTGAATTTATGCCATATAAGAAATAGTTGAAGGTATCAGGGCTATTTAGCCAAGAGAAGAGTAGATCTAAGGGAGATAAGATTATATTCACCAAGAATTTGAAAGTCTATCATGAGGAAGAAAAATTATATTTGTTCTATTGGGGCCTATAAAGCAGAACTACAACCAATAAATGGAAATTACAAAAAGGTACATTATGGAAGGAGGAGGAGAAGGAAGAGGAGGAGGAGGAGAAGGAGGAAAAAGAAGAAAGATTCCTAATGATTAGAACTATATCAAAGTGGAAGCTACTTCAGGAAATAATGGGTTCTACCATGTGAAAGTCATTTTGAAAAAGGAAGGAAGGAAGAAAGGAAGGAAGGAAGGAAGGAAGGAAGGAAGGAAGGAAGGAAGGAAGGAATGTTTGGAGTACACTTCCAAGATAGGTCCTAAAAGGACTTCTTTTCCTTATGTGGGTTGGATTCGATGGCCATTGAGGTCCCAACCAGCTGAGAAATATTTGTGATTTTCTGAGTCTATAATGTAAAGGATCAACCCGTAAATGCCAGCAACTAGACCTTTCCTGAGAACAATACTATAAATGACTGAGAATATAAAGATATTTAGGGGGAAAATAGCTCATTGGTGGGTACCAGCTGGTGTCTTACTATGGATTAGAATAAACTAGATTGTAAAATGAATAGATCCCTGGCCCAAGAGTCTGGAAGACCTGAGTTCGATTCAGTTTCAGACATTTACCCTGGGCAAATTATTTAACCTCCATTTGACTCAATTTTTTCAGCTATAAAATTGGGAATATTATAATACCTAGTTCCCATAAAGTTGTTGTGAGAATCAAATGAAATAATATTTGTAAGGCACAAAGTGTCTAATACATCCCAGGTGCTTAATAAATACTTGTTTTCTGCTTTCCTTCTTTCCTTCCTTCTCTCTATCCTTCCTTTTTCTTCTGTTTTTCCTTCCTTCCTGTTTACCTTCATTCTTTTCATCTTTCCTTTCTTCCTCTCTCACTCCTGTCTCTTTCCTTTCTTTCTTCCTTCTTTCCTTCCTATTAGTTTTATACACATACATATACTTATATATGTATATGTGTATACACATATATTTGTACAAGAGTCATTAGAGTTGCTTTTCCTCATTTCATCCAGTCACATGCTCTGGCTCAATCAAAATTACACAAATAAGCAATGATAGAGCCATATATGTAACTCAGCACTCATGGATGTAAGTGCATTGAAATGACAAAGTAACTACCTCTTTGAATGATAAGCTGGGTGAATTGATGATTCAGTGGAGGGGGGGGAAAGAAGAAGAAGAAGAAGAAGAAGAAGAAGAAGAAGAAGAAGAAGAAGAGGAAGAAGAAGAAGAAGAAGAAGAAGAAGAAGGAGGAGGAGGAGGAGGAGGAGGAGGAGGAGGAGGAGCAGAAGGAGGAGGAGAAGGGGGAGGGGAAGGGGAAGGACAGACAATTTTTGGCTTCCTCTCTTGCTTTGTCCATCTTATGTGTCAATGAATATTCTCTGTCACTAAATTCTACATAGGAAAGTTGGGTGTCATTAGAGCTCTTTCCTCCCATTCAATTACACCTTGCACACATAGCATGGATTGAACTAGGCAAGCTTTTGCTTGACTCTTCCAGTTACCTTTTCTGTTCTGTGTTTCCTTTCTGGAGAATATGTCCAAAAATCATTCTTTTTCAAAATTTATTTATTTTATTTATTTATTTTCAGTTGTTAACATTCACTTCCATAAGTTTTAAATTTTCTCCCTCTCCCTTTTTCTTCCCTCCCAAAGACAGCAATATGATATGGTTCTACACATACATGCCTATTAAACACATTTTTATATTCGTCATGTTGCATAAAAGAATTTTACCAAAGGGAGAGACTGGGAGAAAGAAAAAACAAAACAAAACAAAAATGAAAATACTCTGCTTCACTCTGCATTCCAACTCCATACTTCTTTCTCTGCATGTGGATAGCATTTACCTTCATGAGTCCTTTGGAATTGTTTTAAGTCCTTGCACTCCTGAGAAGGACTAAGTCTATCAAAATCAGTCATAGCACACTGTGGCTGTTTCTGTGAGCAATGCTCTCTTGGTTCTGCCCACTTAACTCAGCATCAGTTCTTATAAGCCTTTCCAGGATTTTCTGAAGTCTGCCTGTTAATTATTTCTTATATCACAATAGTATTCCATTATATTCATGTACAAGAATTTATTCCCCCAATTGATGGCCATCCCCTCAATTTCCAGTTCTTGGCCACCACAAAAAGAGCTGCTGTAAATATTTTTTGTACACATAGGTCCTTTTCTCATTTTTATGACCTCTTTTGGGATGCAGACCTAGAAGGGATATTTCAGGGTCAAAGGGTATGAACATTTTATAGCCCTTTGGGCATAGTTCCAAAATGCCCTCCAGAATGGTTGGATCAACTCACAGCTCCACCAGCAATGAATTAGTGTTCCAACATTCCCACATCCCCTCTAACATTTATCATTTCTCCGTTTTGCCATGTTATCCAATCTGATAGGTGTGATGTGGTACCTCAGAGTAGTTTTGATTTGTATCTTTCTAATCAATAGTGATTTAGAGAATTTTTATATGACTACAGATAGTTTTACTTTTTTTCTCTGAAAACTGCTTATTCATATTTTTGATCATTTATCAATAGGGGAATGACCTGAATTCTTGTGAATTTAACTCTGTTCTCTATGTATTTTAGAAAAGAGGACTTCATCAGAGACACTAGTTATAAAAAAAATATTTCCCAGTTTTCTGCTTCCCTCCATTCTTGGTTGCATTGACTTCGTGCAAAAACTTTGCAATTTAATGTAATCAAAAATATCCATTTTGCATTTAATAATGTTTTCTATGTCTGGTCATAAATTTCTCCATTCTTCATAAATCTGATAGATAAACTATTCCTTGCTCTCATATTTTGCTTATTGTATCAGCCTTTACACCTAAAATATATACCCATTTGGACTTTGTTTTCATATATGGTGTCAGACATTGGTCTGTGCCCAATTTATGCTATACTATTTTCCAGTTTTCCCAGAAGTTTTTGTCAAATAGTGAGTTCTTAGCCCAGAAGTGAGGGTGGTTGGGTTTATAAAAGAGTAGATTGCTATAATCATTGACTGCTATGTCTTGTACCTAACCTGTTCCACTGATCTCCTCCTCTATTTCTTAGCCAGTACCAAGTAGTTTTGATGATTGCTGCATTATAATACAATTTAAGATCTGGTATGTCTAGGTCATCTTCCCTAGAATTTCTTTTCATAAATTCCTTAGATATTCTGGACCTTTTGTTCTTCTGGATGAATCTGGATACTATTTTTCTGTCTCTATAAAATAATTTTTAGTAGTTTCATCTGTATGGCCTTAATAGGTAAATTAATTTAGGTAGAATTGTCATTTTTATTATTTAACTCAGCCTACACAAAAGCAACACGTTTTCCCAATCATTTAGATCTGACTTTATTTGCATGAAACGTGTTTTGTAATTGTGTTCATATTGTTCCTGGGTTGTTTTGGTAGGTAGACTCCCAAATATTTTATGTTTACATTATATGGAATGGAATTTATCTCTTTATCTCTTGATGTTGGGCTTTGTTAGCAATACATTATAAATGCTGATGATTTATGTGAGTTTATTTTATATCCCAACATCATTCTTGTGATGGATATTTTCAGGCTTGGAGGGAATGTCATGAGTTTGAGATACTCAGATGTTTTCAGTCCAGTAAGTAGAAATTACTCATATTGGGAAAGTTTACATTAGAGAGGAATGCCACTGATAATAGGAGGACTCAAAGTATTTCACCTCACTAACCAAAGGTTATGGAATTTGAGACAGGCAGGACAGATAAATGGTTCCACATTTTGGTGAATTTAAGGATCATTTTCCTTGTAGAATGTAACAGTAGTTATATGTTAAACTGTTGAATCCTGAATTCTGTTTATCTCATTCTTTTCATCTTTGTCTGTTAGAATTTCTTTTTTTTTTTCCTTTGGAAATAATTATCTGTCACATACTTGATTCAGATTGAGTATTTTTACTCTCTTCTCCCACCTCTCCTGTCTTGGGGAAAACCTTGATGTAAGCCAAATTCTATGTACAAAGGAGTGAATCTATTAGATATGTTACATTCCAAATTGACCTTGGTGAGGTGTATGCTTTAAAATAATTGCTTTAAATTTGAGTTAATTATCTTGGGGACATGAAGTAATAAAGTAAAGAGTGAATCCCTATGGCTGGATACAGAGTGGAGAACGGTTCCTCTTGTGATGTGATCTCAGTAAATGTCACTTTCTAAAAACTTTTTTTTTAAGTAGCTCAGTCATCTATCAAGGCAAGAAAACAGTAACTAGTATCAATTGTTCTCAACAGTGTACCAGTCTCACTCATCTTCCATCTGTTTCAAGCTAATAATAGTAGAGAAATTAGGGATTTGGACTGGATGGTTTTAAAAACTGGCCAGTTAAACTTCTATAGCAAGGTTGATTGTTTTTGAAAGTGAGAAAGATTATGAGCTCCTGCTGAAGAACCATGGTTGCCAAGGGTCTAGTGTGCCTCCACAGCCTACGTTGAATATCTCTGTGATTATTGGTTTAGTATATGTCTTTGCCTATCTATGCCATTTGTGGTTATCAGGCAATGCAAAAAAAAAAAAAAAAAAAGCACCTCTAGTCTTGGATGAAGAGCACTGAAGGTTTTAAAGTGATGATTCTACTATCAAGCCATAAGAAATGATGAGTAGACAGATTTGGGAGAAACTTAGAAAGATTTACATGAACTGATATTTAATGGAGTGAGCAAACCAGGAGACCACTGTACACAGTAACATTATATGATAATCAACTATGACTGACTTAGCTACTCTAGGCAATAAGACAGTTCTGGAACATTCATAATGGGAAATGCTCTCCACATCCATAGGAAGAACTAATAGCATCTGTATGTAGATTGAAGCATACTATTTTCACTTAGGAAGGTTTTCTTTTTTTCTATTTCTTCTTTCACAACATGATTGATGTGGAAATGTGTTTTACATGATTGCATACGTATAATCTACATCAGATTGCTTGCCCTCTTGGGGATAGAGGGAGAAAGAAAATTTGGAACTCAAAATATTTCAAAAATAAATACTGAAAATCATCTTTACATATAATTAGAAAAAGTAAAAATAAAACCATAAAATAAAACAAATAATAAATTAATAAAAAGAGGGGGGAAAGTGATTATTCTGTTTCACAAAGCCAATGACACCTAAGCTCTTGACCATGGCCTATTGAGACATTCCCTTCTCTTTCAGTGATGCATGACTCAGATTTTTCTAGACCCTAGCTGCCAGAGGCTATAGAAGTCTAATATATAAATTTCTCAGTATTTCCTCAGTATAGAAAAGGGAAATAAAAATTAATTTAGTATCCTATCCCTTCCAAATTCAGAGAGATAAGCAAAATGTGAGCATATATAAAAACCACTGCTCTTTTCCTTCCCTGCAAATCCCACTTTGACATATCTCAACATGAATAACATTTATTTTAGATAAAAGGAAGTATTGCTCATTATTTATAGTGTATGTCTGACATCATGGATCAAATATTTAAATCACAAAATTGGTATTGCAGACATGACATCCAGGACTGTGCAGAATATGGAAAACTGATATTTTAAAATAACACTTTCCTGAATCATTGACTCAGAAAGATTTCAGTAAACGTAGCATGCAATGTAACTTTACCCTATTGGGAAATAGTAAAAATAAGAGTAATTAGTAGATGCCTGAACATGATAAAAATAATAAACATTTAAATGTCTGCTTGAGACAATGAACATTTTTTTTTAAAGACTAAGTTTTCCCATCTCACCCATGCTAAAAGTATAACAGGCACTCACAGACCCAATCCGATTGGGTCAAATATAGATCATCAGGGAAGTTTTTATCTACTCTGTTTTTCTGACCTGGGTCTTAGGCATGCTGGTGATTCTTTATTCCTGGTGTTTCATCTTATTGGTCCCTAAATTAGCTCACCCTTCTGATTAGCTTTAGTGTTACTGCATTTCTGAACTTCTCAGCTCAAATGATATGTCTCATCCTCCTCCAGTGGAAACTACAAGCATATGCCACCATACCTGGCAAAATTAATTATTTTTCAATGAAAATAAAACACAAATGCAACATGCTCTAGATGAGAACTACCATAATTAACAAAACTTGAAATTAAAGGAGTTCTTATTGTATTTTTTTCTTCAGCTTGTTTCCTACGTATTGAAAAACCTGTGGTCAGAACAGTGGGAAATGGGCTAGATCCTCCAAAAAATGATCCTTGATACTATAGTTTAGTTCATTTTAAAAGGTCTCCGAAAAAGAGGGAACCTAACATTAAATTTTATGGATGACAATATACAGTTCCCCAGATGGGATCTGAGTATACCATCAAGATCATTTCCAAACAATGTGCAAGGAGTTATAGATAATAAGCAACTTGGCAGCAAAATGCTATACTGCTATATCCCAGGCTTTATAGTGACTTTAGGATATCAAATCTAAGTGTTCTTCAAAATCCAATGCTTTGTTAAAAAAAAAAAAAAAGAAAGAAAAGAATCATTTGATCATCTTCTGAAAGGCAAAGGAAATCAAATTATGTTTTTAAATTTGTGTCTTCTGGAAATTTCCCTGTATGCCCTCCACTTTCAAGTCCAATGAAACATTTTTTTTTTTTTGGTAAATCAAACAGCTTTTTTTTTTCCAATTTCATACTTACCGACATTTCATAATTTATATTTATATTTTTAAAATAAAGTTGAGATTAATTTCCATACTTGTAGACAAATTTAATCCCAGAAAAAAAAAAAACATTATTTGTTAGGTAAAAGATCCTTGAATTATTCTTAATACATACTTCATACCAGAAAGTCCACCTCAAAGTACATTTCCATCACTTAATATGGAATAAAGTGAATTCAGGCTGTCATTGGAGATATAAAGAGAAACTGAAAACTCAAGAAAATTACCTTATTCCCGATGTAAAAAGCAAACTTTTTTCATATGGTATAGCCAGATAACTAAGGGGAAAATAATTTGGTTCTTGAATAGTCTGGAATATTATTTTAATACTCCAGTTGACTTTACATATGTAGAACAGCCTTAATGTTAAGTTGTCAGTGTAAAGACATTTAACAATTATATGAAAAAAAATAAATTGGAGACTTAAATGAATGCTAAATATTTTGAACATAGCTTGAATTGAACAATCAAGTCAGTAAGCACTTGTTAAGTTCTTACAATGTGTTAGACATTGTGCTAAGAAAACCAATAAACCATATTTCTTGGACTATTAATACTCAGTTCTCAATTCTGGATACCTAATCCCTAGGTTCTTCCTCATGTGCTAGGATGCTCAATCAATCTGTGATCTTATCACTATGAGTAACTCCCTTCAATAGCGCAGTTCATATTCATTCCTTTTCACCCTATGTCATTCTTGTTCACATCTTCCTGTCAAAGCTCCACAGGGGATTCACAAAAAGTTCTGGGGTCCTTTCAGTAGAGTTCTTAACATTATATGGGTAAATATTGAGCAAACAGGTTATGTCTCTACTATAATTTAATCATTCAACATAAGTTTGCTTAATCTAGTATGTTTAAAATTTTTCTGAGATTATGGTACTTCATGATTCAGTGCTATATAGTGTCACCAAGAGAATACTTATAATAAAGAAATGGAGTTTTGCAGCAAGAAGATATGGAATTACAGAAGGAAATAGTGTTATCAGTAAGAGGACATTTTAATGGAGTACTAAAATATACTAAGTCAGAAACAGTAAATTCCAATAGCATAAAATCACATATTCCCTCAGAAAAAAATAACTAAGTAAAAGTTGGTAATACATACACTATATAATTACTGTAAGATCCTCATGTAGACTTCCAAGGAACACTAATATTAATTGTCATCTCATTTCTTCATGTATGGAGTAATTGTTTGTTTTGTTTTATTGTGCTTTGTTTTGTTTTGTTTTTTACCATATCAAATTCCTTTCAGAGATAGTTGTTTCCTTTTTTTTTTTTTTTTTGCTTTTTGGAGGGCAATTGGGGTTAAGTGACTTGCCCATAGTCACACAACAAGTAAGTGTGTCAAGTGTCTGAGGCCAGATTTGAGCTCAGTTTCTCCTGATTTCAGGGCCGGTGCTCTATTCACTGCGCCACCTACCTCCCCCCGAGATAGTTGTTTCTACCAAGACTAATGGCAGCATCCTGAGAATAGTCCAGCTGTATCTTTGCGCTGCCAAACAACTGATTTGAAGGATTTATTTCTATACAGTTGCATGTATTGGCTATGTATGTTCCATATTTCTCAAAATTAGAAAACAAATTCAGAGATCTTAATATTTTTAAGTTGACTAAAAGTATTTATCATCTAATTATGATGTGAAGTCCGTTGAAATAGTCCATTAGTATACATATACACAATAGGCATTGGAGGTGATTAAAGTCAGTCTGTGACTTGAATAGGAGGAACAAACCAAACTAGATGCTACTTGGCAGGATGCAAAGTGCTTTTAATTATCCTGAGCAATGAAATTTCAATTGTCCTTGGCACCAAAAACTGACATAGGTATATTCTTACTTCATTGCAAACATAAATCTGTGATCTCATCAACAGATGAGCTTCCTTCAATAATAGATATAGCATAACCCATCCATTCTGTGTGTCTCTCATGTATTCCAACAAATTCAATGGGTAGCTGGAAAGAGAATGAATCCTATTTCCTATCAGTTCAGACTATACACATTCCATTTTGTATTATGTATATTTCTTTTCCTTTCCCTGGGTACCATCTAACTTTCTTCCTTACATGAAGCAGACAATTTCACAATAACAGATATATGCTCATTATAGTGATGATGAGAAAATAGAATCAGATGCTTAGAAGAAGATTAAGAAGAGATGAAGTTGAAATAGGGTAAGAAACATGGGCCATGGAGATTCACATTACCATCACCACAAACTCTCTCTTCCCTCAAAGCACTCCAACTTGATAAAATCCACTTTGCAGTTTCCATCTTCATTGTGTTGCTATCACATAAAACAACTCCAGTAATGGTTCAGGTCTTTAAAAAAAAAAATCATCCCTGTGGGACAGTTTGTTTTCCCTTCCTAACAAGTCTTCCATAAAAACTTCTAATGGGAACGTGAAAACAAATGGCTGTTGCTCCTGCCACTTAAGTTAACACTAAGGAAGTATTGAGTTCAGTTGAGGGGAATATCAAAATTTGCTGACAGATGAGGCAAATATTGACTGACTCAACTCCCAAAGTCAATATTCACTTTGAGGGACAATATATCTTGCTCTTTCCCCAAACAAGTATTCGATACAACATATGCATGTGACTGCCATAGATGTGTGACCAAATGATTTGCATTTAATTCAAAGATAATTGGCGAATATCTTGCCAATTTCTACCTGGAGGTCTCTCTGTTCTTTGAAATCAGTGGTGATGTTATTTAGTCAATTCTAATTTGAAAGTATGGTAATACAAACATTCCCATTTGAACTGCACAAGCACTAAATACTTAGTGACTTTCACTCCCAAGAAGATAGCAGGTCATATTTAGCTCTGAGGACCTAGGGTCATGGAGTAGACTTAACTAATATGTTTCCCAAGTCAGAAAGCTTCACTCCTTTTTTTTTTTTTTTTAAGGACTCAACAGGCCTGAGCTATAGGTCATAGCCAAGAAGATGGAATTTAATAGATGTAAATATAAAACTTTACACTTAGTATACAAATAATCGACTTCATAAATACAGGATCAGGAGGCATGACTAGAAAATAGTTCCTGGGGGAAAAGATCTAAAAGTCAGTAGTGGTGGTACCCATCTATAGAGCCTGAATCTGGGGAAGTTAAGGCTGGTGGATCACTTGAGATTGGAGAGTTCTAAGCTGCAGTGGGATAAGCCATTGAAATATTTGTGCTAAGTACAGTTTTGATACTGTGAAACTTTAGGGACCACCAGTTTACCTAAGGTGAAGTAAACTAGTCCATCCTGAAATCAGATAAATTAAATCTCCTTTGTCTGTCAGTGAGGAGATCAAGTCTATGAGGAGCTCCCCTGTACTTGCAACCAGGGTGAGATAGAAAAAAAAAATCTCAGGGTGTTTATGGCTTGCAGTCTCAGTGAGTCCAAAGTGTTGCATCCAACCAAAAGACTAATGGATTTGTTGTTGTTTTTTTGTGTTGAGAAGCATAGTATCCAAAAAGAAGGAGAAAAGAATTCAGCAGTATTCATATCTGAGTGGTGTTCTGCTCTGAGCATAGTTTCAGAAAGACATTTGCAGGCTGGGCACCCAGGCTAGTAAAAAGAACTAGGGACCATGAAATGAACATCGGTTGATGGTACTGGAGATATTTAGCCTGCATAACAAAGATCTTAGGGACATGAAAGCAGTCTTCATGATATGAAGGACTGTCATATTGAAGAGAGATTATAATTAATGCTTCATTGTCTGTACTTACAGGAAGCAAGCTTCATTCTTTAACAGCTAAAGTTTCAGAGGTTTTCTCAGGGCAAATGCTTCAGACACAGAATCAATGCAGCCATGTCACTCACAGACTTTTGGCCCTGAAAGAAATTGGTTAGGTGCACCGCTTGTGTATCCTAAAGTGACTGGATGCCAAAGAGTGACAAATATAGTGAAAATTATCATTTGATCAAGTTCTGGAAAAATTAGGTGATGATTTTGTAAACCTCATCAGTCATATCCCAGACCTAGAATGGAAAAGAACCTTAGACAGATCTAACACAACTCCTTCATATTACACATAAGGAAACTGAGATCAAGAAAGGTTAAGTGGTTTGTCCAGGGCCACAGAGGTCATAGATGACAGAGATTCTGTGATTTTGACCCTTAGTGTCCCCATTTTCAAGGTGATAAAACTGAAGTTTGGGGAATTTAAATGGTATTCCCCAGATCACACAAAGTGAGTAATGGATGCAGTCAAAAGTCATTCAGCGTTTCTGACTCCATACTCAATGGTCTTTGCAATAGAAATAAAGAGGGAATCTTTCTATCAAGTGTTCTAGGGATACTGGAAAGAATTACTCAGCAAGGGTGTGGAATGTCTTTTTATTGGAAGAGTAAGTGGAGTTTCTTGTTTTCATGCTTAGTCCCTGTTTTCTCCAACATATTTTAATGCAGTTCTGCTGGTGATGGGAGCATGGAGCAGATGACATTTTAAAATTCCTTCTCTGATTCAGAGATAGAGAGATGATCAATGTACATTTCATGCATGTGTACTCAATTTGAGAAGGATTCATACTCCAGATGAACGTGGACATGGAAGCTATGCATTCTGCAGGGATCGAGAGACTTCTTTTTTAGTCAGAAACATACCCAAAAAACTGTTGAAAAAGACATAAAACTGTGGCCTGGTTTTTACATCCCTCCTGCTGAATGCCCCACCAGGAGCATCATTTTGGAAGAACTACAGCTGTTTCCAAAATGTTACCATTAACCTCATTTTTTCTAGTGTTGTGCCAAGAAAGAAAGACCTAATATTTATTTATCCATTCATTCATTCATTTATTTATTTATTCATTTATAATCATATAATTTGTGTACACACATATATACACATACATGTTTGTATGTATACATATGGATTCTTCTTTGATGGCAATTTTGGTTTACTCAGTTGGGGGGTGTGTGATTTAACTGATCTCAGAATTTTATTGCTATAGAGCAGAGGTTCTAACCTTACTTTTTATGTTTCATTGTTGAAGCCTATGAACCTCCCCTTCCCCTAGAATAATATTTTAACTGATAAAATAACATACATGGGATTGTAAAAAAAAATATTAAATTATAATTAACAAAATAAAAATTTTTAAAATAACAAGTTTCCAGACTGCAGGTTATGAACTCTGGCTATAGGGAAACTGCCTCAATCAGCACTTGTTCCCCAACTTCTCATGTTAGGGACTTGATAAAATCCTGAAAGTCAACAAAGCATTTAATAAGAATTTGCTAAGGGACTTACATAGGGTCAAACAGCTGAAATGTTTCTGAGATTGGAGCTGAACTCAGGTCTTCCTCACTCTGAGGTCAGTTCTTTATTCTTTATCCATTACACCATACATTCACATGCATGTATGTTTATACATATAGACACACATATACATCTATGTGTCTGTGTATATGTGTTCACACATACAGAGCAGTTAGAACAGTGGATAAATTACTGGACTTGGAAGTCCAAATTCAGCCTCAGACACTTAACCCTGTTTGCCTCAGTTTCCTCATGCATAAAATGAACTGGAAAAGGAAATGGTAAACCACTCCTCTATTGTGTTGGAAGAATAAATGAAGTGTACTGTTTTGATTTTTAGTTCTTGTGGTTTTCTGCATGTTTCAATGTAGTTCTGCTGGAGATGGGAGGATGGGCCATGAAAACACCAAAAATGGAGTCACAAAGAGTTGGCCACAACTGAAACAGGTGAACTTCATCATCATCATATCTATACATATCAAATGAGATATTAATTATGTAGCATTTGCTTACATTTATACAGTGTTTATTGTGTGCCAAGCACAGCATGATCATTTTCTTATCTGATCTTCACAGCAACCCTGGAAATTGGTGCTTTTATAATTATTCCCATTTTACAGATGAAGGAGCTGAAGCAAATATAAGTTAAGTGAGTAACTTACCTGGGATTATACAATTAATAAGGGACTGGAGGACAAATTGGAATTCAGATCTTCCTGACTCCAGGGCCAGTCAGTATTCCCTCTACACTATGGGGCCACCAAGGTAGGAATTAGTCATTGCCTGTTTGCAATAATGGTAGATAGATGGATAGATAGATAGATAGATAGATAGATAGATAGATAGATAGAATATCAGCAGATAAGTATTGAATCCATCTGCTGTATTAGTTCCTAAGTAAATAATAATCTAGTTCATACTGTCTTTAAATTGTCATTCTTTTTAATGAATCTAAGCATACACACGCACACACACACACACACACACACACACACATATTCCTGTTGTAAACTCCCCTTCACAATATGCAATTGTTCAACAATTCAACTGAATTTTGTTTCATTTTTTTTGTTTGTAAAGTGAAGTAAAAATTCCCAAAATTTCATATGAAAAAAACAAAACCAAGAATGCATTTGTGGAATCTTTCAGCAGCATGTTTACATATCAAGAAGTCACAATGGATTTTGATGCTGCAGGCAATGCACTGTGTGTTTTACCTTCCTGGCAGGAAGGCAGTTCCAAGCCCAGCAACATCATGTCCCTGGGCAATCGAAGCTTAACAAAGCCTGCACACTGGTATTAGGAAATAATGAGAATAGATGATGTTGTCTTTATGTAGACTGGAAGTTTTCTCCCTCAGGTTTATGCACAACCGGGTTTCAGGTTAAATAATAATCCTGAATTATGTTATATGACTTTGGGTCATCACGAAAGAACTTTGTCTATAGAAATAAGTCTACTTGGGAGATATTTTGTAGCTAGATCCAATTATTTTTTTTCCTTGATTTTTCCTTCAAGGTCCCAGAAGTAGCATTTCTTGCTATCAGAGCTACATTCTCAGTCCTTCATTTTTACATTTAAAAAACCAGTCATGGCTACAAAGTACTTTCTATACTTTATTGATCTGTGCATCTTTAGAGGGTTGGTATTGAAATTATGCTGTCCATCTTTTACTGAAGAGCTAACTGAAGTATGTGGAGGCTGTCCAAGGTCATAGGAACATTGGTCTACAACTCCAAATCTTAGGTCCAAAGAGGTTAGGTAACATGCCAAAGTCACAAAATTGTGGGGATTTGAATGCCAGGTTTCTGGTTTTAAAGCCTCTGTGCTTTCTGTTGAACCATGCTACCTTCCACCACAAAGTACATAGGGGAGAGCATGAAGACTTGAACACAGATCTTCTAAAATCTGGACCCTGGAAGATTATAGTGCAGTGTAGACATATGAGTGGCAAGCTGATGGTATATGCATTTTCAATCTAACTCCCCCACTTCAGCAACCTCAAAACACAGGGAATGTTGCAGCTACAATAAGAGAAACAGTGGCAATAAGAGAAGACAGAAACACTTCCATGCAACACAAAACCTTCTGAAAAAATGCCAGAGGGCTGAGCTACCTAAATCTCCCACTCCACCTACCATCCTTGGCTCTCTCAGGTGCCAGGCTTAGCCAGTAATTAGTACTTGACTACTTGGGCATTTCATGCTCCAGATGTGGTGGACCCCATTATGTTCATGAAATGGTTCATTTCCCTCCCCCTATTCCCTGTAATAGGTAGAAAATATTAATTCTACTCAGACAAGTGATGGAAAGAAGCAGTAAGTGTAAGGAATGGAGAGAAAGCCCCAGAAGTGAGAAAAATGGATAGAAAGGAAGAAACTTCCATATTCAAGGGAAAGGGACCATAAACTTAGATCTGGTCAGTTGTATTTCATGGCAAAACAGGAGTTCTGCTCAGATGTCAGTCTCCAAACTCAAAGAGACTGAAGGATCCAAGTTCCAAGGAATATGGGCAAGAGTAAAAATGTGTTCCAGGGCAGTCAACGCAAATGGGCTGCTACCCCACTAGAAGTATGCTGCAGACAGCACACATTAGCCTAGAAATATCTCTTATGAGGGTCAGTTAGGTGGAAGAGTGTGTAAAGCACTGGACTTGAAGTTAGGAGGACCTAAGTTCAAATCCAGCCTTGGATACTTACTAGCTTTGTGATCCTGGGAAAATAACTTAAACCCAACTACTATTTTTAAATGTACCTATTGTGAAAATTTCAGTGTGATCCAGTTTTTTTCTTCTTTTGTTTGTTTTGGGGTGGGAGTTTATTATCCAGATGTGAGAAAGTATTAATAACACAGATTAAACAGAACAGTGTATGTATCCATTCCCACCACCCAACTCAGTTTTGAATATTTACCAACATGCCACCTGTGTTGCTCTTTAAACATTGCTTATACTCATCAGGAGTTTAGTTGCAGATTTATGGAATTAAGACATTGCCATACCAGGGGCCTAGAGTGCCTTATTGTCATTATTTCATTTGAGCCACACAATACCCCTAAGCTAAATAGTAAGGAGAGGAACCTAGAATAGAAG
>CM053585.1:334078913-334149937 GCA_028646515.1 Pseudochirops corinnae | reverse complement strand
ATTCTACAGAAATAATAAAACTATAACAAGAATCTTCAGAATGATTTAAAACAGTAACATAAATTTAGAAGAAGTTGAAGTGGGAATTAAATGATGAATCATATCTATCAGAGAAGAAATGAACAAATAATACAGCAAGAAAATCAGACACATGACAGATAATCACTCCAAAAAATAGTGGTCCTGAAAAAGAAAATGAAACCTTTTCACCTCAAAAATACAAAAGAGAAATAAAACTAGTATAAGGAGAGGCAAAATTTGGTCAGAGCAAAACAACAGACAACCTTGAAAGAATTTGTGAATCTTATGTGATCAAAATGACTGATTCTGAAGACAGAGTACACAAGGACAATTTATCCTCGGTAACTCAGAAAACCAATATGATTAATTAAAAATCCTGAGCATCTATTTTAAGCTATTTTACAGGTGAATTGTTTGAAGGTTTGTGAAAAGATGGCAAAGCACTGATTCAGTGATTGCACAGATTGATGAAAAGGATAATTCCATCCTTAGAACTTGAATGAACAGTTATATTTCAAAATTCCAATGCCATGCAATAAATTTTACAAACAGTTAAGGAAAGGGCTTTTAGCCTTTGTCTTTAAGAAGTTTAAAGAAAAGATTTGGTCATGATAGTTCCAAAACAAACAGAAAAAACAACCAAACAAAGGAGGTCAGTAAATATCCCCCAATGAGATCCTATAAAACTGAAAAACTGAGTCTAATCATTTGATGTACTTTCAACAAGAAAAGAAAGAGAGAAAGAGAGAGAGAGAGAGAGAGAGAGAGAGAGAGAGAGAGAGAGAGAGAGAGAGAGAGAGGGAGAAATTTGAGTTATTCATTCAAAAGTAATAATAATTGGAGTGTTTGACTGCAAGAAAAGATAAACAATGAAATCAATTATTTCATGCTTCTCAGGCAAGACAAAGTTATTATATAAAAATAAAATTGGGATCAATACGTATGTTTTAAAAAGAACAAAGAAGTGCTTGCTTCAGCAGCACATATACTAAGATTGTAATGATACGGAGAAGATTAGCATGGCCCCTGCACAAGGAAGACACTCAAATTCATGAAGTGTTCCATTTTTTGAGCCTCACTCTCATTGGAGTTGGTTCAAAGAAGGAATAACAAGTACATTCAGAAAAGTAGGAGGAGGAGAAGAGAGGACTGGGGTGTTAGAAGAGAGGGTAGATTGGGCAGTGTAAAAATCATAAATAAAACACATTTGAGAATGGACAGGGTGAATCCAGGGAGAAAGTAGGATAAATGGGGAAATTAGCATGGAAGGAAATATATGGTCATCATTACTGCAAAAAAAATTACAGGATGTTTCTCTGATGAAGACCTCATTTCACAAATATATAGAAACCTAAGTTAAATTTATATAAATAAGAGCCATTCATCAATTGATAAATGGTCAAAGGATATGAACAGGGAGTTTTCAGATGAAATAATCAAAGCTATCTACAGTCTTATAAAAAATGTTCTAAATCACTATTGATTAGAGAAATGCAAATTAAAACAACTCTAAACTACCATCCCACATCTATCAGATTGGCTAATACAACAGAAAAGGAAAATGACAAAAATTGAAGGAGATATTGGAAAATTAAGATATTAATGCACTATTGGTGAAGCTGTAGCCTGGTTCAATTATTCTATAGAGCAATTTGTAATTTTTCCCAAAGGGCTATAAAACTATGCTTATCCTTTGACCAAGCAATAACAGTATTAGATCTGTATCCCAAAGACATTAAAAATAGAAAATGACCTATGTGTATAAAAATACTTATAATAGCTCTTTTAGTGGTGGCAAAAGAGTTGTAAATTGAGGGGATGTCCATCACTTGGGGAATGGCTGAACAATTTGCTGTATATGATTGTGATGGAATCTAATTGTGCTATAAGAAATGATGAGCAGGATGCTCTCAGAAAAAAACCTGGAAAGACTTACATGAAATGATGCAAAGTGAAATGAGTAGAACCAGGAGATTATTGTATACAATAACAATAATATTGTATGAAGATTGACTGTGAATAATTTAGCTATTCTCAGGAATATAATGATTCAAGACAATCCTGAAGGACTTATGATGAAAGGTCCTGTCTCCCTTTTCAGAAAGAACCAGTGGAACGTGAAAGCAGATTGAAGCATAATATTTTCCTTTATTTTTCTTGGTTTTGGGGTGTGTGTATGTGCGTGTGTGTGTGTGTGTGTGTGTGTGTGTTCTGTATTCTTTCATAGCATGACTAGCATGGAAATATGCTTTGTTTGACTAGACATATAACATATGTCAAATTCCTTGCCTTCTCAATGAAGGGGGGAAGGTAGGTAAGGAGAGAATTTGGAACTCAAAATTTGAAAAAAAAAAAAAAAAAAGAACACTGAAACTATTTTAACATGTAGTTGGAAGACTAAAATATTTTTTAAACAGAACAAAAAGGAAACATTAGGAGGAAAAGAGATTTATATTATAGACCAGTAGAACTTTAACAGTGATGTAAATGAATAAAAGTATAATGAAAAAAGTACATTCTAAATTGAACCATGAACAAAGTAAATTGAGTAATGTTTTGGACTTAGGGCCAGGAAGATCTGAATTCAAGTCTTGTCTCAGATATAGTACTAGCTGTACGACCCTAGACAAGTCATTTAACCTCTCCCATGCACATTTTCATTAGCTATAAAATGAGGAGATTGGACTTGATGGTTTCCCAGGTCCCTTCAAGCTCTAAATCTATGATTCTCTGAAAGGAAAAAATAATTGAATTAATATTCTATGAAATAAAGTCCACATTCCCTTTAAGCAATTCAATGTTTTGGTTATTTGGTGTTTTGAGTTTTGGATGATGACAAAGAAAAAAGTTTCTTGAATGGGGATAGGAAAAATAAGAGAACAACAAAGCTAGAGATGCACTTCCACCCAATCTAGATGTAAGTTGAAAAGAAATAAAAAAAAATATCTTTAGAGTCTTGACAAGTATGCATTACTATAAGAAAGCAAGGTAGAAGACAGGAGAGAAGGAACCATTATGGCAAGAAGTAGAAGACTTCTTTTATCCAGAAGGGAAAGTGAAGGTTCTTATTGAAACATCCATTGCTGAGGAAGTGCTCAGACTCATAGGTGCCTCATAACCATATTTCTTGGAATAAAATACAGAGAAAAAGCTTAGGAGCTCAGCTTTTCTGAGCAAAGGTCATATTCATTTATTCATTAAATAAATGTTTTAAGCCTCTATTATTAGCCAGAGATGGTGCTAAGTGCTGGGGATACAAAAAAGAGGCAAAAGATGGTCCTTGCCCTCAAGGAGCTTACAATTTAATGTCAGGTAACATGCAAGCAAATATAGACAAAGCAATACAGGTTAAATAAGAAATAACTAAAAGACGGAAAACATCAGAATAAGAGAAGTTAGTGAAAGCTTCCTATGAAGGTGAACTTTTAATTGGGACTTAAACGAAGCCAGAAAAGTATTGCTTCATTCCCCAGAAGAAAAGGTGTATGGCCTTCCAGGGGTGATCAATATCTAGGACAAAATATTCTGTAAGCCCTTGCCTGGCTTCCCGGAAGGCACAGAGCTGGAAGGAGTCAAATAATGTTGAACCAAAGTGCCGTGTAAAATAGACCTAACTTAATCAGGAGTCCCACAAATTGTTTCAAGTTCTAATGTGCAAGTTTCAGCCTCAATGTGTAATAGATGTTATTACTTTCCACCTATTTATTTCTTCTGCTAATATATACTTGATGCCAAGCATACTTTTGCATGTAGGAAATGAATAACTCCCGGACGATGGTTTACCTTGTACCTTGAGTATCGTTTTACTCTCTTCTTCAGAAACAACTCTAGACATGGATCTGGATGAAGCTTTAAGTACATTTTCCCTAGGGTCCTGGGGTGAGGATATAATGTGACAAAGAAAGTACACAGAAGGAATTTCAGATGATTGGGTTTCCCTAAACACAGTTGATGACACAGTGGTTAGAATACTGGACCTCGAGTCAGGAAAACAAGTTGAGATCTTGCTCCTTTTACTAGCTGTGTGACCATAGGCAAGTCACTTAACCTCTGTTTGCCTCAGTTGCTTCAACTCTAAAATAGAGCTAGTAATAACACATACACTCCATGTATTGTGAGGACCAAATGAGATAATATTTATAAAAAGAGCTTAGCACAGTGTCTGCACATAAGAGGCAACATACACATTCTTCTTCCCTTCCCTTCCCTTTTTCCCCAGGATTGAAACTTGTCCAGACTATGTATGTGAGCCCAGAGAACAGAGACCCTTTAGGGGTGGCAGAGAAGATACAGTGTCTTACCACTAGGCCCCAGCAATGGTCATAATTCTTAGAAACGGATGTATATATTCTCTAAAATGTGGATGTCAAGCCATTTGCCTAGAAATCCATAAAGATGCAGACGCTAGCTTAAGATAGTGCTTGGTATATACTAGCAGGTACTTAATAAGTGATAGTTGATTGACTGACACTATTTGAAATTTAGTGCACCAACTATTCCTGGTCATTCAAAAGATTAAAAAACCCTAGAAAGAAAAATAAAAGAGAATTGTTGGAAAATATCAACCAATGATCTATAAAGTTAAATTATCCAGAGTGTTCTATATCATAATTTTTTAAAGAAAACTCTATCAATGACTCTCTTCAAATATAAAATTCTTTACATCTATTATTTTTCCTCCCCTGATTTTCTCTTCCTGTTAGCATGATATTCACACTTGGCCCAGTGATTTCAATTCTTCACTTTCCTTTCCTTTGTAATCCTTGCTCTTCCCTTAGAAGTTACCTAATTGTATGGGCTAAACTAAGAATTTTGTTGTCAAATCTTAGTCCCTTTTTTACCTCTTCTGTGCATTTGATCTCAATATACTATGCAAAAACCATTGAATCTGCATTGGGAAAACTGAAGTTCAAATCCCACATCTGACAGTTGAGTGACTGTGGGTCAGTCATTTCTCTTCCTTGGATTTCAGTTTTCTAGTCTGTAAAATGAAGGGCTTTGGAGATCCCTTCACAGTGTAGATCTGTGACACTGATAGCCAAATCCAATTACCTTTTCTCAGGGTTACTCCCCTATGTAATTAGTACCATTTAACTTTCCCCTTCTTCTTGATACCTTTTCTTCCTTTGGCTTCCACAATAACTTGTCCTGGTTTTCCTACATCTTTGACTACGGCTTCTCCATTATTTTTGCTGGATCTTCTTCAATTTAACCAATTTAAAAATGTATATATGCCCCCAAATTCAGTTCTAAGCCTTATATAATTCTCTCGTTATATTCTCTTATTTAGAAATCTCAGCCAATCAAAAAACACTTGATTTATGCATGTCACTTTCCCTATTGAAACACCTTCCATTTTTTTTTTCTTTTTAATTAACTACAGCTTGCTAGGAAAAACTTTTTTTGTATATTTATATCCAAATTGTCCTCTCTATGCCTCATTTTCTCCATGTGTAATATGAAAGGATTAGACTTGATGTCCTCTTAGGTCTCTTCCAGCTCTGAGTCTATGATTCTTTGAGGTTATAAAGTAGATCCTTCATAGAGGTTAGACTAGATACCCTCTGAATTACTTTTAACTTTGAGATGTTGTGATGCTGTGATACTGAGTAGATCTCCTTGAATTAAGACCTAAAGCTCACTTCATTAATTACTCATATTCTGGCTACTTTATATATAGACATCTTTGACCATGAATCACCACCCCTGTCCTTGAATCCCATCACTTGTAAATTACTAATCCTCTCTGATTTACTTCTTTCTATGTTGTAACTACTACTCTTTATTGCATCTGACTTTTATGAAATATATGTAAGCAGTGTTCTCCCTTTGCATCTCTTTTCAGTTCAGGACCTTTGATCAAATCCAGAGATCTCCATGAAATTTTCATTTTTTATAAGCCCTAGTTAGATGACTTCCTTCCCAGACCATCATTTACATATCTTAATTTCTAGTCCAGAAATTAAGATCTTATTCTTTGCTCCCCACTTTTAACCATTCATTCATTTCTCAAATTTATCTTTCACTTTTGAAGTTCCAAACTTCAAAATCACCAGTGTCTCTAGGGTTTTTGGTCTCTTGCCCAGGACTATATAATTCAGAGAAATGATTCCTCACTTCTTTCTGGCAGGTTCATTCTTCCCCCATATGAATTACTAGAAGTGGATAGTAGTCATAAGATTTTATGAGTCTCAGGAGACCTTCTATTACATCTTGGATACACAGGCCAGGGACAAGGCAAACTCCCAATTGTTCACATCAGGTAGATGTATGGCTTCCTTGGTGTGCCTCAGGAGTGAGTCACAGAACACCACAATTCAAAGGATCGTATATTAAGGACTGGAAGGGACCATGGATGTCATATAGTCCAACCTTCTAATTTAACAGGAACATAAACTAAGAGGGAGAAGGAGAGAGACAGAGAGAGAGACAGAGAGACAGAGACAGAGACAGAGACAGTGACAGAGAGAGAGCAATTAGTCCAGGAAGACATACAAGTGCCCGTATCACATTTGAAATTTGAAGATGTCTTCCTACCATGAGGTCCAGCGCTTTATTTGCCATTCTATATTGTCTCTCTAGCTCATATTCTTTTGATTACATCAGGAAGCTTTATTCTGATTTCTCATTTGCCTCTTATAACAATTTAACCCAACAAAGTTGAAGCAGTACAGCATGGCATAGGAAAAAAAGTGAGTTGACCTGAATGCAAGAAAGACCTGAGACCATCATATATCTGACATATATTGACTATCTGAACATTAGTAAGTCACTTAACTTCTAAATGCTAAAAGTAGCTAAGACTATAAATCTATAAATTCCAGTGAAGCTGCCAACCTATCACCAGAGGAAATTTCATCTCCTGTGAGTTACCTTACCTTATTCATATGTTTGCTCTAACTCCATATCAGATTAAGTTCCTTGAGATCAGGGAACTAGGATATTATTCTTTGTTTTCCTAGCACCCAACATATTGTTTTAGACCTTTGTGGTTGTTCTTCAGTTATTTTCAATCATGTCCAACTCTTTGTGACCACATTTGGGGTTTTCTTGGCAGAGATATTGGAGTGGTCTGTCATTTCTTTCTCTAACTCATTTTATAAATGAGGAAACTGAGGCAAAAAAGTTTATATGACTTGCCTAGAGTTACCACAGTTAGTAAGCGTCTGAGTTCAGATTTGAACTCACGATTCTGACCTCAAGTCCAGCACTCTGTCTACTATACCACCTAGCAGCCCTGTTTTACACAAAAATGACACTTAAGAGGTATGCTTCCAATTGGATTGTATACTGACTATTGTTGCTGGGCACTGGTGGAAACACAAATCCATCACTGAAGGTCACAAAATATTCCCTTACCTTTCTATATTTTCTGAAACTAAGGCTGTCATTATATTCTCATTCTTGCTGCTAAACTTGCTAAGTCTTCAAGCTAACAACTGTATATTGGTTTACCTTATGTTATTATGTTCTATCTCTGATGATCTCCTCGGTTAAGTTTTCTTCAAAGCTCACTTTTCCTTTGGTAAAAGTATGTATGGGCAACTTTATTCCCTCTCCCTACCCCTTCAGACACCTGCCTTCATTTGATCAATGATTAATTTAATCAATGATCATGTTCTGTCACTCTACATCCTAATAAAAAGTATCCTAATTTTCAATTGTCTTCCATGGGAAGATCTCATGTAGAAATTCAATTTCCAGCAATTCTTCATTCAGTATAGTGGAAGGAGCTCTGGCATCAGATGATCTGGGTTCAGTCCAGCCTCTGAGATTAACTTTGTAACAGTGGGTAATTTAGTAAACATTCTGGGACCTCAGATTCCCCATCTGCAAAATGAGGGGCTTGGACTAAATTATCTTTGAGACCCCTTCTAGATGTATAATCCTTTCTTTTTTGTCTTTTTTTTTTTTTGCCACCTACAGTCCCTAAGCCAAAAGTCTGCATGTAGAAAAGATTTGATAAATATTTGTTAATTGATGAGCATGAGCAAAAATAACAGAATGAGATTCACAGCTCTGGTTGAAACAATTAACAAATTTATTTATGGTTCTTCTATTCATAATATAATTCCAAAGACTAATTTTAACTCTTAGTTCATACCACAAGAACTTAGATTCAGAACTGGAAAGAAAATTGGAAGTCATCTAGTCCGATCCCTCATTTTACAGATGAGGATATTGAATCCCACTGAGGCTAAGTGAGTTCACCTGGATCACATTGTAATGGAAGAGCTGGAATCTAAATCCAGGTTCTCTGATTCCAAATGCTGCATTTTTTTTCCATTTTACCAAGTTATACCATATGTCTGATGCTAGGCATAAGTTGCTTTCATAAGAAAGTGTTGATTTAGCTTGTCTCTTAGGTGTGAAATCCCTATCTCCCCCAACCACTATATAAAGCAACTAAGCTGTAAAAGGGCACATGTAAACATTTAAACATTCAAATTCAATTCACCAAATATTTACTGAGTACCTACCATATGAAAGGCACTGTAGGGGATAGATTAATAAAACATTATCTTTGCCTTCCAGGAGATTACAGCATACTATGGGAAAGAACACATTCATGTGAAAATTATAATGTAAGTCAGAATATGATAAATGTTGGGAGATATAAAAGGCAAAGATATTAAAGAGGATCGTAAGAGGGGGAAAAAAGATTAGCATGGGGATCCCAGAAATTACAGAGGTGTTTTTAACAGAATCATGGAATTTCAGAGTTAGATAGGACTTTCTAATCTAATTCAAGCCTCCTCTCCAAAAAATAAAAAAATAAAAAATCTTCCTACAAAACTTTCAATAGAATAGTTAATCATTTAATCAAGATACATTCATTAAATGCCTGCTATATTCCAGTTCTCATGCTAAGTGTTGTGTGTACAATGGCAATAATGTAAGAATGGCATAGAGGGAGGAAGAAAGGAAGGGAAATAACAAATGTCAGAAGGACTATGGGGAAAACAAGCACATTGGTGTGCTTTTTGTGAAGCTGTGATGGGTCTACCCATTCTGTCAAATAATTTGGAATTATTTGAAAATTTGCTAAAGATTTCATGCCTTTTGACACAGGTATTATGCGTACACCCAAAAGAGAAGAAAGAAAGAGCAAAAATCTATTACGTACAATCTTTTATTAGCTATTTTGTGGCAGAAAAAAAAAACTGGAAACTAAGGAAATGTCTATCATTTGGGGAACAGGTGAACAAATTATGGTATTGGAATATAATGGAGTAGTATCATGAAGTAAGAAATGAGGGAAAAAAAGATGACCTAGAAACATCATATGAACTGATGCAAAATGAAGTAAGAAGCAGAAGAATGATATATACTATAACATTAATATCATATTGAACTTGAAGTCCTTTAAAAACCCATATATTTTTCAGCCCAAGTTCGATCTCACAACATATCCTTTTCCTTTGAGTACTAAAGCTGATTTCTGAAGCTAAGCAAATAACCCTTTACATTTATCCCTATTCAAATTCATCATATTCTATTGAAGTCAGTATCCTAGCTTGTCAAGACCTTTTGGGATACTAACATTCCCATTCACTATAACAATACTCTTACCACAATTAAAGGTTTTTAACTTGGCATGTATGAATTTCTTTGATTTTCTATTCATTGACAACTGTACCTCAATATAATTCATAATCTGCTTTGTAATCACACCTATTTTATTTTGTGTGTCTTAAATCATTATTTTGAGAATGGTTTTATTGGTGTCATTAGACTATCAAAGGTTTCCATGACATACACAAAAAAGGTTAAGAATCTGTGTTTGAAGAATGGGTTGGATATGACAACTAGAGATAGGAAGTAAGGAAAAGTATGAATTGTTGTGTTTTTGGTTCCAGTAAAAGTCATAGAGGATGAGAGAGGCTTGGAAAATAGCAAATAAGTTAGTTTGGTTAAAATATTGAATAAGGAGCAGTGGGAGATGTTTGGAAAATAGACTTAGGCCACCGCATGGAGGGTCTCTATTGAACTGAGAACTTGAGTCTCTATTTGGTAAGCAATGGGGAGCAATAGAAGGCTTTTAATAATAACTAATATTTATAGAGTGCTTTAAGAAGGCACTTTACATTTATCATCTCATTGGATCCTCATCAATGAGATAAGAGCTTTTGCTATTCCCCTATTACAGTTGAGGAACCTGAAGCTGATAGAGGTTGAGTGACTTGCCCATAGTCACACAGCTAATGAGTCTCTGAGGCAGCATTTGAACTCAGGTCTTCTTGGACCCACATCCAGGGTACTTTCCAATGAGCCACCTCACTTCCCCTTGGTTAACTGACCATGACAAAGTCCCTCATCTTTTATCGGGTCATTGAAATGATCAGAATTTTGTTTATTGTTAGAGCTTCAACTAAGGCTTAGACCAAATAACCTCTCATTTCACTTTCCTCCCTAAGATCCTATGAGTTCATATGGAAGATTAATCAGAAAGCAATGTGTAAGTTGTTTAGAAAGGGAAAAGACTGGAGGCAGAGAGATAAATCAGGAAGTGGGGGATCTTATTGGGCTCAGTAAGTAGTTATGAGGCCTGGACTCTGGCAGTGACAATGGGGATGAGAAATGGGGAGCAGATGTGAAAGATATTTCAGAAGCATAATTGTAATGAGGTTCTCTCTGCCTCAGGCCCAGAGATGTTAAATCTGTTAGCTAAACCAGTTTATGTGGCACAAAGTTGCCCTGAGCTCGTATCACAATAGAAGCAATTGGCCTCATTACTAGACTGAGATTTGTGTGTTGGGCAAAGGAGAAATGACTTCAAAAGTTTCTGGAACTTTCTATTTAGTAACAGCATTAAGGGAGCAGGTTTCACTGCATTTTTATGGATAGGAAGTAGACCTGTGATTTTACTGGACTAGGGAACTTCCTCCAAGATGCAGGTCAATATCAGCGCGTTTCCTGCAGTCTAATTATCTTAGAGAGTCTCCTGAAACCCCGAGACGTTAAACAGACTTGCCCCGGGGCTTATGACCAGAGGCAACGCTAAAACTCAGCTCTTCCTGACTCGAAGGCCAGCTCTTGCTACTCAACTCTACTCTTAAATTATCCCCATACATGGAGATTTCCCTAATTACCCGCAAGTGGCCATTGTCCGCCCTCCCAACACTGCCTTGAATTCATCTTATGTGTGTGCCTGTATATTTGTGTGTATACATTGTCTTCCCTTTCCTCTCTCTCAATTGAATGTAAGTGGCTGGAGGGCAGGGACTGTTCCATATTTATCTCTGTATTCTGAGGGCTTAGACCAGTGTCTGGAACATAGTAGGCACTTAGAGGCTCAATGATGGAATTCAACAGATACTTGTTAAGCATTTAGTATGTGCTAGAAACAGGTGATCCATTACTGGGGAGTGGTAAAGCCCTTTACTTTTAAGATGCTTACAGTATTTATTGCATGGAAACTGGTTTTATTATTTAAAAGTAAGAATTATACACAGAACTTTATTGCTTTTTTGAACGTTTAGATCAGGGGTGGGGAACCTGAGACCTCAAGGCTGAAGGTTTCCCACCCCAGTTTTGATGGTTTAGGGAGTCAGTCTCACAGTCAAGGACCAGGGTTCAAATTCTGTCATATGATGTCTGTGTGGCCCCGGGGCAAGTGACTTAACTTCTCAGCCCCTTCAGACACCTGTCTAAAGCAACAAACTGCACAGTAACTGCTGATTTACATTGGGAGAGTGAGTTCTTTACTAGGTGTGCCTTACATCAATGAAACCACAGGTTCAGTTAAAAAAATTCTATTACATATTTTCTCTCATATAAAAAAGACTTGTGAAATAACAAGAAAATAACAAAAAAGACTTGTGAAATAACAAGAAAGAAAAAACACAACCTAAATACAAAATATCCTTTCTTAGGTGCTGAGTTTGGTATGAAATTGAGTCATTTTACTTGCTTGGTCTTAGACTCTCCAAGATAAAAACCATCACCCCTTCTCAGGCAGGAAATAGGAGTGATACCCATCCCCCCACCCCAACTCCAGATTGTGAGATCCTAGAATTCAGCTTTTTGTCTACTGTTGGGACATACAGTAGAAAAACCTAGGTTGCCCTATTTTTTCCACGATGTTTCAAAACACCCTTAGAAATTCAGAGCTGCCAAGACATTGATAATAACCAAAATATCTCTAAAGCAAAGTGTGTTGACAAGTGATATAACCTTACCTCTCATTCATCCAAATAATGGCATTCTTTCACTCTACAAAAATCTCACTTTTATAACATATATCAAAATAATCATTTATTCAACATTTAGTATGTGCTAGGCCCATTGCTAGGTTTTAGGGACACAAGTGCGATGAATGAAACTCACTACTGACAAGGAGCTTATGTGCTTATATTCTAATAGGGGATAAAATAATGGCATATAAAAATATATGAAACATAAAGTTAAAGACAAATATGTACAAAGGTACCAAATACAAATTAGTTTGAGATCGAAGACAGTAGCTTATGGGGGCATCAGGAAAGATGTGCAGAAGATTAATCAGTCAGACAACAAACATTAACTAAGCACTTACCAAACTCCAGGCATTGTGCTAAACCCTGAGGATTCAAACAAAAAGAAAGAAATATTCCCTACCCCCAAGGAGGTTACATGCTAATGGTGGAGACAGTATACATATGTTTATACACATAAACATAAAGTGAAAAATATAACTATATAGAAATTAATTTAATATGAGGTGATTTGGAAGCAAGCTTCCCATGAAGAATATGGTACCTGAACTGTCTCTTAAAGGGAAAAAAAAGACCTCTATGAGTCCTACTGAGATACCTCAAAAAAACTGCTATTAAAATTGATTTGGAACTTTCTTTTTTTTAACTTTTGGGCAATCATGGTTAAGTAACTTACCCAAGGTCACATGGCTAGTAAGTGTTAAGTATCTAAGTCTGAATTTGAACTCAGGTCCTTTTTATTCCAGGGTTCATGAGCTATTCACTGCACCACCTAGCCTCCCCAATTTGAAATTTTCTTTGAGGTTGAAGTGGTAGGATAAAAGAGAGATGATACACAATTAGTGCATACTTTCTGACATTAAAAAGACCAATGGAAAGAGATATTTTGGAATCATTATTTTAAAAATGGAGGAAATGTAGGCCTTCTTATCAATCCCCCCCCATAAAGAACCAAGATAAATAGAGTCCTAGTATGCTATTTTTCTATTACAAATTTAGCTGTGAGCCAAACAATTTAGAGTTGTTTTGTGTTTTTTTGTTTGGTTGGTTCCCAAACTCTTTTGTGCTTCCACTGAATTATTTTTTGCAAAGTGGACTTAAAAAAAGCTTCCAAGTAGCTCTCTTTTTGGCAAAGTCCTTTTGCATGTGCAATCTTGTCCCCTGTTATGGAGAGAACCAATGAAAAGAATGTTGTTCCAGTCATTTAAGCACTGTTTTCCTTTCATGGGCTTTTTTCTGTGAGGCAGGACAAAAAAATAGGCAAATGCAGGGTGTTTAGAAACTATGATTGGAACTTATTGATCACCTTATTTCTCAGCATTTACAAGGAAATGTAGAAGAAATGAAATTCCAAGAAAGCTTGAATAATGACTGATGGGCACAATTCCACTGTGGGTCTCTGCACAAAGTTTTCATTAAATGCCTATAAATTGCTTGCATCTGGTTTTTACTCCTTGGGACAAGCCTGCTTTGGAAGAAAGAAGATGGTATTTGCTGTCCTTTAGAAGCTATAATTTTTCAAGCTGAAATATGTTCATTTAATGCAACATGAACCACATCCTCAGGGGCCATTTTAAACAGATGTTCAAGCAGCTTTAGATCTTCTCAAAGTGAATTCATTCTGATTTTTGATGCAAGATTTTTTTCTTTATTTTTAAAGCAAGCTGCCTTAGCTTTCAAGTGCCATGAGTTGTATTGCTTGAAAGGATTCAATTCTTCCTCTGCTAACCACTTTCTATTGGGTATTTGACTATGTCCATCTTTATTGTTATCATTACCTAAAGACGGGCAGTCTGGAGGTATTTGCTTCTCACACTCTCTAGGATTCAAAACAAACCTTTCAGAGACTTCTAAGGATCAGATTTTGCATGGGATCATTGTGACAGTCCTATTGCTTGTGGATTGTCCCTCCTTTCTCATTATAACAATTTCTGTCTGATTCTTTCAAAGAATCCTTAACGATTCTGCTACTTGTCACTTGTAAGTAAATAAGGACTAATGGTATAAAGCGCATGTCTAGAGAGCATTTATTAAGTGTCTGATACTCTTCTAGGCACTGGAAGTAATTGTAACAGCCATCAATAGTAATCTTGGATAATTGTTTCTGTTTGAAATTGCCAAAATGATTCCATCTTAGCCAGATTTTTTAAATTGTCATAATAGCTCACAAATTCTTCATATTCCTTATAAAGTACATGTCAGTTGCTGTATTACCTTAAAATGGAAATCACCCATGAAAAGACATTAACTGCTGACTGACAGCTGTTAAAGCATAAATTTATTTTTAAATTGACTTCTTTCATACCCACCTCATGTGTTGTACTGGTTTATGAGAAAAAAAAGTTGCTGCCTGTTGAAATACAGAATAAAAATCCATTCTTAGCACAGCAAAAGATAGAAGCAGTTGATGTGAAAATATCGTTTGCTTGACTGCCTCTTTGTTAGAAAGGTTTTGTTTTTTGTTCATTTTCTATCTCAATGGATGTGGAGTGGAAAGGAGAGAAAATAAATACTTGTTAATTGAAAATAAAAAAGAAATTTGATTAATTTTTAAGGCTAAGTTGTGCCAGAGAAAAAGAACCAGACTTGAAGTCAAGAAACCTGGGATCAAATCTGACTCTAACTTTGCATGATTGTATAGACAAGTGGCATCACCTCTGTGGGGCTCAGTCTCAAATCCTAGCCTTGCCCTTTACAATGTTTGACCTTAGATAAGTAACCACTTCTTGTGAAACTGTTCAGGGCTTTAAAGTGTCCTCAATTGTAAAATGATGGCATTGGGTATATGGCTTCTAAAGTCCCTAGAGGATTAGGATATTATTCTAAATGTACAGTCCTGTGATTTCTAATTTCCTCTCCTATGGTATTGGAGGATGGAACTGGATGATCTTTAAGCTTCCTTTGAAACCGTAAAGGGAATGGGAATTTGAAGACCTTCCTTGCCCCTTAATAAGCCTAGGTGAATTTGAAGATCTCCCCTGCTTCAAAAATAAATTCTACCCCCTAATAGGTTGAATGTGGTCTCATTGAGCCTGTGGTGGGAGGAGTTTGCTGAAGGATGGAGCAGAGCCCACAGGAAGCTGGGAGTCAGAGCCAGTGAGACAGTGGGAGAGAGAGGATACTCAGGCAAGGAGTTAGTAAGGTTTTTGAGTAAATATTGATCTCATATTTGTTTGTGGGAAGGCTAAAGGATGCTGTGGCTCTCTGCTACATTGTGGTGCATTAACTTCTGTGTTGTTATGATGGATTCAGTTTCCTGTTGTTGGGATTTGGTTTTATGGTGTCTGAATAAATGTTTTGCTTCTGTCTTCTATATGGAGAGTTTGTTATATTTTGCAATCAAGCACCGTGTGGGAATATTTATTTCACAGTTGGTATATTTATAGTGACTATGTGTGCCTTAAATATTGCAGTGGCACTACAGAAGACTAAGTCTATGAATCTATGATGTCACACTTCTTCAATATTTAGAATTAGACAACTTCTGTATAACAAGCTGGTCATTTTGAAACATGAGAGCCAGCTTGCCACAATGGAGAGAGAAAGAAAGAAAGAAACATTTAGTGAGCATGTTCTGTGTGCCAGATACTATGCTAAATACTTTATAATTATTATCTCATTTGCTCCTCACAACAACTATGAGAGGCAGGTGTTATTGTTCTCCCTGTTGTATAACTGAGGAAATTGAGACAGACATAGGTAAAGTGATCTGCCCAAAGTCACACAGCTAGTAAGTGTCTGAAACTGGATTTGAACTCGTCTTCCTAACTCCCTAAGCCCCAACAGGGCTCTATCCACTGTGCCACTTACCTGGCACTAGAGAGTTGACCTTAGGACCAAGAGAGTTCAAATCCTACTTGTGATGCATTCTGGTTGTGTTCACTTGGAAAAGTCATTTCTCCTCTGAGTGGCCCCTGGAAACTGTCTAAGATTCTAGGTTGCATCCGTGTCTCAGATCTGTCTCTGTTAAAGGACTTTAGCCAAAGAAATCATAAATCTAGACAAGAAAGAGAGAGAGAGAGAGAGAGAGAGAGAGAGAGAGAGAGAGAGAGAGAGAAAGGAAATAAGGAAAGAAGGAAGGAAGGACGGAAGGAAGGAAGGAAGGAAAGAAGGAAGGAAGGAAGGAAGGAAGGAAGGAAGGAAGGAAGGAAGGAAGGAAGGAAGGAAAGAAGGAAGGAAGAAAGGAAGGAAGGAAGGAAAAGAAAGAAAGAAGAGAAAGGGGGAAGGAGGGAGGGAGGTATGGAGAGAGGAAAGAAGGAGAAATGTCTTATCTATGGATAAAACAAGGGCTGAAGATTAAGGAAATGGGAGTCTATTTTCTCAGGGGGAAGAAAGGCAAATCTGGTTTATGATGATCATCCAAGCCCCTAAGAAACCTATTCATTTGGATCAAGGAAAGTCCTAGAGGTTTCTGGAAATGCAAAGTTCTATTTATCTTGTTATCCTTTCTTCTGTTATACTCAGAAGTCTCACAAAGAATTTCATAGCTATAGCCCTTTGGGCACTGAAATATGGTAAGTGGTTCTCTTTGGAAGTTTCCCATTCTATTAAATAGAGTCTACAGAAGCAATCTGTCTATTAGAATTGGAATAAGGCAAACCTAGTTTCCTGCCTCTTACATTTAATAGTAACATAAACACAGATAATAAGTTGCTTAAGTTCTCTAAGCTTCAGTCTGCTCATCTGGAAATTGAAGATACCTGCATGGCTTACCCACAGAACTGTGAGATAATGTTTGTGACATATTTTACAAATTTTGAAGTACTGTGTAAATGTTAATTGTAATCACTAATATTTGCCAGCAACAAACTTTTACTAGTTTCCCCCTTGTTAGATCAATAGGACAGAGTGTTTTTAAAATCACTTAATTCTTTAAAAAGCACATTTTATCAATATGATTCAATGGAAAACATGCTACATTTAGCGTACAAAGACATTTCTTCAACTCTCAGCTCTATAGTTTGCTTCCTCAAGTGACCTTCAGTAAACTATTTCACTTCTCTGGGCCTTGATTTCCTCATCTGTAAAATGAGAGAGATTGAACTAGATTATTTCTAAGGTCCTTCTTCCCTCTAGGATATAATAAAATATCCTCTGTTGGAATTTCAAAGTCCTTCACGTAACCTGGGTCCTCTCTTAACTTTCCAGTCTTATTGTTTCTTACTCCCCTCCATTTGATCCTGTGATATGGTCTACTTGCTTTTCCTCAAAAAAGAAACTCTGTCTCCCTATTTCAAGTTTGTGAATTGGTTGTCCCTCATGCCTGGAATTCTCTCCCTCCTTGTCTCTGCTTCCCAACTTCCCAGAAGTCTCAACTAAAATTCCACCTTTTACAAGAATCCTTTGCCAATGCACCTTAACGCTATTACCTTCCTTCTATTGATTATATACAGTTTGGCCTGTCCATAGCTTGGAGAAGACATTTTTGAGAGTCCCTTGGACGTCCGAGAAGATCAAATCACCCAATACTTAATGAAATAAGGCTATTCCCTGGAATGTCAAACATAGAAGCTGAAGCTTAAATATTTTGGCCACATAATGAAATGATGGAACTCATTGGGAAAGACCCTGATGTTGGGGAAAAATCGAAGGCAAAAGGAAAAGGGGATGGTAAATGACAAGATGGATAGATAATGTCATGGAAACAGCAAGAATACACACAGAACAATAATGTAACAACATACACAAACTTGGACAGAGATAATGAGGGACAAGAGACAATGGAGGATTTAAGGGCAAAGCATGATACGGGCCATGGCATCACAAAGAGTCGAAGGGTCAGACACAACTGAATGACTGAACAACAAAAGCAACTCTTTCCCTTTTTTCTCCTACTTTGGTTTCTAAGCTCCTTGAGGGCACAGACTGACTTTTGCTTTTCTTTGTAGCCTTAGTGCTTAGCATAGTAGTTAGCACACAGTGAGCACCCAACAATTGCTTGTTCAATGCCTGTTGTCTTCCCAATCAGACTGTACTTTCTTTTAGAGCAGGAATTGTCCCTTCCCTTTCTTTTTATCCTCAGAGATTAGCACAGTGCCTGGCACTGAATGGCTACTTAATAAAAGCTAGTTGACTTGACATCATCCTATGACTAAATCAACCCATGCAAAAAAGGATTCCAGGGCAGATTTGAATCACTGGGGGAAGAAAAAACATGAAAATAAGAAATTTAAACAAACATTAAGAAACAAATCCTTGAACATGTCAAAAAATGATTGCTGGATTCTGATGAAAACTAAATTACAAATCAATGTTACTTTATGTTGTCACCTTCTAAGATGAGGCATTTACCTGGCATGGTGGTGATATGGATATGGCTATATATGTACATAAGGCTGAGGAGTTAGGTCTACTCTCTCTTAAGGGGGAAAAAAGAAAAAGAAAATCTTTATTCAATGATGCTATGCCCTAAAACTATTATTCTGTTCCTCTCCTTCCTTTTGCTACTAAACTTCTTGAAAAAATAGCAGGCCCCATTTTCAGGAAGTATATATACTGTCAGAGCATAGAAATGAAGACAAAATACACTGTGACTATCTCTTTCCTTTTCCTAAAAGCTCTACCCCATCTTTTAACACAGCTAAAGATTGCACTGGCTTTTTTGGCTATCATACCACTCTGCTGATTTATATTAAGTCTGCAGTTCACTAAAACCCCAAGTTATTTTTTTTCAGAGCTGCTATCTGTCCAATACATTTCCCTTTGTAGGTTTTTGAAGTTGAGTTTTTATACCCAAAGGCAAGAATTTATATTTATTCTAATTTAATTTCATCTTACTAAATTTTATTCCAATATTCTAGAAGCCAGTTCCACACTCCAGTACCCTTTAAAAATTTATTAAGGTTCATATTGTCATTTATGTCTAGGTTTTCTCAAAAAGAAGAGTAATAAGGTACTCTATGCATGGACAGAAGAATTGCCAAGGAATATTCCCAAGCATGTATTACCAGAACAAATTAAATAGGATTGAGTAACAACGTATAACTACTTTTACAATGTTCTGGGAAGTTGATACTTAACCTTATCAGAACATAAAAGAATTTGCAGTACTGCTAATTAGGTATTTCACATTTCACCTCCTCTTGGCACCATTCTTACCTCTTTACTTTAAAAAGGCCTAGCCAGGTCTATGCTTCTTCTTTAGTGGCTGTCTTCTCCAAGAGCTCTGGAAGATGCCCTCATCACCTTTAGATGATGCTGAAGCCTACCATATGGTCCCTTAAATTCAGTCTCTTTCCCTCTCTCATCTATCCTTCATGGAGTTTCCGAACTAAGCTCTCTAATGCACTCATTTTATGATTTGTCCCACAGCCTAAGAAATTTTCATTTGCCCTATCCTTCCTGTACAATAGATCAACATTCCTTAGCTTGCTATTTAGGGTCCTCAAATGTCTCTACAATCTTTTTTTAATAATCAAATTCCTTCCTGCACCCCTTCATTCCACATACTGAATCTTTTCTTCAGTCTTATTTTATACTCCCCCAACTAGGTTCATTTGCTCAAGCTATCTCTTATACTTAGAATACATTCTTTCTGCATCTCTGCAAGTTAATGTGCATGAAAAAGGCTTGCAGAAATGAAAACTCCCTCTCTTCTCTGACAACCTTCTAGTGGGTATGAAGAAGTGGTGAGGGCCTCCAGATGGAAGCAGAGACTTGAGCCCTTTCTCTCAACCAGTGTAAGTGACTATGAAACACATGGTTTGCATGTTTTCTGTTTTCTGTCACTAGTATGTGCATCCTTTTAAGATCTTAGGTGAATAAGTATCAGAGAAATAACAGACCAGGTCACAACTGTGTTAGCTTCTAAATTTTAAAAGAGCCACCAAGGGCTCCAGAAATTGGAATCCATAATAGATTCTTCTTTGAAACATAGCAGATGAGCCCAGAAAGGAGCTACCACTGAGAAGAAACGGACTTGATCTAGAATAGCAATGCAGCAACCCAGTAGCCAAATCACCCTCTCCTGCAAACAAGGAGGTAACTCATCCAGCAGCAATACAATACGTAGAAGTGAATTTGGTAGAGAGAATGTTGGAAGTCACCATTACAAGTCTAACTCCACTCTCTCCTGGGAAAAGATAGAGAAGAATAAGCTTCTTGTTTGGGGAGGTTTGGGCACTTTTTTTCTTATTCTGCCTTCTTAATGAATTGTTGTTGTGGTTGAGTCTTTCAGTCATGTTCAACTGATCATGACGCCATGGACTGTACAGCATTCCAGTCCCTTCTGTCCTCCACTATCTCTCAAAGTCTGTCCAAGTTCTTGTTTATTGCTTCCATGACACTATCTCATCCTCTGCCGTCGGCTTTTCCTTTTGCCTTTCATTTTTCTCAGCATCAGGGTCTTTCCCAATGAATTCTGTCTTTTCTTTGCATAGCCAAAGTACTTAAGCTTCAGTGTTTGACCTTCCAGCGAATTATTTATTTATTTAGGTATTGACTGATTTGATCTTTCTACTCTCCAAGGGACTGTTAAAAGTCCTTTTTCCCTCCAGCACTACAAGTCATTTGTTTATTTTTGCTTTTGGGAGGTGGGGAAGGCAGGGCAATTGGGTTAAGTGACTTGCCCAAGGTCACATGGCTAGTAAGTGTTAAGTGTCTGAGGTCGGATTTGAACTCAGGTCCTCCTGACTCCAGAGTTGGTGCTCTCTATTCACTGTGCTACCTAGCCGCCCCCCAAGTATGACAATTTAAAAGCATCAATTCTATGACGCTTAGCTTTCCTTATAGTCTAACTTTCACAACCATACGTTGCTACTTGTAAAACCAAAGCTTTGAATATATGGACTTTTGTTAGCAAGGTGATCTCTGCTTTTTAGTTTTCTGTTCAGATTGGCCATAGCTTTCCTTCCAAGGAGCAAACATCTTTTAATTTCAAGGCTGCAATTGCCATCTGCTGTGATTTTTGAGATCAAGAATATAAAATATGATGCTATTGCCATTTCTTCTCTATTTGTCAGGAAGTGATGAAACCAAGATCTTAGTTTTGTTGTAGTTGTTGTTGTTGTCGTTGTTTGGAGGTTTTTTTGTTTTGTTTTGCTTTTATGTTAAGTTTTAAGACAATTTTTACCCTCATTAAGAGACTTCTTGATCTTCAATTTCTCTTATCAGAGTTATATCATTTGCATATCTGAGATATTTAATATTTCTCCTCATAACCTTAATTCCAGCTTTTGACACATCCAGCCTGATATTTTGCATGATGCAGTCTGCATATAAGTTACATAAATTAAGAAACAATATACAGCTTTGTCATACTCCTTTCCAAATTTAAATTGATCGGTTGTGGCACATTCAATTCTAGTTGTTGCTTCTTGGTCCACATATAAATTTTTATATATTTCTATTTATTTTTGCCACCCCTTCTTAATGTTTTATTTCTGGTAAGTCCCTATCATTTTCATCTTTTATCATGCCTATTTTTGCATGAAATGTTCCCTTAATATCCTTAATTTTCTTAAAGATTCCTCTTGTCTTTTCCATTCTATTATTTTCTTGTATTTCTTTGCATTGCTCATTTAAGAAACTTTTTTTTCTTCTTGTTATTCTCTGGAATTGTGCATTTGGTTGAGTGTATTTTTCTCTTTCTACTTTCCCTTTCCTCATTTCCTCAGTTCTTTATGATGCCTCATCAGACAGCCATTTTGTTTTTGGGCTCTTCTTTTCTTTGGAATATTTTTTGTTGCTATACCCTGCAGAACATTGTGAACCTCTGTCCATCATCCTTCAGCACTCTATCTGCCAGATCTAATTCCTCAAATCTATTCATCATTTCCATTTCATATTCATAAGGGATGTTTTTTTTTTAATTAAGCCTACATGATCTGATGATTTTTCCTACTCTCTTCAATTTAAGTCTCAATTTTTCAATGAGAAGCACATGATATGAGCCACAGTCAGCTTCAGGTCTTATTATATGATGAATGTATAGAACTTCTCCATCTTTGACTGAAAAATATATAATCAATCTGATTTCAATATTTACCATCTGGTGGTTTCCATGTACAGAGTTACCTTTTGGGTTGCTGAAAAAAAAAGTGTTTGCTATGACCAGTGATTTATCTTTATAAAACTATTAGTCTCTTCCCTGCTTTATTTTTGTACTTCAAGTTCAAACTTGGCTGTTATTCCAATTATCTCTTAATTTACTACTTTATCATTCCAATCACCTACGATGAATGTGACTTTTTTTTTTGGGGGGGGGGGGGGGAGAGAGTTTCCCTAGAAGTTTTAAGACTTCATAGAACTCATCAGCTTTGACCTCTTCAGCATCAGTGTTTAGAGTATAAACTTGTATTACTATGATATTGAACAGACTGATTTGGATCTGAACAGATATCATTGTGTCATTTTAGAGATTATACCCCAATACTGCTTTTCTCACCCTTTAATTAACTATGAGGGCCACCCCATTTCTTCTAAAGCAATGGTTCTCAACCTTCCTAATGTTGCAACCCTTTAATACTCATATGTGGGTGTTTCTGCATGTGGGCATACCCACCTGGAGATGGATAGAGGAGCGGTGTCTTGGTTCCTAAGACCATCAGAAATATGTGTTTTCTGATGGTCTTAGGCGACCCCCTTGAAAGAGTCATTCAACACACAAAGGGGTCACTACCCACAGGTTGAGAACCGCTGTAAAGAATTCTCTTGCTCATAGTAGTATATATAGTGACCACCTGAATTAAATGCATCCATTCCTGTCCATTTAATTTCACTGACACGCAGGATATTGATGTTTAATCTCTCCTTCTCCTGTTTGACAACATCTAATTTACCTTGGTTCATACATTTGATATACCAGGTTCCTACATGGTACTAATCTTTGCAGAATCAGACTTTCCTTTCATCACTAGGTACATCTATGGCTGAATTTCCTTCCTATTCTTAATGAATACCCCTTTGCAAAAAGTTAATCAATGCCAATTGGTTAATTAACATTGAGGAGAAATCAATTGATGAAATTAATTTTGAAGGGATATTAACTAGAATCATTTTTGAGGAATTAAATTTGTGAGTTATTCAAAGGACAATGCAGAGACTCAAAATAAGCACCAACTATAGCATATCTCCAATAGTGTTCTACATTCCCGAAGGGGAATAGAGGTATCATAGAGAAAACACATGATCAGGAAAAGAAATAGATGGGAAAATGAGATAGACATATGGTATGAGAAGAGTAAAAGATAGATCTTAGTTTCCTCATCTGTGGGAAAAAGGGGGAATGGACTCGATGGTTTCTAAATTCCTTCTTATAGCATATCCCCAATAGTGGTCTACATTCCAGAATTGGAATAAAAATATCATAGAGAAAACACATGATCAGAAAAAGAAATAGATAGGAGAATGAGATAGTCATATGGGTATGAGAAGGGTAAAAGATAGATCTTAGTTTCCTCATCTGTGGGAAAAAGGGGGAATGGACTTGATGGTTTCTAAGTTCCTTCTATCTCTAAATCTATGATCTGATGACCCTAAGATCCATTGATATTCTCAAAATGTGCTCTTTTAATAATCCTACAAGAAGGCCTTTGGCCTGTGGGGTATATCCTCTGGAGAGGACTTTTCTAAAAACATAGAAAAGAACTAAACGAGATAAGAATTCTCATACTGGTTACCATCTGCACAGCTGGAGGGAAAACCCACGCATATGAAAGCACAGAGTCATTGAAGCATTAAAGTAGTCTGTTAAATGTTTAGTTATGTTTAGCACTTTGAAAGTTTTCCCAGAAAGAATCAGAGATAATAATTGTAAAGTGTTTAGAGAGGCACCTTGGACAGAGTATACACTTAATAAACACATTCTATTCCATTAAGCAAAATCATGTTTCATTTCCAACTATGCAAATAATTCTTCATTCATTTTACATGTTATTGGACCCAAATGGTCATAGTCTCACAGTGAAGATTAGGAAAACTTTGTACCCTAAAGTTTCGGTCTTTTGAGAATCAGAGGTAGATAGATGAACATTAACAAAAGTAGCCTAGTTTTTAGTCTTTTTTGTTTTTACTTTAAAGAATGGATTTCCTTTGGGGCACAGAAAAATAAAAGGGCAATTCTAACCCTCCTCAGTGAGGCATCTTCCCTAGGAACACTGAAAACACTGAAGTGCCTTTAAATCAGAGCAATCTGGATAGACTTGTCAATAACCAGGCACAGCTGAGTTGGTTAGGGCTCCTAAGAGTCCTGAAAGAGGCTTCTATTGTCTCTGGATTCCAGTTAGACCTTTCATGTTCTCAGCCAGAAAAATTGTGAGAGGAATCTAGTGTGTTTTTGTTTGTTCTTTAAAAGGAATACACACACACACACACATACACACACACACACACAAACACACACTATTGGTTTAAACCTATGACACAATGCAGGGGAAGAAAATTTCTTAAAAAAAAAAAACACTTTGTGTAGCCTACTTTTCAAAGACCAAGGCAGAGGAAGAGGGGGGAAAGTGTGTGTGAGTGATTGGACCCAATCAGTAGAAGTGCTTTTTGTTCACTGTCTCAAATCTACGTGACAACAGAAAAGACAAGGAACAAAGAAGTAATAGCTTCAGCAATTTTCACTTTGCAGAAGTTTTTAACCTTTCTGTGTTATTGACCTTTTGGTCATCTGATGAAGCCTATGGATGCCTTTGAATAATATTTTAAAATATGCAAGACAATATGCCTGATTAAAAATGTATATGGAAATACAAATATATATAAATACATAGATGTATATGATATATGTGTATTATATGCATTTTGTGCATATTATTATATATAAATATCCATATATAGATGGATAGATACACATACATATATACATACCATATGCATACACACACACACACATACACACACATGATACAGTTTCTAGTTCTCATCTTTGCTATTAATGACATGATCTTGAAGCTGAATGTTCTCATCTATAAAGTGAAGGCACTGATTTATACTCAGTTCTACTTACTAAGCATTTGTTAAAATTGTACTACACTCAAGACACTGCGCTCGGTGACGGTGACAGTAAGACAACAACAGGGACAATAAGAACGTTCTTTGCCCACAATGAGTTTGCATGATCTTATTCATTTTCCTATTTTGATTGATGATATACATAGTTTTATGCAAATCCTTTCTAAAACTTTTTAACTGTTTTCACAAATACTGGGGATCTGAGTACAGGTTCGTCTGAACAGATTCAAAACTCAAAAGGACAAACAGGAGGCTGTGTGGTACAGTGGGAAGAATACTGAGTTTGGACCAGAGTCCAGATCCCAACTCTGTCTTTATCTGTGTGACCAGGAGACAGTTCCTCTAAGCCTTGATTTCCTCAACCATAAAATATGGAGTTTGGATTCAGTAACCTCTAGGATACTTTGCAGCTCCACATGTTAAGTGGATGGAGCATTTTGGAATTAGGAAAACCATAACCCTGTAAGTGTCTGCCTCAGATACTTCTAGTTAACCATCTGCCTCAATTTTCTCATCTGTTAAATGGGGATTATACTAGAACCTATTTCATAAAACTGTTGCTGAAAATCAAATGAGATAACATGTGCAAAGCACTTTAAAATGCTGTATAAATGTTAACTGGTATTATTATATCTATCAGTCCTAAGATCCCCAGAGAAATGTAAGCCATGGGAACAAATGATCATTAACACAACTTCTAGCTCCAAAACCCCTGGCTGCATGAATTAGATTTCCCAAATGCCTCACTGGACCACAAATCTAGAGCTGGAAGGACCTTCAGAGGTCACCTAGTCTAACTCCACTTTACAGATGAAGAAATTGGGAGTGAGTCAATCACAGACACATCGTATGTGTGATGACCAACCTTTATAAACTGGGCTTTCCTCAACAACGCACAGCTAAAAGACAGCTCTACAAGTCTCAGGATGGAAGGAGATATCTACATTCAGAGAAAGATCTAGAAAGACAAGAGTTTAAATGGAAACTGAAGCAATACATGCTATCGTTCTTTTTCATGTGTGGTTTTGCTTCTTTTTTCCCAGTGATCACTCATTGGTTACAATCCTTCTATACAGCCAGATATTGTACAATGTGAAAGTATTTGCAGATCCTATACATGATTACATGCCACCATGGGGGGGAGGGGGAAGGGAGGAGAGAAAATCTGAAACTCAAGGGATTGTGGAACTGAATCTTGTAAACTAAAAGTAAATTTTAAAAAATAAAGAAAAAAAAAGAAATTGGGAGTGAGTAATATTAAGTGATTTGATTGAGATCACATAAGTAGTCCATGGTGGGGCCCAGATTGGAAACCAGGTCATGCTACCTCCTTTGAATCCTTGTTGCTACTATTCTGGCAGAGTCTCTAATTACTCCTTCAAGAAACAGTTAACCATTAAAGTATCTATTGTATTATTATCATCTTTATTATTATAAACAACAACAATAATAATAATATGCAAATCAAACTCATACAGTATGCCATCTGAATGCAATGAGGAAATGTTGTTCAGTCATGTCTGACTCTTCATGATCCAGTGGACTTTTCCTGGCAAAGATGCTGATGTAATTTGCCATTTCCTACTCCGGCTCATTTTACAGATGAGGAAACCAAGGCAACAAGGGTGAAGTGACTTGCCCAGGATCACATAGCTAGTAATTGTCTGAGGCCAGATTTGAACCCTAGAGGATGAGTCTTCCTGACTCCAAGTAGGGTGCTTTATCCACTCTGCCACCTAACTGCCCAGGAAATGAGAAATCACAATTGCTAAAAGCAACTATGTTCTGTCTTCCTTTTAGAAGGAGGTGCCAGAAACTATGAACAAGGAACTTCCATTCTTCCCTACTGTTTTCTTGTTGAACAGTAAAGCTTTTAAAGCAGTGGTTCTCAACCTTCTTAATGCCGTGACCCTTTAATACTCATATGTGGGCATATTTGCATGTGGGCAGACCTGCCTGGAGATGGATAGACGAGTGGTGTCTCGGTTCCTAAGACCACTGGAAATATGTGTTTTCTGATGGTCTTAGGCAATTCCCGTGAAAGGGTCATTCGACCCTCAAAGGGGTCATGACCCGCAGGTTGAGAACCACTGTTTTCAAGGGATAAATAATTCATATCAGCACTTTCTACCATTGCCTTTCCCTGATAGCCACCCACCTGAGATTCCAGTATCAAAGAAAACTTTGTCTCCTGCCATCATTATAGCCCATAGAGGCAATCAACTTAATATAAGAAAAACACTGAAGGGCCCATCACCCCAGATTTCAAGTTGCAACTCCCCCATTTACTATGTCATTCTACTAGCAAGGTGAGCAAATCTGCTAGGCTTTGCCATCGCCAGGTTTCTAGCACGTGAAATGAAGAGAATGAGATTTACATTAACCATTCCTATAGTTGTTGCAATGATTGAAAAATATTAGGAAATGCTTTCTAACCATGAAAGCTTATAGGATGCAAAGTAATGATTGCTTAAATTTCCAATCCAGCATGCATGGAAAGAGTATCTTCAAAGACATTTTCTTCAAACTTCTTAAATTTCTTACCTGATTGCCTTTGAAAAGGATGTGTATATAAATCCCACCTCTGGAAATTACTACTTATGTGACCTTGGCTAGGTCACTGAACTTCCCTGGTCCTCAGCTTCTTTATCTGTAAAATGAAGGGCATAGACTCAATCAATAGTCTCTGAAGTCCTTTCCAGCTCTACATCTATGAGCAATAAAAAGCTGGAGGTAGGCCAGAGTCTAAAAATTATACTAGATGCGCATCAGTTAAAGGAAATCCATATCAAACCCAGCGAAAAGAAGGTTTGAACGAATAAGTCCTTGAGAATTGCCACGGGCAAGAACGATTTAACTAGGTCTCTTGCCCTGGGACAAAAATGAGGCAATATGTGAAAGTTGCAGAGACAAATCTAGGCTTGATATAAGGAAAAACTTTCCATCTATTTTAGAAGCATGTACAAATGCAGTGCATTGCCTAGGGAAATATAGGATGCTTTTACTGGAGATCTTCTACAAAGGTCCAATAACCACTTGTCAGGTAAGTCATAGAGATTGTTTGAGATAGAGATTGATTGAGATTATTGAGATATGAGAGAGATTAGATAGATTCATAAGGTCCCTGCCATAAGGTCCCTGTTTCTGTGATCCTGAGAAAACAATTATTATAGAGCTAACTTCAAAATAAGCTTGTTAAAGTATGATGCTAAATAATGGGGTGTTTAAAAAAGCTATAGCATTTGAGAAAATTAGAATTTTATAAAAAAAACAGACTAAATTACAAAATAAAACCATTGTATGACCAAAAGCTAAGAACTGCCCTGGCCTTCTGTATAAAGTGATCATCTTCACATAAGAAAAATGGTATCATCTTCCAATTATGCTGCAAAGCAAACTAGTTGAGTTGTTAGAGGTAGCTAAGTGGTACAGTTAGAGCCGAGAACCTGGAGTCAGAACGACCTGAGTTGAAATCCAGCTTTAAACACTTACTAGCTCTGTGACCTTGGTCAAGTCACTTAACTTCTGACTGCCTCAGTTTCCTCAACTGCAAAATAAAGATAATAATAGCACCTATGTCACAGGGCCATTGTGAGGGAGGATCAAGTGAAAAAACTTTTTAAAGCACTTAATAGAGTTCCTGGTATATAACTTAATAATGCTTATTCCCTTCTCCATTCCTAAAATGAAGATGCGGCATGGAAGGATATCAAAATAGACCATGTGAGTAACTTTGCTTATGGAGTGCAAATGGCTATGCTCACATTTATCTATTATGCAAATATGATTCTTTCCAGGAGAAAGGGAGTTTATGCCAATTATTTCCCTGAAGATTACTTTTTAAACCATATGTTCCATTTCAAGAAATTCTTTTCATATTGCAAGATCACATCCATCTCATTCATTACCATCACCCCCTTGTAAACCCTCTAGGACCTTCTGGAATAATTGAGTAATTCAACAAATTCAACAATGGCTTCAGATTTCCCATAGCTGAAGTGCCGTTCTTTACAATGTTCATTTTCCACTCTTTTTTTTTTTTTTGAAATAGGAATTGTGAAATTAAAAGCAGGAGAAAACCCAGCTGACTGAATTGGGACCCATTTTGGCATGGAAACTGGTCTTTGTGAGCAAGGCAACATTACATCATTCTCCATCCTTCTGTTTGTAACCTTCTTCATTTTTATCTTGGAGTTGTACATACATCATTTGATATATTATTACACTCTATCCCATCCTTTTCATGTTCAGTTAATGTTCTAAAATATAGCTGGCCTTCAGGACCCAAAATTATGTATATCAATATTTACACAGTTGCTATTTAATCACATGAATCAGAATTAAAGGTTTACATTATAATGACAATTCTGAGAATTGTTTTGAATTAGAACAGGCTCGATCATATTTCAAATACTATCATTATGATACCCTTTGCCTATGTCCAAATGACCATAAATACCCTGAATGTTCTGGGATACAAAAATTTCTTTCAGTTTATTCACTGAGTCATTTTAATTACTATATGAGCAGAGCAGTGAGCTCAGTTCTGCTGGGTCCCAGCCAGATGGCTCTGCATTTTGAATAAGCTCTAGTGAATAGAGGTAGACAAATGGTTTGGCTCAACTCAGTTCGCCTATAATCATAAAGGCCCACATTAAAAAATATATACCCGTATCTCAATAACCATGTTTTCCTAAACAAGTGATATAGGGTAAATGGCCTTGTGGAACCTTGCTTAAGCTGTATTATATCTATATATTATATCTATATATTATATCTATATATTATATCTATATATTATATCTATCTATATATTATATCTATATATTATATCTATCTATATATTATATCTACATATTATATCTATCTATTATATCTATCTATTATATCTATATATTGCTTTAAGGTGTGCCAAGCACTTTACAAATATGACCTCTCTGATAATCACTGCAACCCTAGGGGGTAGATGCTATTGTTCTCCACAGTTTACAGATGAGGAAACTGAGGACAATAGAGGTTGAGTGTCAGGCCCAGAGTCACCCAACTAGTTTCTTAGGCTGAATTTGATTTCTGGTCTTCATGACTTTGGATCCAGGACTCTACTCACTGCATCATCTAGCTGCCTATAAAATTTGTAGTAAGATAACTATAATGATTAAATTTTGTAATGAGATAATAAGCTTGCTGTTACATAGAGACAGAGACAGAGACATAGAGAGATGGAGAGAGAGACAGAGACACTGAAAGAGAACAGAAAGTCAGTCATACCTCGTAGGAGCAGAACTTAAAGCGAGCTCAGAAAGGATTTAACACAAACTCCCAATTTTATAGATAAGGAAAATTGTGAATCAAGGATACAAAATGATCTACAAAGTGTCAAAGGTGGGATTTGAAGTCAGATTCTCTTACTTTGGAGCCAATGACTTTTTCACTCTACCCCACGCAAAGAGATAGCATGGTATAAAAACATGGAAACCTGATTTGAGTCATGAATTCTTGGGTTCAAATCTTGCCTATTACACCCCTGGTTGATCTATCATGTACATATCACTTATCTTGCCAAAGGGCTGTTGTTGTGTTTGTCCTTCATTCTCCAAGAAGACCAGGACATCAGGGATATGATGACATGACTTGCAATTGACTTTGATTTGAGTGAGGGAAGGCTGGGCAAGGTCACCAGCCTCACTTTCTCCTCCAGAGCCATCTGGGTGCAGTGGCCAAATACTCATCAGGATGACTGGAGATGACCTAGGATGCAGTGGGAGACCCTGGCTGTTTTAGTCTTTTCAAGTTCTCACTCTGAATGAGGTAAAGCCAATTCAGTAAACAGGCCTTTTTAAGAAAAGAGTCAAGGGATGGACCCTTTGATTTAAAAAGAAAAAAACAATCAAACTGGGAGGGGAAGACCCCCAGGGTTGCTGGCCGAAAGAGAAATAGTTACTATTTAAATGCACTCTGAGCCAGGAGTACCCAAAATACAGACATTAAATGGTGCTTGGCCATGGACCTATAGAGTGGAAATGTCAAGAAGCGAGGCAACTCTAAGATTATTAGGTGCAGAACAAACTCCTGTCTGCATCAAGAGAGGGACTTTCCTCACCAAGAATTCCTTACACCAAGAACTTCACAGGTCCAATGTTCCTAATATTTAGGAACACACACATCCCATCTATACAGACAAATAAGAAATAGTAACTTGTAGCTATAGAGAAGGACAACTAGAAGTCAGGTTCTTCTGATTCCAAGAATATATGTAATAATATAGATATTATACACATCTTGACATATATATGTGTGTATGTATTTGTCTCTCAGTTACCTCTTCATTACAGCACATTATTTCATAGATCAATAGATGAATAGATGTGTGTATATGTACATATATACACAGTCTATGTACACTCAGTGTCTGTGCATGTATATCTACATTGCCTCTGACTAATATAGCATATATGTGTTCATGTGTGCATTTGTCAGTTTATATGTATGTGTATGTACACATGTATATGTATGTATAAACACACATATATACACATATATATACAGATATATAGATATAAAGATGTGTGTGTGTGTGTGTGTGTGTGTGAGTAAGAGGAAGGGTGCTGTAGTGTGTAAAGTTGCCTTGGATTCAAGAAGACCCGGGTCCCGATTGCCATGTGCAACTCATTCAGCTTTTTAGTGCCCCCTGCAGATTCTCTAACAATGTAAGTTAATATCGAAATTGCCAATATGCATTTGTTGAAGTAGTTTCCAGTCGATGAGTTTCTCGTTCCAATGAAATCAAAGCTCAAGACCATGACTATATAAACACATGCAGAGGTACATACATAAACATTCATGTATGCATACATTGTGTTTATATGTTTGAGTGTATATATATATATACACACACACTCACACACATACATACACACATTAACTATATGACAATAGGTAAGTTACTTAACTTCACCCAGACAACTCTCCACTAATATAATTGGTGAAAGGGTTTGTATATACATATATATATATATATATATATATATACATACACATTTATATACATATGTATAGATGATAGGTATATATAAATATATATGAGGCAGGTAGGTTACAGTGCATAGAGCCCCAGGCCTCGAATCAGGAAGACTCAACTTCCTAAGTTCAAATCTGGCCTCAGACACTTACTAGCTGTGTGACCCGGGGCAAGTGATTTCACCTTGTTTGCTTCATTCTCTCATCTATAAAATGAGCTGGAGAAGGAAACGGCAAACCATTTCACTTATTTTGCCAAGAAAAACCTAACTGGAGTCACAAAGAGTTGTTCACAACTGAAATGTATGAATAAGAAAGAAAAAAATATTACACACACACACATATCTAAATACATATATGTTTATATATGCACATACATATATAGACACATATGCATATATACATATATACACAAATAAACATACATATTCAACTTAGTAATTCAGAATTATCAGGATGTGGGATGTTTTTCTTCATTTTATGACTTTATAATAACTTTGCCCTGTCTCCTGACTCTTTGTATGCCAGCAGACCTCAAAATTGAATGAGAACAAAGGACAAACCACAACCTGGTGATTATAAAATAAAGCTTGTTGTGAGCTCAGTAAGATTTTAGAAAATCGGAGCACTGGCCTGGAGTCAGGAAGAATTACATTCAAACCCTGCCTTTGAGGCTTTCTAACTGCAAGGCACTGGGTAAGTCATGTCTCTTCTTTCAGCTCCAGTTTCCTCATCTATAAGCTGAGTAGGTTGAATTAAATGGCCTCCAATGTCCCCTCTAGCTCTGAATCTATGATGTCACCATCTTATGATCTTATTGTATATGGCCTTTGTAATTTATATATCCAAATACAGTACAGCAGTGGGAGAAGCAATGGCTCTAAAGCTTACGGTGTTGAATCCCCTCTCTGTCACTGTCTGGGGGAGGGATGGTGCAAAAGACATTCAGCCTCATCTATAAAATGAGAGGGTTGGATCAGATGGCCTCAGAGATCCTTTTTAGCTCCTGATCTACGATGCTGTGAATCTACTTTATAAGATGATAAAAAAGAATGTATAAGATGATTTTTTATCACATTAGATACAAAAAGATTTTTATCTAATTTTATTCACATCCTTGTAAACATGAAAGGCACTATCTTGTTCATATAGATGGACACTTACATTCTCTAAAAATATCAATTTCCTACTCAAGCTTATGTTTTTACACTAGGTATTTTTCCCAATTTTGATAAAATACAGCAACAATTTCAGCTTTGGAGATGACATCTGGTATCATCTAGATACCAAAGAGATTAATCAAATATGGCAAATTTCATTACTAGTAAAGTACAATGGAAAAATATTAGAATTTGGGGAAATTAGGGGATCTAATTTCAAACGCCAGTTCTTTCATAGAGTCTGTCTCTTAAGCTCTTTATCCTCAGTTTCCTCATCTGTAAAAAGAGAGGTTTGGACTAGATGACCTTAAAGCCTCTTTTGTTCTTTGATGTTCCCACCAGCTACAATCAATAAGGAACTTTAACCCTAATTTATAAAAGAGGCAGAATCACACATTCTGCTAATTCAGACATTCTTAACCTTGTTTGTACAGTGTATTTCCTTGGGAATCTAGCAAATCCTATGGATCACTTCTCAGAGTAATGTCCTTCTATGTGTGTGAATGAGTTTAAATACATTATCAAAGAAAATGCTTAATTTTGTTTAAAACAGTGAAAACAATGATGTTATCTTTTGTCACATCCATGTGCAAGGCTTTATACAGTCTATTCAGTCTATTTTCACTCCCATCCAGCTAAGAAACACTATTCTAATTCTTCTGCTAATATACTAGAAGGGAAGATAAGCATTTATTAAGGGCCTACTAGAGGCCTAGGTGGTAAGCACTTTACGGTTTTTTCCTTTGATCCTGATAATAACCCTGCGAGAAAAGTGCTATTATCATCCCCATTTATGTGAGGCAAACATAGTCATATCTGCCCAGGACAATACAACTAAAAGTGTATGAAGTCACATTTGACTTGAGATTCCAATTAAAAAAAAAAAATTCTTTGTTGTTCCAGCTTTAATTATATTATAACATTTTTCCAAAAGACAAAATGTCACCATGGATATTATGTTGAACTCTGAGTCAGGAAAACATTAACTCATGATGAAACCACACACACACACACACACACACACACATACACACTCACACATTAACTATATGACAATAAGTAAGTTACTTAACTTCACCCAGACAACTCTCCAATAATATCATTATTAATGCTAGTCTGCATTGATGAAAGGGTTTCCCGTGCTGGAAACTACCTACATTGATAAAATGAATTGGGAATCCCATTTCTACCCTCAGCAATCCCCTTTAAAAAGAACTATTTTCTTGGACCCATCTTTTCAATACTAACATTTTATTAGTCTTGCTATATAGTATCACGCAATGGAACAATAACAGTTCTACCTAAATTAATTTACTTATTCAGCACCACATCAATCATACCACCAAAAATTATTTTATACAGTTAGAAAAAATAATTTTAAAAATTCATCTGGAAGAATGAAAGGTCAAGAAATCTAGGGAACTGATAGAAAACATGTGAAGAAAAGTGGCTTAGCAGCATCAGATCTTGAACTGTGTTACAAAGCAGTAATCATCGAAACAATCTGGTACTGACTAATAAATAGAATAGTGGATCAATTGACTATATTAAGTATGTAATACACAGAAGTAAATGACCATAGTAATATAGTGTTTGATAAAACAAAAAACCCAAACTTTTGGGACAAGAACTCACTGTTTGACAAAATCCACTGGGAAAACTGGAAAGCAGTTTGGCAGAAACTAGTCATAGACCAATATATCACACTGTATACCAAAATGACAAAAAATAAGCATATGGTTTAGACATAAAGGGTGATAGCATAAGTAAATTAGGGGAGGAGGGAATAGTTTACCATCAGATATATGGAAAGGAAAAATTTTCTGACCAAATAAGAGACAGATACCATTACAGGGTATAAAATGGATGATTTGATGACATTAAATTAAAAAGGTTTTACACAAACAAAATCAATGCAACCAAGATTACAAAAAACCAGAAAGCTAGGGAAGAAATTTTACAGTAAATTTCTCTGATAAAGTTCTTATTTCTCAAATTATAGGGAAGTGAGTTAAAATTATAAGAATACAAGTCATTCCCCAATTTATAAATGGTCAAATGAGATGAAAAGGCAGTTTTCTGAAGAAAAAAATCAAAGCTATCTATATTCATGTAAAAATGTTCTAAATCACTATTGATTAAAGAAATGCAAATGGAAACAACTCTGAGGTATCACCTCACACCTGTCAGATTGTCTAATATTATGAGGTGCAGGGAGGAGGAGTAGATAACAACATGAAGAGGATTATTAAAATTGAGACACTAATTCTCTTTTGGTGTAGTTGTGACCTGATTCATACATTTTGGAGAGTAATTTAAAACCGTGCTCAAAGGGCTATGAAACTGTGCTTACTCTTTGCCCCAACAATACCACTACTGTATCCCAAAGTGATTTTAAAAAAAGGAAGATGACTTATTTGAAGAAAAAAAAATTATAGCAGCTCTTTTGTGGTGGCAAAGAATTGGAAACTTAGGGTATACCCATCAATTGAGGAATGACTGAACAAATCATAGTATATGATTATAGCCAAAAACTATCATGAATATAAAAATGACAAGCAGCAGGGTTTCAGGAAAAAAAAAACTGGAAAGATGTGTATCAACTGACACAAAGTGAAGGGAGCAGAATCAGGAGAACATTGTATACAATAACAGCAGTACTGTATGGTTACCAGCTGTGAATATTCTCAGCAATACAATTATCTAAGAAAATTCCAAAGAGCTGTTGATGAAAAATGCTATCTACCTCCAAAGAAAGAATTGATAAAGTCTGAATGTAGATCAAAGAATATATTTTTTTTCTCTTTTCTGTTTTTTTTTTCTTTTTCACAACATGACTAACATGGAAATATGTTTTTCATAACTGTACATGTAAAACCTGTATCAAATTGCTTGCCTTCTCTATTCTTTCATTTTTGTTTTTGTTTTTTTGGTCTGTGGTTTTTTGTGGTTTTTTTTCAAAACATGACTAATATGGAAATATGTTTTTCATGACTGTGAGAAAGAAAAGGAAGAGTTCTGTTTCCACAGGAGTAATAATAGGAGTGATAACAAGATATAAGGTCAGAAGTAACTAGTTCTAATCAGAACTGTGATCTAGCAGAACCAGGCTTCTGATAAAGTAAAAGGTCAGAAGACTGTAAGCATGCTTAAGGAGCTACTTAATATTATCCAACACACCCCCAAGGCTGAGCAAGCTAATTTAAATGCACATGCAATACATGGCAAGGAAGAGAGAACTTATGAAGGAGGATAATATGAAATAGTAGGTTCAGGAAGATGCATGTAGCCAATGGTAAACAAGGGGTAAATTTGAATCAAGAACAGGACATAAATAGCCTTTCATTTGTCTGAGCAAGCATGCCCCTTTAGGCAGTTATCTTTTCAGAAGAAATATAAAATAAAATAAGAGCTTTCCTGGCTTCAACAATGAGTATTGTTCTTTCTAAAGTAAGCACACCTCTCACAAAGACTCTACATATATAACCCATATCAAATTGCTTGCCTTCTCAGTTGCGGGTGGGGGTAGTGGATGGAGGGAGAGAAATAATTTAGAACTCAAAATTTTAATTTAATCTCTCCCTCTCTCCTGCTCTCTCTTTCTTTTCTACACACACACACACACACACACACACACACACACACACGTGTATATATCATAGATCAGATTAGAAATAATCCAATATATAGGAAATGTATAAGAAGACAAGACTGTCCTTGAATCAGGTAATCTCAATTTTAGAGCATTTATATATGATTATTTAAGTGGCTGTATGAGCAAAAAATGTATATAAGATCCCATCTTTTCTCCATGTAGTGTGAGAGCACCATAAGATGACCTAGCTTAGACTGGCTCCTTGAAAGTTTACTCCATATGGTGAACTATTAATAAACTTTGTTTTTCTTTGGCTGAGAAGACTTGAGTGGAATTCTTTCCACAGGACCCGGCATGTTGGTATTTTGGGGTCTCAGGCAACCCTAACCCTCTTTGTGGGTATCCTCTTCAAAGAGTATGAGCTGAGAAGATTGAGAGGAAGGTATGGCCCTTGACATTAATGGGCAAGTTGGAAAGAGGAGAGAATTTTGGGGAAAGGAGTATGCTTTGGATTTATTGAGTTTGAGATATCTAAAAAGCAGTTTGGAACATTGGATGTAAGTAGAAATGATATAAATGGATATGTAGATTTGAGTTTCATCTTCATAGAGATGGCAATTGAATCCATGGGAGCTAATGATACAACTAAACAAAATTACATAGAAGAATAAAAGATAGCCCAGAACAAATTCTTGGAGGAAACCTACTGTCAAATGGACATGACCTGGATGAAAAAGTACCTAGTAAATGATACTGAGTTATTGTCTCACTCACAGAAAGAGAACCAGGAGAGAACAATGTCATAAAAAGCCAGAGAACATAGTATCCAGCAAAAAGGATAATTGGAAAAAAAATAAAGCAATCAGGTCTGGCAGTTAAGAGATCACTGGTGACTTTAGAGAGAGCAGTTCTGATAGAAAAATGAAATTGGATACCAGATTATAGAAATTAATTTCAAGGCAGTCTTTAAAGGGTTACATATCTTCCATATGCCAGGCCAAAGCCAATCAATCCCCTTCTTATTACAAAGCAAGTCAGAGTTTGGGTTTTACAAGGCTCCTAAAAGAATTCTTTCAGGCAAATCAAGCCCCTGCCCCAGGAGGACTCATCTCTCATCATCTCTGGCTCCCCCACTGGCCATAGAGGTACCCCATTCCCACCATTAGCATTTTCCTTTGCTGAAAGCACCACAACTCTAGGTCTAGCCTTCTCCATTAGTGAAATACAATGGTTTATCATTTCCCTTTTAAATTCCACCCACGAAGTGGCAAATTTTCCTAACTCTGGGCAATTCCTCCACCCTAGATAAAGCTTTAGGTTGCCAGCTACAGGACCAAATTACATTTATGTAAATAACTTAGTCTTCATGAAGTCCAATTGTTTCATTGAACAGTATTTCCCTAACCAGAAGAGGAGGGGCTAAACTAGATCTCTGTAGGCCCCTTCTGTTCTAAGATCTATAATTCTAACAATATTACCCTCATTGTGAAGTAAAAACAAAGCTAAATCTGGAGTCAAGAAAACAGGTCATGAACTCTGTTTGCCTCAGTTTCCTCAGATGTCAAATGGGAATAACAATCTACCTCCCAGGATTGTTGGGAGGATCAAATGAACTAATATTTTAAACTCTTAGCACAATGCCTGGAACATAGGAGGTTCTGTATCAAGGCTAGCTATTATAGCTATATTATTATAGCACAGACTATTGTATTTATTACAAGTATACTTTAAGAATATCACATGACTTCTGCAAGGTTATCCCTAAAATTCGCATTGGACTAGGTGACCTCTGTCACTTATAGTTCGAATCTATGAACCTTTGATCCGTAATGTATGTTTCTGAAAAATCACTTCAATGAAAGTTATCATACCCTCAGCCCATTTTATTGATTTCACAGGAGGTTCACTTTTATTCATAGACTGAGGGGCATATTAGAGCCATAGTTTCCACTGAATGGCAATTCTTTTATATAAGTTCTCTCAACTCAATAAGCATTTTGAGCATCTACTCTATGCCACTCTATAGTGAAAGCTGTATAATAACTCTTTAAAAAGAATATGGCTTGGAAAGTCATCATCATTTAAGAGAATTTAACCAACTTTTTTTAAAGACTTGGAACTAAGCTCAAGTTCCTTAAGTCAAAACACAAGCATGAATATATTAGGGAAAATACAGGAGTGGCATTGGTCTCATTCATTTCCTTTAAGAAAAACTCACCCAATTCCCCATGTCTTTTGTGTTGGTTTTTCTTGTTGATTTCTCAAGACAGAGGAACATTAATTATATTCTTATACAGAAGAGCATTTGAATCCAAGAAAATGTACAACATGACCTAGTAAGAATAGAAAGCACTAGCATAGTATAATGGATTAAAGAGCTAGATTCAGATTCTAGAAGACCTGAGTTCTAGCACCTCCTCTAATATACTGTATATTGTGACCCTGAGCAATTCACTTAACAGAGTGATCCTTCACCTGTAAAATGAGGGGGTTGTATTAATGGTCTCTAAGGTCCCAATCTAAATATATGCACGTATAATGCTAAGACTAAAATCATATAAATATCAACTCTTAATATGGATAATATAGAATCATATTGGAAGGATACAGATTAAGATAGTAACTTCAAACATTTGAAGGACTCTCATATAGGAAAGTTATTAGCCTTGTTCTGTTTCATCCTAGAGGGAAGAACCAAGAATAATGTGTAACAGCTGCTTAACTCAGTAGCCTAAGGGTCAGCCCTAGGCTGTATTCTCAGGAGGGACTGAGGAGACCAGAGGTGAGAGAAACATACAGTAGCTGCCCTTTATTGCATTATAGCATCCTCCTTTTATACCCTATGGGCAACATGATTAGAGCATGATCCCCTTGTACACAGGGGTATGGATCAATGGTGGATGGCCAAACCAGTCGTCTCAGCTGTTGCTCATCAAGCGAGCAGCCTCGTGAGAGACATCCTTGTGAGCTTAGCAACTGGGCCGTGACCCTCAGCACCACAGGTGCTTTTAAACTCGCATTGATCTCTACAATAATGAATTGAAGTTATGGAGAGAAGTATCTTGGATCATTGTAAGCAAAACCATCCTAAATAATACTATCCAAAAGCATAGTGGGTGCTTTGGGAGGGGGTGGGTTCTCCCGTAAGTAGAGGTCTTCAAGTAGAAGCTGATGGCATTTGTCATTATTCTATGGAGAGTATTTTATTAAAGTACATGTTGGACTAGGTACTGCTGACATCTCTTCCAACTCTGAGGTTCTATGACTCTGAGTTTTCTGTGTAAGGAGAATACACACACACATTTTATATATATATATGAATATATGTATATATGTATATACATATATATACACATATACACATATATATATGTATGTGTGTATGTATACATATACATATATACACACACATACACACACATACATATATGTGTATACACATATATTTATGGAGAGAGACAGAGAGGCATTAGAGAGACAAACAGAGAGAGAAACAGACAGATGGAGAACTATCAATAATATGCTTTTAACATCAGGAGACAAAGTTGTAAATATACAATATTTATCTCACCTGAGTCTTTAGGACTCACTAAATTATATTTAATATGTAATCAATAAAGGCTTACAATGTGCAAGGAACTGTATTTGTTAAATAGAACACAAAGCAACCAACTAGCTCCCTCACTGAAAAGCTTACATTTTGCTGAGGGGAGAGGGGGTGGTGGAAGGCAAACAACAGGTATGCAAATAAGCCTAATATGCTGTAGGAAGTGAAGGTAGGCAAAGGAGAGATATAACAAAGAGCTCAAGGAAATTTTGAAAAGAGAAATGGTAGTAATGCCTGAGGGGGATCAGCACAGAAGGCTGAATGGTGAAGGAAGATAGGAATTTTGAAAGGCAGAAGTGTTTGTATTTCATGAATAAGGAAATAGCCTATGCAAATAGACGGCATGTTGAAGTTGAGAAATAGCTGGTGTACTAATTTGGTAATAATAATAATGATGATGATAACTGTCATTTGACATTTGGCAATAATTAAAAATAATAATAGCTAACATTCATATAATGTTTTAAAGCTTATGAAGTACTTTACAAATATCTTATTTGATATTTCAAACAACCCTGGGAGGAAGATGCTGTTACTATAGCCATTTTACAGATGAGAAAATTGAGGCTGAAAAAGATTGTATCATACAACTAGAAGGTGTCTGAGAAAGAAATTGAACTCAGGTCTTCCTGAATTCAGGTCCAATGATCTCTCCATTGTACCATCTCACTGGCTCTATCAAGTTGTTGAAGAGGAATAATGGGAAATAAACAATTGAGTAAATTGAATTAAATTGTAACTAGTTTTATATATTAGACTTATCAAGGAATCAGTGAACAATCATTAAGTATCTACTATGTATAAGAAACTCTGCTAGACACTAGGGATAGTTCTCCCATCCCACCCACCACAGAATATAAAGACACAAAGGAAATATTCCCAGCATTTAAGGAAAGGACATTTTATCAGGGGAAACAAAATACAAACATATGAATAAATACAAAATATGTACACAGCAATTTGGAGTGAGGCATGATGAACTGGAGAAATCAGGAAAGGCTTCATGTAAGAGGTAGTGCTTGATCTGACCTATGAAGGAGGCTAGGAGTGTAAGAGGTAGAGATGGGGAGAGAGTGTGGACTAAGGTACAGAAGCAGGAGATGGAAGATTTTGTTTGAGGGACAGCAAATTGGTCTGTTGTACCATATAATAGAGTGTGAGAAAGAGAGGAATGGGTAATAAATCTAAAAAGACACTCTGGAGACAGATTAAGAAGGGATGTAAATATTAAAGGTAAGAGTTTATATTTTATCCTAGAGATAATAGGAGCTTATTAAGTTGGAGAATGATATAGTCAGATCTGGGTGTTGTGAATATCCCTTTGACAAGCTATGTGGAGGATAGATTGTAGAGCAGAGAGAGTTGAGTCAGAGAGACCAATTACAGTGTTATTCCATTAATTCAGGAAAGAGGTGAATGATATTTTAAACGAGGATAATGACTGGGCAAATGGAGAGAAGCAGATAAATTCGTGACAAGATCTGAAAGTAGATTTGGTTGTTAATTTGATATGTGGGGGTGATGAGGGAAAGGGTAAGATGCTCTGATGTTATACACCCAATAGAAAGATTATGTTGTACTTAAACAAAATGGAGAAATGTGGAGCGAAAGTTATTCTAGAGAAAAGATGATAAGTTTAGTTTATGATATATCAAGTGTGATATGTCTATTAAATATCTAGGTGGATAGGTCTTCCAGGAAGTTAGAGATATGAAACACATTTAAAAAAATCATAGCTAAATAAAAATCTCAAACTTGCACATAGAATAAATTACTAAGGGAAAGAGTGTTTACAGAAGAGAAGGAGGTTTGGAACAAAGGCTGAAAGCACATCCTTGCTAAATGCAGAGAGAGATGGATAATGACTCAGCAAAACAAATGGAAGAAGAGTTTTCAGACAGGTAGGAAAATCAGGAAAGGATAAAAGAAGTGAAGAGAAGAGTGCTTAGTGAGAAAGTGTTCATGAGCTTCAAAATAATTGGAAAGTTGAAATAGGGTGAAGACTAAGAAAAACCCATTGGATTTAGCAGTTCTTACATCTTGTAGTCTTTGAGAAACTACTTTCAACAGAGAGGTGGAATCAAGAATTAAATCAAAAAGGGTTCTGGTATAAATTGTTCTGCTGGTTCTGTTCACTTCATATTGCATCAGTTCATGCAAATCTTCCTAGATTTTTTTTTTTTAATTATTCCTTTTGTTGTTTCTCACACAGTAATATTCCACCTTTGGGAAATTGTTTTTTCTCAAGTTTGCAGAGTTGTTACAAGGTGACTTGGGGGTGAGAGTAGGGGTTGGGAGGGGTGGCACAGAGGTAGTAGATAGAGTGCTGGACTGTGAGTACACCTCAGACACTCAGCTGTGTGATCCTGGGCAATTCACTTAACTCCGTTCAGTCTCAGTCTCTCCATCTGTAAAATGGGGATAGTAATATCATCCTCACAAGCTTGTTGTGAGGATCATATGAGATAATCTATGTAAAAGTGCTTTGCAAATCTTAAAATGCTGTATCAGTGTTAGTTGTTACTATTTAAAAGGAGAGAAAATAAATGTTTTTATTTAAAATAGAATATTTAATTTTAAAGTTAAGGATTGACTTGTAAGGATTGATTAGGTGGTGAGGAAGTAAAAGCAACCAGTGTAAATATCTCTTTCTATGAATCTAGCAGTGAAAACTTGAAGATATCACAAGTTGTTAGCACTTTGCATACAAGGGATCTCAGAGGTCACCCATACCAAGCAACTTCTTTTGTAGGTGACAAAAATGAGGCCTGGAAAGTTTGTTTAATGGCTTGTCCAAGATCAAACAGGAATATGTAACAGAGCCAAGATTTAAAAGTAAAAACTTTTTTTAAACATAGGCCATAACTAAGTATGTTTTTAAGAAGTTAAAAGTAAAGCTTATATATGGGAAAATATAGTAACTTAAAGACAGGAAGAAGATTGATAGTGCAAGATTCATAAGCATATAAGGTATGGTATCACAGATGTGAGTGGAGGATTTAGCCTTAGAAAGGAGAAGGGCTACTTCATCCTCAGAGAATGAAGCATAGAAGGAGAGGATGAATGAAGATAAAAAAGAGTTTTGTTTGTTTTTTTTTAAGATATAAAGTAGAAGAAAATGGGGATAAGAAAGTTCGTAAAAGGTAGCTTTGAACTTCTCAGTTAGCAAAAGGACAAGATTAACTGCTGAGAGGGAGATGGTTTGGGTATCATACATGGGCATTTAGAAGACAGGTGATTTGTAACACCCGTAGTGGGATATACGCTACAATGACATTCAGGAAACGTTAAAGAACACTATGAAGTAAGCTCTTTGTTGAGATTATATAGTATAAATTTGCTGTAGATCCAGTCAACAGAGTTATGGATATTCCTTCAACAGCAGTCAATAAGTCCAGAAACATTTAATAAGTACCTGCTATGTTTCAGGCACTGGGGAGACAAAAATGCTTGGATACAAATTGAGAGAGATGACCTAGGACTTGGGATTTGTGTAGCATGAATGGGAGACCATTAAAAGGTCAAAGGACTTAAGAATGGAGTAGTGAATTGCCGACATAGTTAAAAATGAAGGGAGCAAAATGATGACTTGGGAGAAAGTATTACATAGGACAGAGTCAAGATCACAGTGAGAACGAAGAGCACTTCATTTGAGGTAGAGAGAGAGAGAAAGAAAGACCAAAGGTTATGATCAAGGAAGAAGTTTTCAGAAGGTATTTCAGGGTTCAAGAACAAAGAGGTGGAACAATCTTGGTTGATGGTGAGGTCTGAGTTGCAATTGTCCCTGTAGCTTAGTAATGTAAGGCAGAGGTCTCATTTTCACCAAAAAAAAAATAAATTCTCCCCCTCCCTGGTAAGAAAATGGACTTATCAATGATGAGGTACAGGCTCTGGGGGCCCCCTTGAGCTCTCCTTGAATCTTTGAGGTACAGGCTCTGGGAGCTCCTTGACCTCTCCTTGAATCTTCCCAGGGAAGGCATTTGCCTGAGGTCTTGGGCCTTAAGTTGTGGCTCTGCCCAAGTCTTTAGCCTTCCTTTGTTCCAACAATTTCCCACCCTTGATCCTCCTGTTCCACCCTTGAACTGCCCTAGCCCACCATTGCCTGTGGTCTCCAAGTTGCCTCCAACAAATTCCCACCCTTGATCCTCCTGTCCCACTCTTGAACTAGCCTAGCCCACCATTGTCTGTGGTCTCCAGGTAGCCTCCAGCAACTTCCCACCCTTAATTACTCATTACTGGAGTCTGACCTCATCCGACTCCTCCTGAAGACCCTCCCCAAACTCCTCCTCTAGACCACCCCTAGAATCCTCCCACAACCATTCTGTACTTAAGACCCCATCTTCCCTCCATGTGGTGTGAGAGCACTATAGAAGGACCTAGCATAGACTTGCTCTGTGTCAGACTTGCTCTGGTCTGCTTGCCCAGGGCAAACCCTTTTCCTCTCCTCTACACCTTTTGTATTGACTGTTTCTTATACCTGTCATACCCTCCCTCCTCAGCTCCATCTCTCATAATTCCTAATTTCGTTCAAGGCTTAGTTTTGGTGTCACTTTCTGCATGAAGCCAATCCTCATCTCCCTCACTACTGGTGCCTTCCTCCCCAAATTACGTTGTATTTATTTAGTATTTTTTTAAAATGCCTATATGTATACATATTGTCTTCCAGCTAGACTATAACCTCCTTGAAGGCAAGGACTTTTTTTTTTTTTTTTACTTTTTCTTTGTATTTTCAGCATGTAGCACAATGTCTGGCATGGACTAAGTGCTAAATAAATGGATGCTTTTTGATGGGTTGATGGAAAAGAAAGGACACTTAAGGCTATTTAAACTCTAACTAGTTGAAGAAAAACAAGGGACAACTTCAACTTTTATGACTTTAAAAGTCTGCCATTTGTTTATGCCCATGGCCAAAGCTGAATGTGGAGGGGAATGTTTGTCAAGCACTACTCTACAAATTAATGTTGCCTTGGGTTGAACTTTTAGTTGACTCACTATAGTTCATATCTGTGGTGTTTTCTTGATCTTACTCATCACGGAGTCCCACTGACTTCACACCTATTCCCAGGAGGTTTCTGATTGCCCTTTAATCCTCTAAAGAGATCAAATATAAACTTTTTTAGTTGTAATTTAAAACTCTTCAGAACTAAGTCACAATCTACCTTTTCAATCTTATTTATATGACTCCCCTAAAGAGATCTCCTTTCTAGTCCAAGGGACACAGAGTGCTTGGGATAGAACAAGGACTTAGTAAATGCTTGATAACTGACTGACTCCCTGATGTGAGAAGAAGACAGTCATTGTGTCCTTGTGTCCTTTAAGACTGTCTTTTTCATCCCAGCCCACTGGACCTATCACCTTCATTGTTTGTTGGTTTTGCTTCAGGATCCCTTTTCCAAACCTTTCTTGGATTCCCGGAACACTTCACCTTCTTTCTGCCCAGAGGCAACCAATCCCACTTTTGGATCACCTTCATTGTAAGGATTTTTTTTTTTTAATATTACTCCAAAGACTTCCATTCTGCAGTTTTCCCCCAGTATTCGTCATGCCTACTTCCCCATTCAAGCAATACATATCTAATCTTTCTTTGATGGGTCAAGCCTTCACTATTTGAAAATAATGATCACGTCCTCCCTAAATCTTTACCAGCTTAAATACTGTTTGCCTATTCAATTGCTCCTCACATGAAATAGTCTCAATTTTCCAGTCCATCTAATAACTCTTAACAGGATGTACTCTACTTTGGATATGATCTTAATGAAATGTGATACCCAAAATCAATCACAGTTCTCTATATATGATATAACAAAAGTTGAATACACTAGAATTATCACTCTGTAGTCTTGGTCACTATACCTTTTTTGATACAGCCTAAGCTCACATTCACTGTTTGCCTGGCATCTCACATAGTTGACTCATACTGAGCTTGCAGTTCACTTAGATCTTTTCATACCAATTACCTAGTCATGTCTTTTCTATCTTGTCCTTGTAAGTTGATTTGGGTGGGTATAGAGTTTTCTATTTATTAAATTTTCAATTTGTTAAATTTAATCCATTTTTCTAACTTGCCAAAATCTTTTTGGATCCTAACCTTGTTGTCTAACATATTCATTACTTCTCCCAACTTCATGTTATCTATATTGTTTTTTGAGAGGTGAAGGCAAGGCGATGGGGGTGAAGTGACTTACCCAAGGTCACACAGCTGGTAAGTGTGTCAAGTGTCTGAGGTTGGATTTGAACTCAGGTCATCCTGAGTCCAGGGCCAGTACTCTATTCACTGTGCCACCTAGCTGCCCCCTTTGTTTTTTTTTGGGTTTTTTTTTTTTTTATGTTATCTATAAATTTGATTAGTTTGAGTACTAGGCACAGCTAGGGGGTGTACTCACTAGATCTCTGGGCCTGGAGTCAGAAAGACTTGAGTTTAAATCTTGGCCTCAGACACTTACTAGCTGTGTGACTCTGGGCAAGTCACTTAACCCCATCTACCTCTGTTTCCTCATCTGTAAAATTAAGTAGAGAAGGAAACTACTTCAGTACCTTTGCCAAGAAAACCCCAAATGGGATCATGGAGAGTCAGACACAACTGAAAAATGACTGAACAACATGACAGCTATATCTTCATCTAAGTCATTTATAAACTGTTAAACTGAAGAGGCCAAGGACTGATAGTTGTGGGACACCAATAGAGTGCCAGCAGAATTTTCATCCTGAAGATGACTCTACTCTTCAGCCATCTCTTTCTGATCAGTGATTCCTTAATCTGGAGCACAATTTCATGAGGTTCCTGGGTCATATTCATTTTACTCCTGATTCTACTTCTCTATTCCTCACCTCAAATCTCTGGACTTTTCAATCTCCTTCCTAGCAGACTTGGTCCTCCATGGGTACCATCCCACCAATCTTACCCCAGATCCCACTTTTTAGTTTTCTTTGCATATAGTCTTCTTCCATTAGAATGTAAACTCCTTGAGGGTTTGATTTTTTTCCCTTTCATTTGTATCCCCAGTACTTAGTACAGTCCCCAGAAAATGGTGCACAGTTAAGAAATAATTTCTCTGTCCACATTTTTTTCCAATTTGATATCAATCAATTATAATAAATTTTTGGGCTTCCATCTTTCAACCATTTCTGAATGCCTCTAATTCTATCATCATCTAATCACAAAAGTAGCATGGACGATTTTCTCAAATTCTTTCCTGAAAATTATGTAAGATATATTCAAACCATGCCCCAATATATCAAGCCAGAAACTTTATAAAATAATGGAAAGAAGGTTAATAGGGTTTGATCTCTCCTGGGTGAAATCAAATTGACTTTTTGTCATCACCACATCCTTGGTTTAATTTTAATAAATAATGCTTTTACTACTACATCCTTGAATTTTGCCAGATGTCAAGGTCATTCATGAAATGTTATATATGACCCTTTTCCTATTTTAAAAATTGGAATAATTTTTGTCTTTCTTGGGTTCTATGACAAGTCTCGCTCCCATTAGCCATGATCTTTCTAAGATCACTGTATATACATATATGTGTGCATGCATCTGTATTTATGTCTATGTATGTATGTTTGGGTACCATACATATATGTGTGTGGGATGGTTAAGTTTTTATTTCCTAATAATCATTTTTTTTTCTCTCTATCTCATATTATATGGGTCATAAATGCAATAGCTGATCCATTGGATTCCATGTACATCTATTCTTGACACATTCTCCTGGACCGCCTCTTTAGGGGTGGTAATAATCATCAAATTAAGTCCAGCAGGGTCACATAATAAAATTTGGATATGAAAATGTAACAAATAGAAAACAGTTTCCCAGACCTGGTATGGCCTATATAACATTTTATTATCTTCAACCTACACAACATTTGTGTCTACTTTTTCATGTTCACAAACTCCATCTTCTAAGCCCTATTCATCCATAGAGAATTGGTTAAGCTTGATAATGGTCTTGTTTGATCCTACTCAGTGTATAACAACTTTTTCTCATGCCAACAGCTTTGTCTCCTTGAAGGTGCCTCCACCTTTTGGCCTTCTGACTGGTGAGCCCCAACATCCATGAACCGCCACTTCTAGAGGTATGAGCCCAAGCATTCTCATTTCCTTCCCAACTTCGTATCTTACCCTCCAGTTCCTTTTTATCTTTTGTATTCCTTTATTTAAATAGGTATTTATGTATTTAAATAGGGCAGGGACTTTTTTTTGCCTGTATTTTCCTTCCCCAGTGACTGACATAGCATAGTGGCTGACCATAGTAAGTGTATTATTATTCTGTCTTCTGAAGACATACTTGGAAGCAGGGGGTGGCATACATAGTATATATCATATAAAAGCAAGGAACATAAATAAAGTCATGTAAGATAAAAGCTACAACAATGCAGGAAGATCAGATAAAGAATGAAAGTTCCCTTGTTATATAGGGTATGACTGCTATTTCACTGCTAGGTTTCTGATTCTGAATAAAAGGTCTCTCACTAACTTGCTAAGTTTCTGCCATATAAGTGAGTTACTTTCGAAGGCTACAAGGATTTCTCTTATTAGGAGTTATATTTTCCTCTGAAATCCCCAATTTTCAAAGAACAGCTAAAATCCCAAGACCATTTGTTGTTCATTCTATAGACCAACAGTAAGTAATAATGAAAGCACCTAGTACAGGAGCAGGCTAAACCCTTCCTTCAATCCACTGCCCAGATTCCTGCTCCTTCCAGCAGAAGTCTTGTATGGGTAAAATATAAAATATATTGCTGTACTTTATAAAGTAAAGACAAAAATTGACAGCACATTACAGGGAAAACCCATTGATCTTTTAAACGAATTTTGTACATATTAGATGGAGGGAAGTGCTTTTTGAAAAGTCTTAGAAAGCGTAGAGTCGTGTTGACCACAGAAGACCCCTGAAATCTATAAGTTTTTCCCTTTTTTAGGGTAGAGTTATGGTTCAACAAATTTTGGTCCAGTTCTTCAAGTTTCCTCCAGTTGAATTTTGGTCCTGCACCTCAAGCTAAAATTCTGTTAAGTTGCCATTAAATGAGGGATATTTTACATTTTCACATGATTTTGGAGACTCTCTAAGCCAAAATTGAAATATAAGAGGCTATGAAAGGAAGAGAAGAAGAAAAAGGAGGAACTGAAGAAGAAAGACAAGGAAGAGGAAAAGGGGAGATGCCATGAAACTGGGATTTTAGTGGTAGAATTTTATCTCTGGAATGGGCTTCCAGATGTTATCCATGTCCTGTGAGACCATGCTATAAGGATTAGGATACTGTACCTTGTTCCCACCAAGAAAAAGAATACCTTGCCCCTAGAGAAACAGGACTTCCTTGGCCTTTTCATTCATTCTTTTCCATTCAAGGAACAAAGAGTAGAGTCTTCAACATTGAGAGTTTCGAAGGCTGGGGAGATAAACCATAGAAATCTATAAATCCACAAATCCATGCCCATGTTGTTGCAGCAACATTAAGGATTCTAGAATCAATTATCTTGCTACTGTCAGGATTCCAGCTAAGCAGAAGCCAGCATTGGTGCTACCTTTGGACATGAACTTTGGTGGGACAAATGACATATAGAAAATGAGCTAAATTAAGCCTATCAAGTATTCACTCAATAAATATTTATTAAGTATCTTCTGTGTGTCTGGCAGGCAGCTAGGTGGCACAGTGGATAGAGCTCTGGTCGTAGAGTCAGAAAAACTCATCTTCCTGAGTTCAAATCTGGCCTCAGGTACTTACTAGCTGTGTGACCCTGGGCAAATCACTTAACCTTGTTTGCTTCAGTTTCCTCATCTATAAAATGAGCTGGAGAGGGATATGGCAAACCAATCCCATATCTTTGGCAAGAAAACCCCAAATGGGGTCAGAAAAAATTGGACACAACTGAAAATGACTGAACAGCAACACCATGTGTCAGGCATTGTAGTGCCAAGTACTAGAGATATGAAAAGAATCCAAAGACAGCCCTTGCTCTCAAGGATCTTACAATCTAGTAGTGGAAACAACAAGCAATAGGTATTTATAAACTAGCATATATAGGATGAATAGGAAATAAGTAAGTGAGGCAAAGTCCTCAAATTAAAAGTTAGGAAGGTCTTCCAGTAGAAGATAAGATTTTAGTTGGAATTTAAATGAAGTCAATATTTCCCTCTCCTAGATTATAGTGAAGTAGGGGCTGGGTTATGTTCATAAAGTGTTGAAGAAAAATATTTGTATCTTCCTTTATTTTTTTTTGCTATATATTTGAAGTCAATGTTGTTTTGTAAAAGTTATCTGATGTTAAGTGGTTTAATGAAAGCAGGCTGCTAGCACCAGGCCCCTAAAATGGGGAAAACACAACTGATAGGGGCTCAAACTGGTAACAGTAGAGAAGAGACAAGTGTCTCTTGGAGAAGAATAGGCAAAGGATACTCTAGAAATATGTATTCATGTCTACCTGCAAGCCATATCCAGAAAGATCCATATGGACACACAATCCACACGGGCACAACACACCACAAACTGTTACTTTTGATTTCTTATTTCCAGTGGAAGGACACTTTATGTAGAACATTTGAGAGAAGAGTTTCTTTCAATTCTTCCAAAAGTCATGGTTCCAAACTCACCTGGAACTTGAATTATAAAATTTAACCAAGTTTAGTCACTCATTTTCCCCAATAACTCCTAGGCTGTTAATTTCATGATGCATAGTCTAGAAAGTTGCTGACACACACAGACTATAGCAACTAAAAACAGATGGATGTGGATCTTTGATGGGGATTAGCAGAACAAGTTCTTCTCTTCAAGGGATACAGCAGCATCTTTTATTCCAACACCCTTCTAATCAGTGTTTGACAGAAGCAATTACATCTCATGTGAGTTGCAAAGCAGAACTCAAATCATCAGGAGACATCCATTACAAAAACTTTTAAACTAGTCCCCAAATAGAATAGATGGTACATTGCTGTAACGATGTGTTTTTAGCAAGTTGAATTTACATCTAGTTGGGTCAAGCCCTAGCCAAGAAACTCCAATGAAAATCTCGATGCCAAGTAAGCATGGTTCTCCTTTCTGACTGAAAATATAACCCATAGGCCAATCACATGTTGACACAGTTGCTACACAAAAGAAAATTTGAACAAGAGGCTGAGCTTATATTCACTATTGTGAATCATGTGTAGACATTAGGTCTTTCATCAGTCAAATACTGATGTGGGGATGCGGTGAACAGCAGCTGTCCCTTATGGCCTGGTGGTTTATGATATTTGATCCTTGGGGCTTTTTGTTTGTTTTGTTTTGATTTAATTTGTTTTTCATTACTGTGGTAAATTCAATAAAAAAGCATTTATTAAATATGTTTTATATTTGAAACCTCAGAGTCATACTTGACTCATCACTCCCTCATTCCAAAAGTCCAACTCCTTCAACCTCTACTCAGGCTATTAGGTTTTGTCCCTAGAGAGCAAATTAATATTTCTCCCCTCAGGGTTTTAGGGGCAACCCAGAGGGTTGCTTGAGTTTCTAATGTTGTTGTTTACAAACACCCCCATTTAGAAAAGGAATTTATATTTTAGGTATAGTGATAACAATAGCCGAAACCAACCCACCAACCCCCTATAGAGGAGTATACTCTCCCCTTGTACACACAGACTCTCTAAGAAGAGCATACTCAAACTACAATGATAGAATAGTCTTTATTTGTTTCTCTTCCTGGAATCATCATGAGGTTCCTCTTCTGTGTAGCCCTCCACTGGATTAAGTGGATCGATGTCTTTCTAGAAAATGTAACAACCATAGGGACTGATTTTTTACCTCTATTCTTGGTTGTTTGCCACTACTACTCTAGAACGTTCTGCTACTGACTGTTCGTCACTCGGGATTTCTGATGGACATTCCTGTCACCTGAGTACTCTCTTCTCAGATTATTCATTCACCAAAGATCAGGACAGAATAAACACAAAAGAGACAAAAGTAATATGTGCTCATGGGCACATGATGAGCAGAAGACAGAGCAGAATCCCTTCTCCCTACTTGGCACCTCCTAGTAGTTATGCCTCACTGGCCACCTAAAAAGTAAGAATCAAAAAGGGCCAACATATAAAGTTACATACATATGTGTGTCTGTATGTGTGTGTGTGTTTATATATATATATATATATATACACACACACCACACACACACACACACACACACACACACACATACACACACCCTTAGTTCTGGCTCAGATAAGTGCATGTTGAAGTAGAGATTTTGAGAAAATGCCTGAGTTTGGAAAAGTAAACTCATGACTCTGTACCACCACCGTCACCCTTATTTTTTTTAAATATGAAGACTTATGTTTACAGATTTCTCCTATTAAGTTTTTGGAGCTTGGTGAAATGAGCATCTAGTCTAAGAGGTCTATAGTAGCACTGCATGTAAATTAATCACATTCTAAATATAAATCCCTGTTGAATGTTCAAATGTTTAAAAACTAGAGTCCACATAAAATAGGGTTGCAAATTTTATAAGGTACAATATTCATCATCATCTTGAAAATAGATGCTAGGATTCATAATGATGAAAAGAAAAACTTCATCTATGAATATTTCATTTACTTGAGGAATTACACAGAGAGACTCCAACTTTACCATTTTTTTTTAAGATTCATTCGTTTTTTCTACTGCTACATTAAAGAGAGAAACACACACACCAACCTTATTACATATAATGACAAAGTCAGGCTCTGCCAGAAGGTGACCTCGTGCAGAATTATTCCTCCAATATTCATTTATTATATTCAGATTTTTGTCAGCATCAGCAAATGCATTCTAATTTATTTATACATGACAGAGTGTTACTCATTGACAGCCTGTTTAGAAGTCTAAAACTATTCTCAGGTAAAACATCTGAACTCACAAAAATTTTAATTACTCCAGGAAGGAAAAAAAAAAAAAAACTTTTTAAAAGTATTTTCAACTTTGTCTAGTGAGTTCACAAGGTGTCTAACTAATCCAAGTATGAAATATTCATATGTAGATCTCATCATCAAATAAAAATGAAAAGCTTTCTAGAATGTACAAGACTACTTAGGGGGAAAGAAGGAATATGGTTCTGTTTTTTTTTTTTTCTCCTTGAAATAAAAAATAGAAAATTTTAATCAAAATATTATCTAAGTGTCAAGGTATGAATTTAATGAATAGCAGGAAACATTTATCAAATGCCTTCTGAATGCAAGGTACAATGTTAGACCTTGAGATGAATAGTGTAGCGAAATGGAAAGAGTTCTGGATTTTAGAGTCAGAATATCTGGATTCAAATTCCAACTTTACCATTTACAACCTTCAGGTCATTTAACCTTTCTGGGCCTCAGTGGTCCCATCTAGATGAACGTTAGCAACCCTTCCATCTAAGATTATGTGAGAAACAAAGGTTATAAAAGAAATAGGACTCCTCCAAATGGGCCTTATAGTCAAGTAAGGCATAGTTAATACAATGAATGACAGAATCAGAATCCTCCAGTTCCCAGAAATCTCCACATACTTGAAGAGATGAGTTAGATCTAACAAAACAATGGTTTTGCAGTAAGGATAAAGATAAAGTTCTATACCCAGGTTCAAAAAATTCAAATACACAAATACAGAATGGAGGAGGATTGGTTAGGTTCTTTAAGTTACCTTAGGAAGGGATCAGCCATCCCCATCAGCTACTATCTGACTGCCACCCAGAAAGCAGGCATTTCAGCCTGGCTGAAGCAGAAAGGTACTCAGAGGGAGAGACTAGAGGTAGCAAGTGCCAAGCAGATCAAACTACAACATGACCTTGACAACCATCTCTATCTTGACATGACCTTGACAACCATCAAACCCTGATGGAAACAGCCTAGGACTCTCAACGCAAGAAGCTTAAAAATTGCAGTGACCCCCAACCTGTCAGACCTGTTTTCAAACCAGATTCTATAATACTATTGAGGTGAAAAATCCTTATGGAGAAGGGGTCCACTTTCCTCATCAGCAAAATCAAATGTTGACCAACTGCCACACACAAGCCAACAGGCACAAGAGCCCAGGAATGGCAGCACTCCCACACCCCTGATCTCATTTCCAGTTCTCACATCCATCATCCAGGAAGATGACTTTTATGGAGAAAGGTCAGCCATGCCTACAAATTGCCAATCTACTGCCACCCAGAGGGCAGGTGAGCTAGTAAAGTTGGCACTCTGAGACATCGACATTCTGTGGGAGAGATGAGAGACAGCATGTGCCAATCAAGTTAAACCACCACCACCATCTTGATCACCATTTTCCTCTCACACCTTGATGGAAACAGCTCATGGCCCTGAACCTAAGAGCCTTGGGAACAGCAACACATCCAACCCAGAGTCTGCAACCTTTATCCTGGGAAGCAGACCTTGAAATACAATCTTCAAGTCTACTCCTTCAAGATTACAGCCATATCTTTTGAAGACCCCCAAAACAAAATTTTTGTCAGCAATGTCCTGGGTAAAATTGAACCATAAATCGATATCCAAAATGGACATAATTTTATCAGTGGAAATGACATTTAAAAAGAGACATTATTATTGACTTTGTTTGTTATAGCCTTAGGGCCTTTCCAACTGACTAAACAGCTGAAACCTTTGGCACATGTTGTTGACCCCATTAGAATCAAGGGTTGTTTTACTTTTTGTATTCTCAACACTTAGCATGTTGCTTTGTACATTGTAAGCACTTAATACATACTCCATTTATTCATTCATTAATAAGTTTATTTTAAAAGTTTATTTTAACCAACTACAATTTTGATATAATTCAAGAATATGACATAATGGCTCCACCCCACCTAAAATACCTTATTTCATCATTTCAGGTTTCTCTGCTTTTATTGTGGCAGCCCTTTCACCAATTCAAATTCTAACTTCTCTGTAACTTTGAAGATTGTCTTTGAAAGTTGTTGTGCCCAGAACTTTAATCGCCTTACAGACCCCTTGGGGATGAATCTCTCCAAACTGAGCAAGGCAGATCCTTAACTGAAAAACAACCTATCATTGGGCCAATGTCAAAACCTCCCTAGCTTTGTAGGACCTTTCAGTCACTGAATTAATAAACAAATATGTATTAAGTATACAGCAATTGTACTATGACTTACTCTCCCAAAACCAGGCTGCTACATCTTGACCTCAGGGTATAAAGGTAACTATAGGTATGTGAAGTATCTGTTCTATAAAACAATCTGTTCAAGACCCCTCCATTCATGTTTCCCCAGTTTTAGTGTTCACTGGCTAGTACTCCAGCTCAATGTATCCACTTAATCATACATGATTTTTTAAAATTTACTTCAAAGGTATAGCAAGAACAAATGAATAGACATTTCTTCCAACACTTTGGAGATATCCTCTCCACTATTCCACCTCAGACTCTCAAGGAATAGGTTCTTAACTTAGCTCATTTCCTACATAGAATTAGTATCACAAGTTTCCTTTCCAGATATGACCTGACTATAGAAGAAGTATTTGTTCAGCTTCAGATGGGACGGGATCCCAAGTTTACTTCTTCTTCTTTGAGCCATGGATGCTATACTAACTCTAAAACCCAGATTCTAGATCATTGAGATTTTGGAGCAACTTCCTAAACTTTTGAACTTTCAAGGTAAAAAGAATCAGTTTCTTTTACCTAAGGCCAAGGACCAAGATCTATTTTTTGGAAGCATGTTCATTTGATGGAGAGATGCCTCCAAGGCCTCTACTTCACAGCATGGTCTCTTCCTAGATTTTACAAGTCAAAGAGTCACGATATGTAGTGTAGAGAGCTGGAGAAAGCTAATTCATTCCTTTCTGAAGTCATTTCAGTTCTGGCTAAAGAGCCAATCTAAAAAGGTGCAACCACTTTGGGTCTTTACAGAATATCTACACATGCCCTACAGTTATTATAAGGTGATTTTATAACATGTCATCATAATTTTTCCAGAAGCAGGCCTCCCAGTTTCTCTGCATGGGGGAATTGCGTCAGTTAAGCAAGCTGATAGAGTCTGTATTTGAGACAAACCCTGGGTACACTTCACCCTCCTGTTTCCAAAAAGGGGAAAAAAAATGTTGTCCTTGGCAAATTATCAGGGGTTCATTATGTGTTCAACACATTGTCCATGTCTCTACTCTGTAATACTCTTCTGGGATCTCTGGGGAGTAATAACCATGGTATTTTCATGTGCCTCCCCAGTGCCACATACAAAAGAGTTTCAAAACACTCGGTGTGGCATAATCTTATCCAGTCCCATATGTATAGTAAAAAAATAACCTTGACCTCCAAGTCCAAATTTTGCAGGTTCAATAAACATGGGACATGTCAAAGGTTACAACTTTATTAGTACTCACCTAGTCCTTGAATGACCTTCTACAACCCAATGGGGGAAAAAAGGCAAAAAAAAAAAATGGCTTCTTGGCTCATAGGGAAATATGGTTGCTACAGAACTTTTAGAGTTTTGCAGACCACATGGTATGCTCCCTGAAGGGATTTAGAACCTAGAGTCAACCATATGTCACCCCTCACACTTAGGTGAAAAACCAAATAAACTTGGATTGGTGCCTGAACACCAGAGCTGAGTCTCAGGGGATTGGGGTACTCCTCTCTCTCTCTTTACCATCAGGGACCATTCCTTTCTGCTCAAAACCTACACAGTACTAGTAGTCTGAAGAATCAGGAAAAGGTGTGTAGAAGACAGAGACTTTTAGTTGAAACTTGAAAAACATTGGAAGTTCTGAGAGGCCAAAGCAAAGATAAAGCACACTACAGCTATAGGGACCAGCCCAAAAGGAAATGGAAGTCTATGGATGAAGAGGTAGGAGGTCAATTTGACTGGATCTTACCTAAGAATGTGAAGGGAAGCAATGAGTAATGAGGATGGAAAGGTAGACTAGAGTCAGGTTGTGAAAGGTTTTAAATGTTTGACAAATTAGATTGTATTTGATCCTAGAAGTAATAAGGAACCAACAGACTTTATTGAGGAGGGGACTGCAATGATCATATCTGTGCTTTAGGAAAATCACTTTTGGAAACTGTAAAGGGCGAATGGGATTGCAGCAGGCATGACTGTCTGCTTTTCTGTTTGTATTCTCAACACTTAGCACAGTGCTTTGCCCATAGTAAAAACTCAATAAATACTTTTTTTTTTCATTCATTTATTTCTAAGCAAGAAATCTAAGGACAGTGTGAATTATTCTGAGTGAAAGAAGGTACAGGCTATTGAAGTTTTCTAAGCAAGTGCTAGGAAAGACCTATACTAAAAACATGAAAAGAAAAAGAGAAGACAAATGTAAAATAAATTACAGAAGCAGAATTAATAGGTCTTGGTAACTTGGTAACTTTAATAAGTCTCGGTAACTGATAGAAAGTAAGAGGGAAGAGAGGGGAAAGATTTAGACATAATACCAAAGTGCTGGACATGGAAGGCAAGGTGAATGATGGTGCCTTTAACAGAATAATGAAGTCATAAGAACACACTTTTTTTGAGGGGAATATCCTAAGCTCAAGTGTGGACCCTTATCTGACAAGAGACACACAATTGGAGCTGTCCTTCAGGAGGTTTGTTATAAGATTGGACCCGGTGGTCTTGAGACTACCATGACAGTTTCCACTTAAAGCAGTATGTAGTTTATAGAATCTATTCATAGAAACCATTGTTATGAGTGTAGACCTCATGGTTTTGAGATCATCATGACAGTCTTTCCTTAAAGGAGGCTGTAAGCTTGCAAAACATACTCATGAACCAATACTGACAATAACATTTTTTGAAGGCTGGTACAGCTATGTCTCCCAAAATGTTGTCTACCACCAAATTGTTTTTCCTTCTGATACACAACACCCCAAACAATATTTTGTCAATCACTAGCTTGCTTTTTCTCCCTGATAACAAAGCACCCCTCCACCCTGCCAATAATAATTTGCTATGATTCTTGATATGCAATTTGGATAGCTCCAAGGAGTTCATCCAAAATCATTGTAAAAGAACAATCAGGAGAGCACTTTGGACCATACTGTTCTCTCTAGTAGGAGTACCCTTACCCACTGGAGTGCCCCTTTCTGCTGAATAGATCCATGTCTGTGTTCCTCAATATGATGCTGCCCTATACCCTGTGCTAAGGCATATGTCTAGTGCCCTTTTCCTCTCTTCCTTCCCCATTTCTTACAATAAACCTTTGCATTGAACTGATTTTCATCATTCTAGATGTTATTCTCAGCACCCAAACTCATTAAGAGACTATTTTTCCCATGTTTCTGGCTGTCCCTTTGTCCTTTCCTTAGTCATAAGGACTTAATCTATTGACAAACACAGACTAGGACACTGTGAACCCAATTTTAGAAAGCAGGGGTCAGTAGGAGAATCCTACATCTTCCCAAGAGGGACTGTCTCCCTTATATCAGAAGATCGTCACAAAACAATTTGCACAGTGAGCAGGGTCTCAAAACACAGAAATGCAGACTCATGCATCCTTGATGCTCAGAGTGGACTAACCCTGTGAGTGGTCACTTTTACTTTCAAATTGAGAAAACTAAAAAGACTGAAAGAAAAGAAGAAACATTTTTGAATAATATTTTCCCAATTATGTGTAAAAGCAATTTTTAATATTCTTTTTTTAAATTTAGAGTTCCAAATTCTCTCCCATCTTTCCTCCTTTGTTCTCTCCCTGAGACAGTAAGCAATTTGATATAGACTATACATGTGCAATCATGTAAAACATGTTTCCATATTAGTCATGTTGTGAAAGAAAACACAGACAAAAAATGACAAAAATAAAGAAAGTGGAAAATATTTTTTCTTAAATCTGCATTCAGACTCCATCAGTTCTTTCTCTGTAAATGGTTAGTGTTTTTCATTATGGGTTCTTTGGAATTTTCTTGAACCATTGCATTGCGGAGAATACCTAAGTCATTCACAGTTGATCCTTATATAATATTGCTGTTTGTGAGTACAGTGCTCTCCTGGTTTTGTTCATTTCACTTTGCATCAGATCATATAAATCTTTTCAAGTTTTGTTTTGTTTTGTTTTCTGAAGTCAGCCTGCTCCTCATTTCTTATGGCATAATTGTTTTCCATTACTATCACACACCACAACTTGTTAGGTCATTCCCCAACTGATGGAAATCCCCTCAAATTCCAATTCTTTGCTACCACTAAAAGAGTTTTTATAAACACTTTTTGTACAAATATATCATTTTCCCTTTTTAAAAATCTTTTTGAGATATAGACCTAGTAGTGTTATTGTTGGATTAAAGGATATGCACAGTTTTATGGCACTTTGGGCACAGTTGCAAATTGCTCACCAGAATGGTGGCATCACTGCACAACTCCACCAACAATGCATTAGTGTTCCGGTTTGTCCACATCCTCCCCAACATTTATCATTTTCCTTTTCTGTCATATTAGGCAATCTGATAGGTGTGAGATGGTACCTCAGAGTTGTTTTAATTTTTTTGTCTTTAATCAATAGTGATCTAGAAAAATGCCTAAGAAGAACAAAAGCAAAAAGACCATTGGCTTTAACAGTTAGGAAGCTAAAGGTGTCTATTAAGAGAGTAAATTTTAAAAAATGATAATTCATCTTCATAGACTTCTATCTGATAGTGTTCTCTCTCCCAAATAGTTTGCTTCTAACTACTTTGCATTTATTCTCTTTATCTTTATTCTATATATTTGCTCGTCTTACTTGTTAAAATATAAGTTCCCCTAGACAAAGAGTTGTTTCATTTATCTTTTTTTAAAAATTTGTTTTCCTATAACCTAACATGACTATTTGTTGACTGATTGGCTGAATGATAGGAATAGAAACAGGATATTAAAGAAGTGATGGCTAAGGAGAAAGTAGGCAGTGAGACAGTGGAAACACCAGATGTAGACAATGTTCACCACAATATTAACAGCAAGTTTGAGCATGAAGGGGAGAGGAAAAAGGGAAACCTAGATAAATGGAGTAAGATCAAACGAAGGTTTTTGTTTTCTTTTTTGTTTTTGTTTTTGTAAAACTGAGGAAGAGGACAGAGTGGTGGTAGGGGATTGCTAGAGAAGCATCCTGGGGGAGGAAGAAGATGGGATGAAGGCCATAGTAAGAGGCATTATCGATTGGCATTGGCAAGGATGGAAGACAAGGGAACAGAAGATCAGATTAAGAAATTTTGAGAAGTGGAGGGAGCTATAGTCACATGACTTCAGTCTTCTCAGTGAAATAGGAGGCCAAGTCATTTGATATAAATGTGGCTGCTGGTAATATAGTTGGCGGCTTGAGGAGGGAGAGAACAGACTTAGGCCTTTTCTCTAAGGAATATAATTAAGTCAACAAAATCAAAGTGGGATTACCATATAGCACTGAGAGCCAAACTGAGGTTTAAGAGTGTAGATTCCTGACAAAGTGTTTTCCCTGTTCAAACCTCCATGGATTTGTAAGCTTGAATTTTCCATATTTTATTTGCTAAAAATAAAATCTAACTCTATTAAAACTTCTGAACACAAACATTATCCAGAAATTAATTTTTTAAATGTGTGGAACAACTTTTAAAGAAATCATGGTTGTTGTTTTTTTTTTTCTTTCTCATAATCCCTTCTTTTTTTTTTACTTTTAATTTGACTTTTACTCCCCAGGAAATATGGTGCCTTATACACAGTAGGTGCTCAAAAAAATAGTTGTTGATTGAATGACTCACAAATTGTAGTTAAAACGCAGAGCTAGCTGGTTTGCCCTCAAACTTTGGACTAGCTCAGCATCTAAGTGTTCTTTTTCTCTCTTTCAGAGGCTAATTATCTTCTTTGCCTCATTCAGCCACATTCTATTCGCTCTGCCTAAGTGGATCAAGCTAATTGAAGGGAAGCTAGTAGTTTGCTTTTTCAATCTCACTTCACTTAGCGCCCCAGTTCCCTTTCTCAACACCAAGTAGAATAGCAAAAGAATCCAGAGTTATTTCCCCAGCCACCTGGGAAAAAGTGAAGCAGTGTCCTACCTTCCCTTTTAAAGCTGGAGAGAATTAGTTTATCCCTTTCTTAAACTGGAGATAATTAGTTTACATAGAGTAGAAAAGTCACTTTAGGTCTGAAAAGCTGACCCCACTCAAAGGAGAGTTAGAGGAAAGTAAACATTTACTAAATGCCTATTATATGAGTTATAGGCTGTGGGACCTCCTAGAGCTCTCCTTGAATCTTCCCACATAGGGTCCATAAGTCTTTCATTGTGGCTCTGCCTAAACTTTTGTTACTAACTTGGCCCTCCATTATCCAACAGCCGCCCCCCCCCATCCTCCCAAAATACCCAAATCCCTTCCACCCTTGAACTGGCCTAGCCCATCATTGTCTGTCCCCTCCAGGTAGCCTCCAGCAACTTCTGGCCCTTAATCACTCATTACTGGAGTCTGACCTCATCTGACTTCCCCTGAAGACCCTCCCCAAACTCCTCCTCTAGACCACCCCTACATTCCTACCACTACCTTTCTGTATATAAGACCACATCTTGCCTTCATGTGGTATGAGAGAGCCATAGAATTTTCTAGCACAGACTTGCTCTGTGTCAGATGATTCTGGCCTGCTTGTCCAATGCAATGTCATATATACCAAGGCTCCTTAAGAGTCTACCCATTACAGTGAACTTTTAATAAACTTTGCTTTTCTTTGGCTGAGAGAAGACTGGAGTGGAATTCATTTTGCAGGACCCGGCATGTTGGTATTTTGGGGTCTCAAGCACTCCTAATCCTATACTTCATTTTATGGAACCCTAGACCTCAACACTGGACATTGTGCTAAGTGCTTGACAAACATCATTTAATGCTACTCACAACACCTCCGGGATATAAGCTCTATTATTGTCTCCATTTTACAGTTAAAGAAACTGAGGCAGAGTTTATGTAATTTGCCCAGGGTCATAGTTAACAAGAGTCTCAGACTAGGATTGAACTTGGATCTTTCTGGCTTCAAGAGCTCTGTTCCATCCAGTTGCCTAGCAGTTGGATGAGAGGAAAAAAGTAGGCAAGGAAATTGAAAAGTTTTTCCTGGTGCTTTCTTGAAATGAGGAGAGATGGTCACTAATCAGGAAAGCTGGGCCCCGGGGTGAAAGTTCCTTCATTCCCTTAATATCCTTTGTAGTGTGAGTAATGACCAGCTAGGTAGGTAGTGTAAGTGAAGCCAGTTGGTTTGAAACACCCTGTAAAATAGTGGAGAATGAATCATTAATCCTCTAAAATTTAAAACTTAACCTCTTCTAAATTTATAGAGTTTAGCTAATAAGAGTACTTTATGTAAGTGTAGTAATTTATGGTACTTACAGAAAACTCTGAAAGCAATTCTATAAATACCTCCCTGTGTTATTGTTGTTCAGTTTAGTCTGACTCCTCATGACCCCAGGGACCATAATATACCAGAAACTTCTATCCTTCACTATCTCCCAAAGTCTTTCCAAGTTCATGTTCATTGTTTCCATCACACTGTTTAGGATGAAAAATCCCATCCAAAATTTAATCAAGAACATGGAGATTTCTCAGGATAAAAACAGGAATTTATTCTCTTCCCCCTGGAGAAGAGGCTGGTCCTCCCCATGATTTACCATGAGGAGAAGACAAGCAATATGGGGTGAACAGAGTTTTTAAACCCTAATGCAGTCAAACCCCCTTCCCTTCTCCCATTGGCTGAGAGGCAGACTCAAGTCTAGGCTTGAAAATCTTTCCCAATGGCGAGTAACAGGGAAACCCACTATCTCTCAGTGGCTGGGAAACAGGCTTACAAAGAACGAGGATGCTGATTCACAGCAAGGGAAAGCTGGAAGGGTCCCAAAACAAGGGATGGGGAGTGAGAAAGGGTAATAGGACAGCAGTAAAGAAGGATGGAGGTCAAAAAACTCCTGAAATGGCTTGCTGCTGATTGACAGCAGCAATGGAGGCGGAAGAGGGAAGTTAACAATCAAAACTGGCTGAGAAGCTTTCACTCCCCAGATAACACTATCTACACATCTCATCTTCTACCTTCTTCTTTTGCCTTCAATCTTTCCCAGCATCAGGGTCTTTTCCAATGAGTCCTGTCTTCTCATTATGTGGTCAAAGTATTTGGGCTTCAGTTTCAGTATTTGACTTTCCAGCAAAAACTTTGTAATACTTTTGCAAATGGTCAAATTTGAAATAATCAACAAAGGCATAAAGTGACAACTTTGAAAATAATTTCAAGCTTAGTTCATTTGGGATCCTTTAGCCTCAGAAATGACAGACCTTGAAAGGGATTATTTGGGGCATAGATACATTTATGAGCTTAAGGGAATGTTTCTTTATTATTGACGTTACTATTTGATAAAAATTTGATCAGAGTAGTAAAAATATTTAGAGTGATAAAGACATACCTCTGAAGTACATCTGTAAATAATGTATAGGCATCTTTGAAAAGATACCAGGGTTTTGAACTTAGAGATCATGTGGCTTACAAATGTGTGAACTAAGAATCTGATACATTAGAAGACTTTACATTGATCAATAGTAATATTTGGCTTTCATATACACTTTAAAATATTACATCATTTTAGCTTCACTACAACAATATGAAGAATTAACAGATAATATCTTCCCACTTTACAGTTAAGGAAATAAGCTGAGAGAAGTCATGACTTGCTCATGGCCACACAGTTAGTATTTGAGGCAGAGTGTCTTCCTGATTCCAAGCCTAGTACTCAATCTATATTCTCATCCTGAAGGAAAACCAAAATTTACACACATGTCTTCTGGCACTAGTGTTATTTCTACTTCTCCAACACTGGACTCACAACTATCAAACTGATTTTCCAATGCAGAATTTGTCCCATCCCCACCCCACCTTCTTGCACAAAATCCCATTGCCTAGAGAATAACACCTTAGAGTGACATTTAAAGTCCTCAACAATATGGCTCCAATGGACTTTTCCAGTTTTATCTCATCATACCTTTTCACCTTGTCAAACCAAACTGGATTACTCTGTAACCTTGCCCTGTACTATCTCACTTCTGTACATTTTCACAGGAAAGCTCTATTGCATTGGGAATATCTCATATGCCTGAAATCACACACACACACACACACACACACACACACACACACACACATACACACATACACACACACCCCTTTCCTTCTAAAATGTAAGCTCCTTGAGGGCTGGTCCTATTTTATTTTTGTCTTCATATTTCCAATGCCTAGTACAATGCTTGGTATACAATGGGTGCATAATAAATATCTTTGGTATATTCAGTCAATAAACATTTATTAAGTGACTATTGTGTTCCAGGCACTGTGTCTGGGGATACAAAGAAACCCAAAGACAGAGCCTGCTCTCCCTGAAGAGCTCACAGTAGAATTATTTGAATACATTCCCTCCTCATGTTCTTTTCCTAAAATCTTCTTCCTAGAAAGAAATTTAGATTGTCATTTTCTCCATTAAATCTTTCCTGATTTCTCATCTGAAACTGATTTCTCCCTCATCAAATGTTAGACTCTTCCCTCTTCTCTCTCATATCTAAAACTCTGTCAAGTCTTCCAGATTCCACCTCCACAATATTTCTCTCTATCCATCCCCTTCTCTCATTTCACCAGGCAAATGTCCTCACGCACATACATTCTCCTCACCTATAACCTGATTATCCCAGTAGCCTCCCAATCCATCTCCTGGCCTCCAGTTTCTCCCCTCTCTAATTCCTCCTACATATAACTGACAAACCAATATTCCCAAAGCACCAATCTGATCATGTCAGTCTAGTGCTGTACAAACTTCAGTGGAGCCTTAATGCCTCCAAAGAGAGGGTAAACTTCCCTGTTGGTCATTTATAGTCCTTCATGATATAGCTCCAACAAGCTTTGCAGACCTATTTTGCATTATTGTCTCTTATATACTTTAATTTCCAGTCAAACTGGCCTATTTAGTGACCTACAGAGTTGACATTCTATTACCTACTTCCATGAATTTTCAAGGCTGTCTTAATAGATAACATTCAGTTCCTCCTCACCTACCACTGCCACCTGCTGCATGAGATCTTTTATTATCTCAGAGTTCTTTTCCAAAAGTAGAATGCATGAAGGAGAGTCTTTACTTTTGTCTTTGTATCCTCGGTACCTGACATTAGGGTATATGGCATGCTCAGAGAGGACTAGCACCTCTGGTGTCAGGGTTTACCCAGCCTCATTCACTTTCAGTTTCTACCTACCACTCAACTGTGGCTTCAAAAAGCTATAGATGCACAATGGCCACACCTTGATAAAAAGATTTTGGCATATAAGTTAAACTAGGTTGAGGTAACCAACAGGCCTCAAATCCATCAGTTGAATGAAGGGGGCATCTACCCCAAGAATGTGAAGACTACCCTCCTTCCCTAGCGCCTGTTAAATGGGTGGGCAAGGATAATTTGTTAAAACAGTCATAAAGACAGTGGAAACAGGTGCTAAGGAATGCTTAGAACTTGGTCAGATATCAAAGACATGGTAATCCAGGCCATTTCCAGTTGCACTAACTTTTGTCTTGCCACTGGACTTTCATTATTCTGGAAGAGAGAGTGAGGCTGATTAATTTGTGCAACCCTGCTTCACTTAAATCCAATTCACATGCAAGTCAAGATATCACCCCATGATGTCATTGATCCTATTAGAAACAGAAGCCAAATAACACCTGGCATTGTTCTTGGAGCATAATAGATAATTAATAAGTTCATGGTGAATTAAACTGAACTGAATTGAATTAGGGAGTTGTGTCTGGATCTCTCCTTTGCCTTCACAAATAATATTTTCTTTTCACTATTTATAAACATTGCCCCACCACTACAATATTGTAAACTCTTTGAGGACAGAGATTTTGTCAGTCTTGTTTGTGGCCTTAATGCCTGTCACTAAGTAGTTAATTAATAATGTTTGTGGGACTGATGATGACTTGTATGTTAAGCACTATCCTGGGCTCTGTGGAAGATGCAAGGGCCAGAGGCATCCTTGGAGATAATGGCTTCAATTGTCAATTATCTCCTTTAAAACACTCATACAAATGTACATTCGTTAAGCAGAAGAAAATATTTTGAACACCATTAAAACACAAAATTTGAGCACAGAGTTAACCTGCTTTTATAACCATAATTGTAACTATAAATAACTTACCAAGGGAATACACCAATATGTTAGTTTATCTAAATTGTAGATCACTAGTTTGATTTAGCCTAAATGGCCTTTAGCAGAAATTACTGGATCATTCAGCTACAATCCTCCCAATAAAAATGTTGTTTGGAGTGAATCTAATGAAATATTGAAGAATCACTGCTCATAAGGTACTAAGGTATCTGTAACTCTATTACCATTAAGATGTTAAGTATATATGTCTTTTTCTAGAATAAAAATAAACTGAATTGGTTTATTCTATTGCTAAATCTATAGGGTATTCAAGTAGGAATTTTTCCAATTATGTAACTTGAGTTATGCTCACACCTATTTTGAAAGACATTTAATTTTAAAAGTCCATTCTGTTTTAGGGATACGACACTTATAGAATTAGTACATAGTGGTGATTTATGCATGTTTCTAAGACCTTTGCCCCCACAAATTCCCACACAGTCACGCTTATATTCCTTCAATTCCATTCTCTTTTGGCAGTAATTAAACTTTTGTTTTGCCGTCTATTCACAGAAAATATGAATTAAAGCCACTTAGCACAACTGGATAGATATAGTAATACAGCCACCAGGGGATCTGTAGAATGTGGGCTGGGTAGGTCATAATGATCTGGAGAAGCTGAATGTAAATATGAAGGAGACAGGAAGGAAGGAAGCAGATATATGATACTGCCAGTAGGAAATAGACAAACAGAATGGGAAGTGCACCACGCTCTAGATTGTCTGGGTAGAAACAGACTAAATTCAAAGACTGTTGAACAAGCGGAAAAACTTGACAGAAGAATGTGAGAGCAGTTCAGGGAAATGAAAAAAACTCACTTTGTATGCCATCTTATAAATATTGCTACATCTTAATTGCTTACATCTGAATTTAATTGTTTTAATTGCTTAATACTGCACCAAGACTTAGAAGGTGCTCTGTATAAAATATTCTAATTTGGGCAAGGTTGACTTTGTGAGAAATCTGAGATTTTAAATTTGCAATTTCTAAATTCTAGAATGTGTCATTAAAGAGATAGCATTTATTCATTTACACAAGAAACAATGGTGACTAAAAGCCAGCCCAGCTCCATCAAGAACAGGTCATACCAGACTCATTTTTTGATAGACTTTTGATAGACAAGTAGTGAGCAGGATTCTATAGTCAAAATAAACATGGATTTTAGTAAAGCATTTTTTAAAAGTCTCATGCTAGCCCTGTAGGCAAGATAGAGAGATTTGGGCTAATAGCATACTTATGTGGATTGGGAACTGTTTGAAGGACTGACCCTCAGTCATTAAAAAAATTATATGAACCCATAGAAAGTTCCCTTGGGATCTGTGCTGTTCAACATTTCTATCTGTAATTCTGATTAAGACAGTACTGCATGGAATGCTTATGAACTTTGTGGTTGATACAGGTAAGTGGGAAAGTGGGTTGAATGCTAGATATAGAGTTAGGAAGACCTGAGATCTCAAGCACTAGTTGTATGACCAAAAGCAAGCTAGTTAACCTCCATCTGTCTCCATTTCCTCACCTTTAAAACATGGGTAATAATAGCATCTTCTTCCCAGGGTTTTTGAGAGGATCAAATGAGGTAATAGTTATGAAGTGGTATGCAAGACTTAAAATGCTATATAAACATTATTACTATTTTTAATGGAAATGATAGCTATCAATGTTGTACTATAAATTCAGGATCCACAAAATCTCAACAGGCTAAAATAATGAGTGTACTTCAATGACATGGATTCTAATAAAGACAAATGTAAATTCATATTCCTGGATTCAAAAATTAACTTCACATATCCAACACAGGGAATGAATAGTTAAATAGGAATTCATCGGATAAACATCTGAGAATTTTCTAATGCATCACAGGTTCAATATTAGTCAATAATGTGATGAGGCAATCACAATAGCTTTTGCCGTGTTAGGTTGCACTAAGGGAGTCACAGTACCCATAATGAAGCAGGCGATTGTGCTGCTGTATTCTGTCCTAGTCAGACCACATATGGGCTATTGTATTCATTTGTAGGTACTATACTTTGGGAAGGGCAGTGACAAACTAGATAGTGTTCAGAAGAGAGTAATTATGATGGTAAGGAGACTGGAAAGCTTTCCATGGTAGAACAGATTAAGGGAACTGGTAACATTTCTCTCAGAAAAGACCCAAAGACTCATGGTAGCAGTCTTCAAATATTTGGAAGTCTATTACATGAAAATGAAATTGTGTTTGCTATACTTGACCCCTTGAGTAATGGGTGGTAGTTGCAAAAACAAAAAAAAGTCATATTTAGACTTAATTCAAGGAAAAATTTCCTAACAATTAGATCTATCCTAAAAAAGAGTCACTTTCTTCCCCATGGTAGGGTACTTTGCTTCATGGGAGGTCTTCTAATTAAGAAGGGATGACTGCTTGTGCAGGATATGATGAAGATGATTCCTTCTAGATATGGTTTCAGCTAGATGACCTTTGATTTCCTAATTATGAGATTCAATGGTTCTGTGAAAAGTAAGGCAGTTCTAGTACTCTTAGTATTTAAGTAATCCCTGAAGCTTAAGAGAGAAGAATGATGGCCTACAGATCTAAATTCTCAAGATTTAGAAAGCTCATGCGAGGCCATTGAATCTAATTTATATCTAATTTGTTGATCCCCTCTACAACTTCTCTGACAGATCAGTATCCTGCCTTTCTCTTGAACAACTCCAGTAATGATAACTTACTAAATTACCCATTCAATTTCCAGACAGCTTTCTTTCATGTATTCCTAAAATCCATCTACCTACAAATTCCATTCATTATACCTTATTACCTGCTCTGGAATCATACAAAATATACCTCATTGAAAAATGAGTGACCGTTCTTATAAAAAAAATGGGAAGAGGGTTTGTGAGAAATCTGAGATTTTAAATTGGCAATTTCTAAATTTTAAACTGTGTCATTAAAGAGATAACACTTATTCATTTACACAAGAAATGATGGTGAATAAAAGCCAGCTCAGCTTCATCAAGAACAGGTCGTACCAGACTGATTTTTTTGATACACTTACCAGACAAGTAGTAAGTAGGATTCTGGACCTGTGATTCCATTGTTTTGGAAGAAATCCCAGACTAAAAATTTTACTTATGCATATTATAAATTCCTTGAGGGGAGAGATTAACCCACTTTTGCATTTGTATCCCCAGTAACTACAACAATGCTTTGCACATAGAACACAATTAATAAACCATGGTAGGTCTGTTGATTGATTGAACTATAGTTTGTGAGTAATTTAGAAAGCTATCTGAGGGGTGGAGCCAAGATGGCAGCACAGGAGGAGCAAAGTAACAAAGCTCCCACATAGCCACTGCAAAATACCCATAAAATATGACGCTAAACAAATTCTAGAACTCTAAAACGCACACAAATATACTTTCTGCTAAAGGCAGCTCAGCCAGGAGGAACCATCTCAGGGCTGGAAGCCAAAACCAGCCCAGCCTGAAACAATGCCTTTGCCCTTGGAGCAGCCGGACAAGCTGAGCTGCAGCTGGAGCAACAGAACATCGGATTTGCAGCAGCTGTGGCAGTTTCCAGAATTATCAAGCCATAAAGAAATGTTAGTGGAATTCAGCTAAAAATTGGGGGAGAAAAGCGGGTATGGCCAAAGCACCTCCAGGGCAAGGAAGCAGCAGAAGCGGAGGTCTTGCACCCGCTTCCACATTGCCGTGTCAGGGCGCCCAGCCTGCAAATTGCAGGGAGGCCAAGCGACCGTTCAGAGGCCAAGTGCTCTCACATTGAGTGGTCTAGATCCGGATCACGGTCTTGGGTGGTGGTCCTGGGTGTCTTTTCAGTGAACCAGAGTGGGGGAAGGCCCCAGCAGCCTCCTAAAAGCTCCAGCACCTGGCCAGCAATTTGGGACAGAGCTTTCCCCTCTGGAAGCAGAGTTCCACAAAACTAAAAAAAAAAATTATGGACTGGCCAGCCATGAATACGCACAAGAAGCAAAGTAAGAACAGCAACCAAACCCTAAATTCCTTCTTTGAGGAAGAGAAGGATCAAAGCAGGGAACAGGAGGAAGACAACACAGTCAGAACTCCCAAACCAAAAGCTTCCAAGAAACATGAAGATTGCCTAAAAGCTAGAGATCAGATGAAGAAGAATATTGAAAACCAAATGAGAGAAGTGGAAGAAAAATTGGGAAGAGAAATAAGAATGATGCAAGAAAATCATGAAGAGAGTCAATAACCTGAATGAAGAAATTAACACCTTAAAAAATAGATTAACTAAAATGACAAAAGAGGCCCAAAAAGCCAATGAGGAGAAGAATGCCTTAAAAAGTCGACTTTGCCAGATGGAAAAAGAATCTCAAAAGCATTCTGAAGAGAATAATTCCTTCAAAATTACCGTGGAGCAAATGGAAGCAAATGACTT
>CM053585.1:334043720-334078413 GCA_028646515.1 Pseudochirops corinnae | reverse complement strand
GCGTTCTCTTGCTCCACCCCTTCCTGCTATGTCAGCAAGCTCAAGGGGCATGGAAGATCTTCAAATACCAGTATTGTTACAAAATGCCACAATGTTTTCATTGTAGCCATCAACTTCGATTTCATTTTAGTATAATCAGGACATCATTTGGGTGTCTTAGACTCCTTTCTTCTGACAGATGAACTGAATTCAACTTTGTGGCCTTCCCCCTAGTAACAATCTATATGGCTCATGTTTTCTAAATTTGAATCCTTTCTGTGAATCCTCTCAGTATATTCAGATTCCTGAAACAAGTTTCTATAAAGTATTTTGAGGATTGAGCAAAATGATTTCTAGGCACATTAAGAAGAGAAAGAGGGCTCATTCTCCTAGCACATCTTAGAATCCCAAATTTCCTTCAAAATGCAAGTGCTGACTTTTGCATTAGGCCTTTTCTGAAGTCACCAAGGTGTCAGAACTTAACCTCTCCTCATCACCTTGAATTTTAATAAGCTGTCCCAGCCATCTCTTACTAGAATAAAAAAAAAAGACAGTCTTGCAAAAAATTGATCTGTTTATCAATTAACATCATTACTTACGGTATATTCAGTGTTTCATATCCATAGTTCTCTCACTGCTTGTCTGTGCAAAGAGGGGAGGAAGGACATGCTGCCTTTTTTTGAAAAATAGTGTCATGTCTTTTTTTTTTTTCTTGGCCATGATATTTTTGTGAAGTATATAGTCTTTTGGTATGGGATAAAAGACAAATGTCATTCTTATTGTTGAGCTAAGAACACAAAGTTATATCAAACAGAATAATGAGGTTGGATTTTTTTTTAATGATTTCAGTAAGTCTGATTACAGTGGGGGTTGATTTTTATTGCTTATAACTAATACTCAAGGTAATGAGGAGGGAGGGAGAAGCCCTGAAGTTTAATTAATGAATTGCTTATAATCAATCTGTTTATATTTTGCAAAAAAAATTAACAAATGCTTATCAGGGCAGCTAGGTGGCACAGTGAATAGAGCACCAGCCCTGGCTTCAGGAGGACCTGAGTTCAAATCCAACCTCAGACACTAAACGCTTACTAGCTGTGTGACCTTGGGCAAGTCACTTAACCCTAATTGTCCTGCCTTCCCTCCTCCAAAAAGACAAAAAATAATGCTTATCAGTGGTTGATCTGAGTCTGGTTAATAAATGAATTTTACTATTTCCTTCTTCCCTCCCCCAAAGTATCAGTCACTGGTTCTATGTAAAAAAAACTCACAACACCAATGGGGGAAATTGCAGCAGTGTGAGAGGAGCTTTTTGTCATTGTTCTTATGATTCCACAGGAGATCTGCTCACTTCCTTGTTCTGTGATCCTCATTACTGGTCAGTACCCAATATCTCCCTATTTTAAGCCTACAATTGGACCCTTGATATACACCACCAATTTTTCATAGCTGCCACATCTCACGATGTTTGGCTCACGGACTTTTCACGATTTTCTCCAGTTGCGGACTCTTTCCTTTACATGGTCTATGGTCTAGGAAGTTCAAAGTTTCACCTTGGCACTATAACTCTATGGAAGTCCTATCCTTTCCCTCTTGGCTTCTTCTCAGGTAGCCCTTTGCTCTCTTCCTTTCTGTCTATATATGAAATCTCTACAATCCAAACCTCAAGATCCTATATACGTGTGCAAGGTTTTTTTTATAAGTCTATGTTATATTGTATAGCCATTCCAACTATTTCTGATTGACAGATTGGACTTCTTGTCTTGCCTTTTTACCTGTCCCCTTTTTATTGACTATAGAATTGCAACTGAAAAAGACCTTAGAATTGATCTAGAGCAACTCTCTCTTTTTACAGATGAGTCAATTAAGGCCAAGAAGTTAAATGACTTTCCCAAGTTCACAACAAGAGCAGAGCAACTTTCAAAGTCAGGTCCTCTGACATCAAATCTCTTTTCATTACTGTCTTTTCATATTTTTATTTGGTTTTTCTTTTTTTTGCTTTTTGGAGGGGGGAGGGCAGGCTAATTGGGGTTAAGTGACTTGCCCAAGGTCACACGGCTAGTAAGTGTTAAATGTCTGAGGTTGAATTTGAACTCAAGTCCTCCTGACTCCAGGCCTGGTGCTCTATTCACTGCACCACCTAGCCATCCCTGTTTTCATATTTTTAAAGTTAGTTTCATTGATATTTTGTCTATATATCATCTTCACTTCTCAATACATCCTTATCCCCTTCCACACCCAGAGAACTCTCTTTTTGTTGTTGTTGTTCAGACATTTCAGTCTTGACTGATTCTTTCTAACCCCATTTGGGGTACTGGAATGGTTTATCATTTCCTTCTCCAGCTCATTTTATAGCTGAAGAACTGTGGAAAAAAGAGGCAAGTGACTTTCCCAGGGACACACAGCTGGTAAGTATCTTAGGCCAGATTTGAACTCATGAAGATGAGTCTTCCTGATTCCAGACCCAGCACTGTCTACTGTGCCACCTACCTGATCCCAGACACATCTTACATGAATGAAAAAGAATTCTCAGTACTATATGACAGTATGTTCAGTGTTTCATATCTATAGTTCTCTCACTCTCTGTGCAAAGAAGGGAGGAGTGCTGTGTTGCTTTTTTTAATAATGTAACATTTTGGGGGCCATGATATTTTTGTAAAATACAGTCTTTTGGTATGGGATAAAAGATAAATCTCATCTTTATTGTTAAGATAAGAACATGAAGTCATTTCAAAGGGAATAAGGAGTTTTTAATTATTTCAGTAAGTCTGATTACAGTGTGTGGGAGGGTACTTTTTATTGCCTATAATTAATCTTCTGTTTGGAGTAGAATCACCAATATAACACAACTAACTTATTGAAGCTTTGTATAATGCCATTTTCAAATGGCCCTGAATGCCTCTTTGACAAGATGAAACATCACAGACCCCTCTTTAAAATGAAATTTGATTTTACTGAGAAAAATGGAATCACTCTCCTATAGAGCGAGAAGCTATACTCTTGGGCCCATTTTCAATCTGTCTGAATGGGCCAGAACAGAGCACAAACTTAGCAATTGTCTGATTATCACAATTGATGCAGCCAGTCAAAGTGAATGTGTTTGACATAATTTCCCACCTACAATGAAGAAATTAACCCAAAACTTGTCAGATTCCCACTTCTCCCTTACATAGTAAATGAATTAATGAATGAAGAAATAAAGAAATTATCAAACACTAGCTATTTTTAAATATCTATGATAACTGCTGGGGATGTAAATAAAAAAGGGAGATATTCAAGTATAAATAGATATAGCCAAGAACACAAAAGGAAATCACTTCAATAGAAACGTAAGATCTTATAGGAATGTGAGCAGACCATTTCAGTTGAGGGTGGGGGGTAGGGAACGTTTATTTCTTCATTCTTCAAATATTCTGCCTGAATAAAGGAAAGATAAAATGTGTGGCTAGACATCATGTGCAGAAAATATATCTTTTTTACATAACTGAGTTCTAATCTCCTAGCTGCTATTAACCTCCCTCTAACACTAACTACCTAACTAAATTGCATGTATTTTTTAAAATTTATTTTGCATATATTTATTCTAGGTACACTCATACATATGTCTATTGTTTCCACCAATAGGACATAAGCTCCTTCAGAACAAGGATTGCTTCATTTTTCAGCTTTGAGTCTCCAGTACAACCTATGAGAGGGAAGATGGGTTAGTGGATAAAGAACTGGTCCCAACATCAGGAAAACCTGGATTCAGGTATCTCATCCAACATATGCCAAAGGATGTGTAACCCTGGACCAGTGACTTAACCTTTCATTGTTTTAGGGCTTATAATTAACTCTCTAAGACTATAAATTACAAGAAAGGCATCAGCCTACGTTGGCAGATGGACTTTCCTGAACTGAAAGTTCTCTTTTTCAATGAAACCATAGGTCCAGTACCTAGCACAGTGCTTTGAATATAGTAAGTACTTAATAAGTCCTTATGGGTTGTTTGAGTCTTTCTAGGAAAGAGAGTAAAAATGCCCATTTTTCAATTTTTCATTCCATGAATTTGTATTAAAGAAAAAATCATGATGAATGAATTGCTGTGTACAAGAAATATATTTGTGGACCTCAGAAACTTAGATCAGGGCTTTCTTTGCAGGAAGAGATTCTCAATGAATGATGAGTAAAATAGTATATCTTTTTCTTCAACTATTTACCTTATGATGAAAAATTGTAATTAATTAAATGGGATTTTAAAATAAAAAGAATGTATTATGACAATGACAATAGTTGACTACTCTGTCATCATTGCATCAATATATATTTAAATTCAACTCAGACAACAAAATGTATTCAAGAAACATTTATTAAGCATGTACCATATCAAAGTACTGTGGCAGGAATTGGAAATTCAAGGATGCACTCACACATACACATGTACACACACGTATACATGTGCACATGGGATAGTCCCTACCCTAAAGTTTATTCTGTTGGATCCTAGAGATAATGTAAACATAAAAAAAAAATAAGCTTCAGCTAATTAGGTTTCATTCAGTTGGAATCTAAGGTCAAGAAGGGTTTTATGCAGATAAGAAATGTGTTTTTTGCTGACTTATATGCCTTTCCCAACTACTGTTGCATGAGAGGGAAGATGCTGCTGTCTCTTTCACTGTATCCTTTTAAATTAGATTACATGTGAGCTGTTTGAGACAGAGCTTATCTTCAGAAAAAGGAGAACCTGATGAAAACAACTTAATAAAAAGGAAGTGCTGATGAGAGCAGCTAAAAAGTGTAACCAAGTTTTCAACTGGAAACATGATGTTGTAAATGCATAACCCACATTTCCACCTCTCGTAGAGGAAGAATTTCTTTATGAGAAATGTTATGTGGATGTAGGGAGAGATGGGAGCTTGGATATGAAGCCTTTCCATCTATTAGTAATTTCAAGGTGTAGGATAAGATTTAATCATAAACATAATTAACATCCTTGAAGACTCATAGTATCATAGATCTAAAGCTAAAAGGAAAATATTTTATGAATTCTAAGACAAGCAATTTCAATTATATTGTGAGCACCATAAGTTTCATGAGATCAGCTATCTAGCTTTTAGAATTAAATACCTTCTCTTAACTCCCTGAGCATCAAGCAAAGTGTTCTCCACAGACTAGAGCTTCAGAAGTCTTCTTTGAGTTGAATGAAAAAAAGATATCAAGGTAGTTCACATTCAAGGCAGAGTGGAATAACTTTATATCACGTTAGATGATGTTTATATTTCTTTCAAAGAAAGAAATGTGGGGAAAAATGTTTCCTGTGGAAACACATTTTTAATAACATAATCTGAACTCTACGCAGCATCTTGGTTTTCTGAAGAGAATTCTAATATGAACTGTGAAACTATTAAAGACAGTATGGTTCAATGTATAATGGACTAAAATTTAATTCCAAAAGACCTAGGTTTGAATCTTGTCTCTGGTACAGTTGCTGCTGTACAATCACCAAGTCATTTATTCACTAAGTGCCATAGGTAACTCTCTAACACAATAAATTATAAATGAGTTAGGATTTGCATCAGGTGAATTTTTTTTTCCTAGACCCATAAAATCACAAGTTCATCTACCCTTCCTCAAGACAATAATAATGTTAATGTCCATTTAAAAAAAAAACTACAATCCAAAATATTCTATTATTTTCCATTTGAAATAGTATTTGAAAATATTAAATTATCTACTTATTTATGGCTTATTTATTACATTTATGCAAAGTAGTGTTAATCATAATCAAGAAATAACTCAGTAGAATAAATTGCTCAACTAAGCAAACAATTATTAATTACCTACTATATGGAAGATAATACACAAATATTCTACTCCAAAGTCTCATGGTATCAGGTAAGAAACCTTGGGTTTTCAAAGGCAATGCTTTTTGTAGTTGCAAAGAACAGGAAATAAAGTTGATTGGGGAATAGTTAATCCCATTGTAATGGAATATTATAGTGGTCTAAGAAATGCTAAAGAATAAAGAATACTGAGAAGGATGGAAAAATGATGTGAACAGATGCAAAGTAAGGTAAGCAGAAGCAGGAACTTGGCCCAAATAAGATATATAAAAAAGCATCTCCTTACACTCTTTGCAAAGGTAGGGGATATATCAGTGTGTGACACTATGATATTTGGTACTGGTTGATATGTGGTTTAGTTGTAATAAAGACTGGATTTTTTCTCCCTTTTTTTTTTTTGATCTTCATTATAGGAGACACCTATCTGAGTGAGGGAGGGAGAGGTATATATTTGAAATGAAAGACATAAACACAAGATATATAATTAAAACAGCTTGGAAAGGAAAAAAAATAACATTTGATAAGCATTGTAAAAATATGTAGCTTTTGAAGCATCAAAAACAGTGTGTAAGCCACTAAGGAGGCATAGATGCAATAAGGCCCTTGAGCCCTTTCCAATCTAATGGTTTAGGTAAGATATTTTGTAATGATTTACAATAGAAATTAACATTTTGGTATTTAGTGATATATAATCAAAGTTCTACAAGAGAAATACAAGGTATACAAAGGAAATTCCTTGAATACGAGGAAAAAGAATATCTGCTCTTTGAGGGCAGAGATTATGACATAGTCTTCTTTTTCATTGTCCGAAGCCCCAGCACCAGTTGCTGGAATTCCTACAATATTCTAAACACTTAATAAATATCTGTTTTGAGACATGTTGCAAATAAGATTTCCATAGCCACAGAAAGGGGAAATAGGACAGATAACTAATTCAAAGAGGAGTAAGTCTTGGCAAATAAACAGAATGTTAAAAGGACAAACAAAATGCTTTCCTTTCCCCCATGATACTTAAGAATATGGGACCTTGTAGGAGCTCTAATTTCTAACTTCTAAAGGGTATAATCAAACCACATAGGTTCATATACAGTGGTGACTGGTGCTTTTCACTCATTTAAACAACATCCCTGTGAATTGAAAAAAAAACTGTGTAAATGATGCTCAATAATTGCCCAGCTGTTCCCTAACTACTTCTAAACACATCAAACACATTGCTGGATGAAACTTACTCACTAGGGAAAGTTTAGCTCAGAGCTGCCTGAATTCGTCTTTGGGAGAATACATTTGGTGGGATATCTCTTACTATTCAGTATTCTTAGCATTATTATCAGGCATTAAAATAATGGTGGATTTCAAGAAATAATAAACAAATATTCAAAGCCTTGGGAGCATAGTGTACCATCAGGACAGTAACACAGTTCTTGGTTAACAATTTCAAAATAACTTAAGAAAGATAGAGAAATTAGGGGTGGGAAAGGTTTGTGTGAAAAGAATCTGGGGGTCTTAGTGAAATGCAAGCTCATTCTGAAATGAACAATGCAAAAGAACAGCCATGAAAATGAAATGATCTTAGTCTTCACTAAGAGATTAATACTGTCCATAAAATGGAAGATGAGTCCCATAATTTACTCTGCCCTGATCATACATTACTTCTAAAGTATTATGCACTGAGTTTCACATTTTAAGAAGGACAGTGATAAACTAGGAGTAAGAGAATTATAACCATAATACTTAAGAGCCACAAGGACTTCTTGAAGGAACTGAAAGAAGCTAAAAGAAAATGAAGACTTAGGAGGGACATTCTCCTTCTTCAAATATTAAGATGGCTAACATGGAAAAGAGAGATTAAAGTTGTTTTAGTCAAAAAGGGTAAAAGTAGGAACAATGAAATAGACTTTACCAAGAGGCACATTTATATGCAATGTAAGGGGGGGGGGGGCAGGGAAGCGGGAAAAGAGGGAAGAAAACCTTCCCAATAATTATAGCTTTCCAAAAGTAGAATGCACTGTCTCAGATGGTACTTGGTTACTCCTCATAACGTGACTTCAAGCAAAAGTTGAATAATCACTTGTCAAGTATGTGTTATGGGAGATGCTTAATTGGGAGAAAGTCTGACCATATAACCTCTGAGATCTCTCCATATAATTCTAGGAACTAGAGTAGGATTACAGATAGAAAATAATGATGAGTTTGATAATCTTAGAGAGATACAGATAGACTTGCACAAAATAATGAAGAGCAAAAGGAACAGACCCAAACAAACATTGTATACAGTAGCACCAAAATTGTTTTAGGGACAACTTTGAGTGAATTAGTCATTTTGATTATTATAAATATGCAAATTAACTACAAAGAACATAGTAAGGAAGACAATAAATAGAAGTATGTATGAAATGATTTTACATACACACACATTTGTGTCTGATACGAGCCATCATTAGGGTGGAGGGGTAGAGAAGAAAGGGAAAAAGAAAAAAGAAATTTACATAATAACTTTAGTATATATTTAAAAGGAATAACAAATTGTATATAATAGATTTTCAGTCTGATGTTCAATCATCTTTTAAAAATTATACTATTTTACAGGAAAGCTTATTTTGTTCCATAAATTAAAAATAAAATAAATAAGAAATAAAGGAAGGAAGAAAATGGGGGTGGGAAGGCATATAAGACCACTGACCAAAATAATCTTCTATGCCCTTTGCTTAGCCAATGAGGAGGAAGACAGAAGGAGGATGGTAGGACCTGGCTTGGAAATGAGGGAAGGGAAACAGTGTACTATAATAAAAGAGTACTGGATTTTGAGCCAGAGGACCTGTATTTTAATTATAGATGAGCTATTTATTACCGATATGACTTTGGGCAACTAACTTCATCCACCTGGGTCTTTTTATTCATCTGTAATATGAATCAGTTGAACAGGATTACTTCCAAAGTTCCTCCTAGTTCTTGATCCTATGAATAATAACCAGAAGGATAGGGATTGGACCTTGATTTTTTCGGTATAAGGAACTTGAAGATGAGGAAATATCATCCACCAATGCAAGCTGGTACTCTTGCTGTGACTACCAGTGTTAGGCAGTTACCTAGAGTATTGACAAGTTAAGTGACTTGGCCAGGGTCACACAGAAAATATATGCGAAAGGCAATACTTGAATCCAGGTTGCTCTAACTCTGAGGCCATCTCTCCATCCACTTGCCACTGCAAAATAACCATAATGAATTCTTAAAAATATATATTTTCTTATTCCCTTTAAGTTTGCTGATTTCAAGATACTGGTAGCAAGATTGGTTTGGGCAGTGATATTTTAGATAATAATAATGGAAGGTAAATGATATGTTAGCCTGTAAGCCCATCCTGCTTTCCCATCTATTTTCTGTCCATTAAATTTTCCATGTCAGTATTTGCAATATTCCACATGTCCATTTACTTTTAACGACTATAATTTTTAAAGAAGGAAAACATTAGTTTATGTTTCAAATAGATAGCCTCACTGTCCTACAGTTAAAACTTCCAGATGGGTGAACAAGAATGCAGAGTGGTTTGGCTTCATTCATTGTCAATTCTGGCCCAAGAAATGCACTCTCCCTAAGCATTTTGTGGGTCCTCTTCTGTCTGAGTCAGCTGGGATGCATCAGTAAAAGCATAGCTAAGGACAACAAGATGATGGGAGATATTAATATGAACACATACTGATAAGTTTTGTTGGAAGGACCATTGCCAATTGTCACTGAAAGAATTAAACAAATAAATGCATCAATTATATTGTCCCATCAAAGTACTAAATCTATTCTTTCTCTTCAAGGTTTAAGTGACATTGGAACACAAATCTTCTTCTGAATATATACATATGTACATATAGTTTTATGCTGTTTCTATCGTTGTGTCTATCTGTATAACGTTTTTTTAAAAGTAATTTCATTTTTTCTAATGATATGTCAACTGACTCAGTACTAATGAAGATTTATAATTTTGCATCTCATCATCTCTAAATATTTTTTGGAGAATCATAGAACATTAGAAATAGAACCTAAGAGGGCATTTAGAACAACCACCTAATTTTATAGGTGGAAAAACTAAAAAGATAAAGTGACTTGTCTAAGTTCACAAGGTATTCACAGAATCACAAAATCTAAGTGTTAGAAGGGAACTCAGAAATTGTCTAGTCCTATCCATATATGAACAAGATTCTACAACATCTCTAATAAATGATCTTCTAGACTTCACTGGTAGAACTCAAAAAAATAGGTAGGAAGTACTCCCAAAATAGATCCAAGGATAAGGAAAAGGAACCATATATACAAAAATATTTACAGCAACTTTTTTTGTCAGAGTAAATAAAGTGGAAATAAATATAGTGCCATTGAGTGGGGGATGACCGAACAAACTGTAGTCTGATAGAATACTATGAAATTATGAAAGTAATGGTTTCAGAGAAACCTAAGAAGACTTGTATGGACTGATACACAAAGTGTAATAAGTAGAACCAGGAGGAAAATGTATGTAGTAACAGCAACAATGTATGAGGGGAAAAAAACAATTTTGAAAAACTTGAGGACTCTGATGATTGCAAATGACCAAAATTTTTGTATACTTTTTTCCTTAAAATCAAACTGTTTGTAATAGAGATTTGTGGCTTTGAATGTGATCTTTTTCAGGCTCTTCCCACAACATTCTTTTGAAGAAAGGACCCAGGACAACTATGCCTCATTCTTCCCCAGACTACTTTCTTGACCTCTTCTACCAAGCTCTCTGTTCTAGAGCCTTACCCCAACCCTGGAATTCATACTTGTGAGTATCCTCTGTCCATGTTGGCCTCATGCTTGGATGGGATGGCTCCCCTCAGAAGCCCCCAGGCCAGTCATTTCTTATTCCTCTCCAAGCTGCACTCCTGATTTCCTCTCCCATCATCCCACACTAGATACCTTTGTCCATCACCTACCCCCTTTCAGCCTCTTTTATGTGGTATCTTTCCATTGTCTCTTGTAGAACAAGGAATGTCTTTCTTGATAACTGTTTGTGTTCCAAACCGGAAACATGGTGACTGGTTAATATATGTCTGTTGGCTCATTGAATGTGGTGTGGAAATATTATTTATTGTGTGTGTTCATTAAGTTCCGAATTTTTCAAAAGACTCAAAAAAAGAAAAAGAAAGCTGAGACTCAAAACTACATCTTTTGAGTTGGTGTTCCAGATTTGGACTCAGATCCTTCTGACTCAAGGCCCAGTGTTCTATGTACTGTGCCAGGAAGACCCAAATTGAGTCTGGTTTCTGACACATATTGGTAGTGTAACCCTGAGTAAGGCAATTAGGGCTCTCTGGACTCCATGTAATTCTTGAAGATTCTAAGTTGTTACCCTGTTCTGTTTCCATCTGGCAGAGGATATTTTCTCGTTAAGACTTCAATAGACCAAAGAAATCGAAGGTCACATACACACACATGCACACACACACACCTCTGTGTGATTAGTGATTAATACAAAATATGTATTCAACAGCAATAGAAAACTAGAATTTAAATCAGGAGAGCCTGGATTCAAATCTTGTCTTAGACAAACTGCACAAAGTCCATAGATTTTAGGCTATGGGATCTTAAATAAGTTACTTAATCCAGGGAGCTACTTCTGAAATAACTAAAATAAGCTTACATTATGTTTGGAAGTAGTCAGTCAAAAAAACATTTGCTAAGTGCTTATCATATGCCAGGCGTTACGCTAAGCCCTAGGGACATAAATGTAATGAGAGACTGCTCACTGAGCCCATTCCTTGTGAGCGTATAAGGACTGTTTCTGATGTGAAATCCCACCCACATGGTTGAGGTTAGAAAGCCTGCTTCCAAGAAAACAATGACAACATGTAATAGAAGTACCTTAGAGAGGTTTTAAAGCACCCACAGATATTCTCTAATTGGTTCCAGCCTACTAACAAAGCAGCAACGGTCAGTAGGTTCTCTGACGGGCTACTATTGTGGGAAAAGAATTTGGGGCACTTTTAAAGACCTCCTTTTTCCTCTGTCTTGATTTGACTTCACTTTGGCTGGTTTCTTCCTACGGATCTACTAGCAAAAGAAGGGAGACAATGATATGAAGGGAATCTGTCCTATTTGAGGAAAACATGTGGCCCCATGAATTCGAGCCTTGGTTTTCTGTCTTCATGTTTGTTTTAGTGGAAATTGGAGGCTATAATATTGTGTGATCCAAAAGACCCAGAGAATCAGCCATGGGAGATTCCAGGAATCAAGTCCATGATGGATTTTGTAGCCAACTCGGGATCAGTGCCCACAGGAGAAAGGAATGACCTTTTGGGATACAGTCCAGTAGCACCTTTGATGATGGCACAGTTGGATGTGAACTTCTTAGTACCACTGTATCCAATCCATGCTAAGTCTGAGCCCACTGTCTCTGGAGAACAAGGTAGTATAGGAGAGGTTGTACCTCTTAAATGTTAGGGGAGCGGAGGAAATGCTTCAATTTTTATTATTGTCATATCTTTTATGTAAATGTCCCTTTATAAGACTCAATTGATAATAATTGGTTAAATGGAACTAGGACACTAGTTACCAGTGGCTAAAAGTAGAGAAAATATATCTGGCATGAGGCTCCAGCTGACTGCAATAACAAAAGATATTCCAATACTTCAGGGTTATCCCCCTAGACTGAGCCTTAAGAGCAAAATGTATCTAGCCTGACTCTGGGAGAATAAGTTCAGAGAGCATACTCAATACAAAAAGAAATAAAGAAGTCTCTGCCCTTGAAAAACATATGTTGTAACAGGAAAAATATCAAGCAAACTAATACAAGATGTTGTTGATCATCCTTTGTTTTTGAAGAGAACCGATGATTTCATGGGATGATGGCTTGACTTGCTCATGAATTGGATTTAAGTGAGGCAGAGTCTCTTCCAGAGACATCAAAGTCCAGTGATAAGACAAAAGGATGCAGTGGATGACCTTGGTGTCTTCCATGTCTGACCAAGCTCTAAACCCTCCACAGCTCCTACTTCAGCCACCTTCATTGTCATTAGAACAAATTGTTCCTAGGGGAAGTCTTTGCTTATGGTAGACATCCACCTACCTCACTGACAAGTTTGAGGCCTGTCAGTTACCCTCTACCTGGTGTAGCTTGTCTGCTAAGGTGGTTTAACCAGGGAGCAGCTGTTGTGCATGTTATAGGTGAGAACTGGGGTACAGGTGGATACAAAAGATGTCAATTTTAAAGGAAGCATCCTAGAACGTGCCCACTCTTAAATTCTCTTACAAAATCCCATAGTATACAAATGGTCTAAAAGCTCTTTCCATTCCAGAGTAATGACAGTTCCTTTCATCTGTTGCCCTGAAACAACGAATATCCAGGATGAGATATCCTGGATGAGGTTTTATATCAGGAACTTCTGATTGTAACATAGACAGACGACCTTCACAAGTTGCAGCAGCATTTGAAACAACAGGTATACTAAATTTTATTCTGTAACACTTAAAATGAGTCTCATCTGGTGTCCATTTGGCTAGCCCTTTATCAACCAAGCTGCTACAGAGTTTGTTAGAACTTTCTCATACACAGAGTCCCACAGTGACTCGTCTTTTTTTTTTCCTTAGCTGCTAAAGGTTTGCCCCAAGGGTACATGCGATTAGAATAAGATCTCACAAAAAGTGCCGTTTTGTCTTTAATTGGGAGTCTGAAAAATAAAAATATTTTGGTAGCAAAGATAATGATCTAAGTAAATAATTCATTGAAAAAAAAACATAATATATGTTCAAGCTTCATTGCCAAAGCAACCACAGAGAGAATGGAGATGACAAGGCATGAGGAACATCGCAGGGGACAGAAGGATGTAAAGTAAAATAATAATAAATCACACCCAAAGTGATTCAGCTTATGTGACTTTGGATGTCATTTTACCTGTTGACCCTCAGTTTTTTCATCTATAAAATGAAATTGAAAAAGATGAACTTTCCTTCCAACTAAAAGCTTATATTTCTAAAATCATGAATTTGGGAGCAGCTAGGTGGCACAGCGAATAGAGCACCAGCCTTGGAGTCAGGAGGACCTGAGTTCAAATCTAGCCTCAGACACTTAACCCTTACTAGCCATGTGACCTTGGGCAAGTCACTTAACCACAATTGCCCTGATTTCCCCCCTCCAAAAAGCAAAAAAAAAAAATCATTAATTTTGCTCTCTTTTATCTCATGTATCATATATCTTTCTGTCCATTGTATATGTATGTGTGTGTCTAGCAACTTCCTGATGAAATTTAGATGTCTTCTTCCCCCATCAGAAAGGGTCAGTAGAAAGCATGACCTGTCTCTATCTCTCTATTATATCCCTACTGCCCAGAACAATGTCTAGAATCTAGTAAATGTTTAATAAACATATTTTCATTCATTTATAGGCCTCTCCTTTACTATTACTTCATTCTCCTTTGTTTCATGTTTACTCAGTGGAAAGAATACTGACTGGCTCCAGAGTTATCCTCCAAATCCCCACAACTCCACCAGCGTCACCCTAGACAACTCATTTCATTTCTCTGGGTTTCAATGTCTTCATCTCTTTAAAAATAGATATAAGAGAGGGAGAGAGACAGAGAGAGAGAGAGAGAGAGAGAGAGAGAGAGAGACAGAGACAGAGACAGAGAGAGACAGAGAGAGACAGAGAGAGAGAGAGGAGGGGAATTGGATTAGATGTATTTAAAGTCATTTCTGGTTCTTGGTTTAAGATCCTGATTAATCAAACAACAAGCAATCATTAAGCATCTAGTGTGTGTCAGACATGGTGTTAGGTCCTGAGGATACAAAGACAAAAATGAGCAGCCCCTATTTTCAGAGAGATTGTATTCTATTAGGGGACGTGACATGTACCTATGAAAGTACATTATGGAAATATATACACAGACAAGTTGACTCCAAGAGGGGAAGACACTTCTAGCTAGGGAAATCAGGAGGTGGTATTTGAAGGGAAATTGAGGTTGGCAGAGAAGAGGCAGAAGTGAAACAAGAACACATTTCAGGGTTAAGCTTTGCAAGAGCACAGAAATATAAAATCAAGTTTTCTGTGAACAAAGTAAAAGGACCAGTTTGACTGGACCAGAGTATACATTAAAGGAATTAATACAAGATGAATAATAGTATATAATAAATGAAGCAATCAATAATAGAATATATAAAATACAATAAAATAAGCAAAAGAAAATAAATCATAGGATATATAGAATATAATGAAGGAAGCAACATATAATAAATAATATGTAATAAAGGAAGTCAGAATGAGTAATATATAATACAATAAAGGAAGTAAGAATATATAATATAAAGGAAGTAATACATAATATGATAAAGGAGGTAAGAATATGTAAGTAATAATATCTAAAATTACATTTAAATAATGTGTAATAAACAACAATAATAAAAGTCAGTTGGAGCTAAGCTGGGAAGGAATTTAAATGCCAAATGTGAGAGTTTCTATTTTATACTATAGGTAATAGGGAATCAGTGGAGTTTCTTGAGCAAGAAAGTGACTTGGTCTGACCTGTGTTTTAGGAGTATCACTATGGCAACTGAGCAGAGGATGAACTAGACAGTGGAGAGAGAATCAAGGCAAGAAGACAAATTAAGAGCCTACTGTGATAATCCAGCGTCAAAGCGAGGAAGTCTTGGACTAGAGCAGCCAATGTATGAGGGGAGAGGATTGTGTGGGAGCAAGATGGGGAAAGTATAATTGACAAGACTTAGCAACCAAAAATAGTTAAGTGACATGAGGAAAATTGAATATGAGGTTGTGAACCTCAGTGAATATAAGAAAAATGCTATACTTAATGGAAATAGGAAAGTTCAGAAGACATACGGGTTTTGAGGGGAAAGAAAATTAATTCTGTTTTGGCTATTTTGAGTCTGAGATCCTTGTATGACACTCAGCTGGACAGTTTGATAATGCTAAACTAGAGCTCAGGAAAGGAACTAGAACAAGGAATTTGAGTCTAGAATTCATCCTCAGAGGGATAGTAATTCAACCATTGGGAGTTGACTAAGTAAGAAATTAAAGAGAGAGAAGAGAAGGTCCAGGGAAACACCAACAATTGAGGGCAGGAAATAGATAATGATGCAGCAAAGGAGTCTAAGGATAGGTGAGCAAGGCAGAAAGAGAGCCAACAGAGAATAGTATTATGAAAACCCAGAGAGAAGAGAACATCCAGGATTGCAAAAGTGGTCAACGGTATGAAATGCTCCTGAGAGGTACATAAGGCTGAGGCTTGAGAAAAGGATTTGGAAATTAAGAGATCATCAGTAAGTTTAAAGAGAGCTATTTCACTTTTGTGATGAAGTCAATCTTTAAAATAATCTTTTCCTGTTAATATATAGACAATTAATATGATGGTTTTATCAATATGTCTTCAATAAGTTACAATGGAAGGATAAAAAAGATTAGTAGTATTTTTAAATTCTTTGTACAAAATATGAATTTTTGTTTAATCAAATACTTAAATATATGTGTTCTCATCAATTAAGATTTTTTTCTCCAATAATGCTGATGGTAGCTCATATGTGACTTAAGTGAAAATATCCTGGAAATCTGCTTCATTTTCTTTTGATATCATGATATCATCAATAGAATGCTGCTGTAATCTATTTGTCATTCTTCATTTTTATCTATAGATTAGTTAGTCAACAGAATTTATTAAGCACCTTCTATATATCAGGCACTGGTACATAGGTGAGAAGTCCCAGGGGTACAATGAAAAGCAAAATAAATAAAAAAATAACTACTTAAAAAAAAATCACAGACTAACAAGGAAAATAACATAGAAACAAATATATACAAATAAGGTATAGGTAGGATAAAATAGAGATAATCAACAGAAAGAAGGCCCTAGCATTAAGGGGGACTCAGGAAAGGCTTTTTGCACAAGGTCAGACTTTAGCTGAGACCGGAAAGAAGCCAGGGAAGGCAGGAGGTAGATAGATACCGATATAAATATAAATATTTGAGGAGAGAGGGAGAGACAGAGATAGAGAGAGAGAAAGAGAGAAAGAGAGAGACAGAGAGAGACAGAGAGAGAGAGACAGAGAGAGAGAGACAGACAGACAGAGAAATTCCAGGTATGGGGGCACAGTACATAAAAATTAATTTTCATAATCAAAAAAATTGATTTTCTTGAGTAAGGAACAAAGTAAAAGTAGGATGGGACCAAATTATGAGAGGCTTTAAACACCAAATAGAGGGTTTTACATTTGATCCTGGAGGTGACAAGCAGCTGCTGGAGTTTATTTAATAGAGGAGTGACATTGTCAGACCCATGCTTTAAGAAGATCGACTTGAGAGGATAGCAGTGGGGGGCGACATGGAAAGGATAACAACCAGAAGGCTATTGAAATAGTCCATTCTTTTTGGACCATACCTTTTTCCGATGACATTCTTAATTATGATTCTTCTTTGAAGTTCTTTATTTTTTTAACATTTCAGCTAGAGCAAACCAATCATTTGGCCTTCCATTGCCCTGTATCCGATGATCATTTTTATTTCCTAATGCACCGGTGTACCATGATTCCTCACCACACAACACTAGTAGAATATTAGTATTTTAAAAATAGCCTTTTTTTTCTTTTGGGGATATTTAGGGTCATTAAGTTATGAAAATTCCTTAGATTATTAAGCTCATTCTCCTATTTAATTCCTGGACCAACTAATTATCCATATGAATTGCTGATTATAAATTCATTCTCACACATACACACACACACACACACACACACTAATGGAAACCACTGTAGATTATACATTTAAATGCACGTCATAACCAAGACAATAGACATCACTCATATACTTGGTTTTTCCTATGGGAATGATTAGAGGAAAAAAAAGACTTTTGAGTGCTTATTCTTCCAAAAGACTTGGCAAAATTTTTGGAGCTTGAGGCAAGCAATACAATAGCACAATGTCATCCATAAACAGGAACATCTGGAGGACCTCATAATCCATGGGGAAGCCCTCTTCAATTTAGACTCTGTACTGGATCTCCTCCATCCCAGTGGTGAATGCTTTTAGAAAGCATAATATCACCCTGTTTTATACCTTGCTTGATATTTATGATCTGAGGGTATTCAAACAAGGTTATCTATATAGAGAGAGTAAAGTTACTTTGCTCTGAGCTATATAAAAGTTGGAATGCATAAGAAACTTCTCTGTAACTCTCTTTAAATGTACGGTCCATCATTTTGTCTTCTTTGGCTGGAGAGATTGAACATTATACAATCTCTGTCTTTGTTCTTTCTTTAGCTATGGGCCCAGCAGGTTGCCAGGTCAGGAGAGGGACCTCTGCCTATTCAAGACTCTAATCTATAATGGAGGAGCAAGAGGAGGAAGAAGAGGGGGGAGTAAATATCTTCAGATTTCCTGACAGCCATGTCCCCATCTTCATCCTATGATTGGTCAGTCTTACTATTAACTCTCCAAGCACCTCTTCTTCAGTCACCCTGCTCTAGAGCACTCAATTGTTTCAGCAGTATGATTCCCACCTTGTAGCCTCTGCAACCCACAGGAGAATGCCTCATCATACCTATTATTTTATGCAGACATCATCCATACTTTACTCCAGTCATTCTCTCATCAGCCTCCTTTATGCCAAAATGTTTCCACTGTGCCTTTCTCTCTCCCTTTCCAGTTCTAGAACCAAAAATAGGATCAATGTTACCATAATTCCTGCCAAGAATATGTCAAACTTCTCCCATGTGGTTCCATTCATTATCACTAATCTCTCAGACCAAAATGCTTCTCCTTGATGACTACTTACTTCCATTTATTGTCTCCTAAATTTCTAGAAACTAAGGACTACTTTTTCTTTACCATTTGTACAAAACCACATTTGTGTATTTGTACATTTGTACCTGTATTTAATTGGTGTATAGTAAGCATTTAATGATTTTTTTGAATTCAATCATTCATTCATACTTTCAAGCCTCAACTTCTTAAAATTACTCCTTATGAAATGTTTTACATTCCTTCACTGAGATGCTCAAAAACTAAAGCCTGTACATGTTGGGCCAGGGTTTAGGGTACATCCTAAGGTTACTTAACAGGGACTTTCAAGGTAAAAGGAGCAGAGTAGGGCTAATCTTCTGAGTTATCATTGACAAGTGAGGTACTCATCTCCATAGTTTGGTATAATCATGCATCATATTTCTGCTTATTTTTCTAAAAAAATAGACTTTATACCTCCGTAGAAGAGACAAAAACACAGAAGGATAGAAGAAGAAATAAGAAAAAATCAGAAGTTCAAAATGAGGAAGATGATTGAAGAGGAGAAAGGCAAAAAAAGTCACAAAATAATTGCTCATAGGGTACATTTGGAGTATTTCTCTTATGGGATTCATTAAAATCTACCCAAGGTCCTTCCTTTTCTATTCCATCATCCATTCATTAATGTAACCCTGTGCGGAAGAATTGGCCTCATTTTTTACATTCCACCCAATCATAGAATCATTGTCATTTAAATCAGAAAGAGACTTAATTTAACTTCTCCTACTTTATGGGTGAGAAAACTAAAATCCAAAAGTTCTTGAGTTGCTCAAGGTCACAAGCTTAACCAATAGCAGAATTCAGAGTTGAAATCATTTTTGCAGACTTCTTAGTCAATTCAAAACAAGCCTAACCCCACTTTTAGCTGTCATATCATTTAATGGCTCTGGACTTCAATTTTCTTCTCTGAAAATGAAGACAAGAGGTTGGTTTCCAAAGTATCTTTCAGCTCTAAATCATGTGACTTTAAAATCCTGTGTCATGGCAGTTATGATAAATAACTGCTTTGTCTTTATGTGGTGATCCCCTTCCTGCAGCTATAGACACATTATATGAGGAAGGATTAGGCTTATTCTTTTTGTTTTCAGGGGGAGAATTAGGACAAATGGATGGAAACCAAAGACAGAGTTTGCCTTAATATAAAGAACACTTCCTCCTATCAAATAAGCATTTATATAGGACCAGACATGTTGCCGCATGCCTCACAAATATTATCTCACTTGATCCTCACAACTCTGTAAGATAGACTCTTTTATTCTCTTTCTTTATTTTACACTTAAGGAAACTGAGATAAACAGAGGTTAAGGGACTTTCTTATGGTTGCACAGATAGTAAGGGTCTGAGGCCAAATTTGAACTCAAGTCTTCCTGACTCTTGGGCCAAAATCACTATCCATTGGGCCCCCTAGGTACCCAATTTCTTAAGGACTTATTGTGGGTAAGGCACAAGTACAAAGTAGTGGTGATAAAAGGGCAAAGTTACCTCTGTCAGTTTACATTCTACTGGTTCAAATCTTGTCTCTTCTACTTACTGTCAATGTATCCTTGGGTAGGTCACTTAACCTTCTGAGGACTCAATTTCCTCACCAAACATGAGTGCTTTGGAATAGCTATCCTCTGAGGTTTCTTCCAACTCTAAATCCATGATACTAAGGCTCTTCTTCTTAACAAGAAAAGCTATCCAAAAGAGAAATGGGCTGCCTCAGGAGGTGGTGAATTTACTATAATTTTATTCGTTAAGAAGAGGCTGGATAACTTCTTTGCAGAATATTGCAAGGATTTAAGATCCAGGTAGGGGTTAGGTTAGAGCAGACAATCACTGAAGCTCCTTCTAATCCTAGAACTGTATGTTTGGGAACTTGAATTACCACCACTTTTTTAATTGTGAGAACAATGATCTGAACTCTTTGGCCAAGTCATAAAATATATAGTCTTCACTGCTAAGAAGATAATATAATTCTTATTTTATTTCTTAACACAGCATTTTTTAAAGTAGGACTTATTTCTTGATATGTCACCTGTTTTCTAACAAAATTACATTAGTGTTCACTTAGAGTCCAGGACAATGTCTTCAATTCTACATTCAATTAGCCTAGGTTTCAAAACGTTGGGTTTTTGTCCCTGGAGTTAAAAGCTGTTTTCCAGCCCACACACTTTCCTCCTGGCTCTGGCTTTAATTTTCTCATTTAAGGAAAACAATGAACATCTGTAAAATAGGACTCCACAGCTGGTATAATATGATATCATCTATTCAAGCTCATACACCTTCTTAGCACTTTGCCTGTCAGAAACAGAGACAAGATAGAGCAATCCAGCTGGAGCCAATAAACACACTGCTCCTCTAGGATGAAGGTCTTTGAGTATAATGCAATATCCATGTGTTCGTGAAACTCAAGGGGCTTGGTTTGTTTTTAAATAAGTGAAAGAAAACATATAAATTTCCAAATGGAAGCATATGATGGGTCTACTAGAAAAGCACAAAGAGTTATCTTGAATGTTTCTTTTCAGAATCTACTGGAGCAAAATCATTTATGCTTAAAAATCAATTAAATTGTTATGCCAGGTATGTAGGAGTGATCACAAATATCTTGAAAGGAGCATAATCTTTACAATGCTACATAAGTAAAAAGATTTTATTGCCTCAAAACCTACCTCAGAACACTCTTCCGGTCCCACTTCTATTTATTTTATGTAACTCCTTTTATTCTTTATATTTTCCCATCAGGAGAAGCACTAGTGTAGGTCATCATATTGACAAATTGATAGCCCACCTCAAGGATGAACAAGTCACTTAAATCCTCTTGGATTGAGATGAGAGGCTTAGACTGAGTGACTGATGTCCTTGGAAGCTATCAGTCTATGATTCTGTGATCCCTGACATCTGGGTATACAGTCTTCCCATAAAGGCTACCACTACTAGAGATGATCTTATTATAATTCATCCTTTGTTTTGAAGAGGACCAATGAAATCAAGGAGTGCTGTCTTGACTTGCTCAGGAACTGGATTTAAGTGAGGCAAAGTTGCACAAAGCCATCAGTCTCATTCTCTCTTCCAGAGACATTGAAGTTCAGTGGCAAGACAAAAGTCAAGACAATTGGCAGTGACTTGGGATGCAGTGGATGTCCTTGGTGTCTTTGATGTCTGACCAAGTTTGCAGTGGTCCACAGTACCTGTGGCTATTGGAACAAATTGTTCAGCAAACAGCATGGCTGTTGGAATAAATTGTTCTCAACTGCCAATTCCACCAGGGGAAGTCTTTGTATGTGTGGGATAGACATTCCCCTAACTCACAGACAGGTTTGAGGCCTCTTGGTTACTCTCAATTTGTTTTAGCCCACCTGCAGAGATGGTGTTACTGCCACTGTTCATTCCACAGCTTCTTGGAGCCACAGATGGGAGTTGGGTGAAAGGTGGCTACCAATTGGAACATCTCTAATTGTTAAGAAATTTTTCCTTTGAGGCAACTAGATTTGCTGTAAATAAAACACTAGCCCTGGAATCTGGAGGACCTGAGTTCAAATCCAGACTCAGACACTTGACACTTAACTTTAACCCCAATTGCCTTGGCTTCCCCCCTCCAAAAAGAAAAAAAAAACTGAAATCATTCCTTCCCCAAAGCCAAAATTTCTATCTTCATGCCATCCACTCATTACTCTTGTTTGATCCTCAGGAACCAAACAGAACAAACATAATCTATCTTTCACGTGACAGTCATTCAAATAATTGAAGTAAGTCATCTCTTCTTTAAACTAATAATTGGGAGTTCTTTCAACTAATCTTTGTACAGTATGATTCTGAGGCCTTCCACCATTCTGGTTGTCTTCCACTTGGTGTTCTCCAGCTTATATCTCCTGAAATGTAATATCTGAAACTGAACTCAATTCTTGAGATGTAGTTGGACCAGAATGCAGTACAGTAGTACTAATGTCTCCCTAGTCCTAGAATCCATGATTTTCCTAATGCAGTGAGAGTTCACATTAGCCTTCTTGCCTAACATATCATTCTATTGATTCAAATTGAATTTAAAATCCTTCATCTTTTTCATAAAAAATAGCTGTATAACCACTCATCACCAACCCCCATCACAACTCATGTTTGTAACTAGAGCAATTCTCTATCCTATGGATGATTAAATGAGTGAATGGGGGAACAAAAGTTTTAAATCCCTACTATCTGCCAAACATTGTGCTAAGCACTGGGAACAAAAATATAAAACAATGAAATTCCTTGCCCTTAAAGAGCTCATATTTTCATGGGGAACAAGAAAATATAAAAGAGTTGAGCAGGGAGGGGTGTTTTGGAGAGGGAACACATAGTTATTGAATGCAGTAGAAAAGCAATTGACTGACATGTTTCATCCAAAAAAAGACAGTGTTAATTTGATGATTATTTCAGAGCTAATGGAGTTGAAAGGTGATTTAGGATTCTACAGGGATAGCATAGTATGAAAATGGCAGAGAGTATCAGCCAGTGAGACGGGGAGGTATTGGGCTAGTTACACAAATTAGGGCAGTTAGTTGGCACAGTGGATAGAATACCAGACCTGGAGACAGAAAGATCTGAGTTCAAATCTCATCTCAGATACCTACTAACTGCATGACCCTGGGCACATCACTTAACTTCTATTTGTCTCAGTTTCTTCATCTGTAAAATGGGAACAATAATAGCACCTAATTCCCAGGGTTGCTGTGAGGGTTGAATGAGATCATGATTGTAAAGCACTGTGTACTATCTCTAACACATGGTAATTGCTATGTAAATATTAATTGTTTTTGATGTTGTTATGAACTTTAACCAGTAAGGAATACTTCAATAACGGGACCTTGAAAGCCAGGCCAGGAGTGAAAAGAGTAATAACAATTCACTCTAGGAAGATATCAAAAAAGGAAATGAGAGAGTTTGGCTTGTTTCTTTCTTGATGAAACCATTCTGGGCCTTTGTGATCACTGTTTTCTTTTCCTAATGTTCACTAGTCATCTATTTAATAATGCATTCTAGAATCTCCCAGAAGTCAAAGGACTTCTCCTAGAATCTAATTTGCATACTCCATGTTCTTCCCTTGTTTGGAAACTGGGACATTTCCTCTTCTATAAATCTTCTCCTTCTAGAATGTTTCAAAGATTCTTTTAGTATTCTAGGATGTAGGTCATGTGAGCATGGTAACCTGAATTTATCAAAGCCAATTAGGTCTGCCTTTCACAATCCCCTACTTATTTTGCATTTTAACTTCCTATTACCTGTGGAGCAAAATAGGAAACACAATAATTTCTCAACATCTTGATGGATTAACAATGTAGAAAGCCCCTAACCACATGATAGCCTTATAGTAGAAAGTCTCCAACTCCTATTAAAGGAATGATAAAATTTAACAAACCATGTTAGGACATGGTAAAGCAGACAGACAGTTCCATCTACCATTGTCACAACTACTTGTTGGCATTGGATAAAAGGCAACTTCAGTTTTGTCTAAAGGGTCACCTCAACCCAGCAGTTTGGTCTAAATAGATTTCTTTGATAATTTTTAAAGTATTTGGCACTTCCCATTTTCTCCTGCCCTTGAAAAGGGAACGTTTTCTTATCATAAATCATGACAAATGCATTCCAAATATGCCCATCTTCTCCTTTGCCTCATTTCCTCATTTTCTCCACCCATCCTCTCCTACAAAACATTTAATTATCTATTATAAGTTGCCACAGAAAGTTGCTGATTGGCTGCATATTCTAAACAAACCTGAAAAGTTGAGAAGACCCTACCTATACCTGAAAAAGCTAAAGCTGATATTCAGCAAGAGTAACCTTCCTTATCATGTTAATAAACTTGTTTGCTTCAGTTTCACCTCCTACCTTTGACCCACCATCATCAGATCATCCTCCTGATGAGTACACCTCTCCCAAGAGGTTCTATTCCTATTGGATGAGAGATTTCCCCAGCAGAGTTATTGTTGTTTTATCCTTTAAAGTCCAAAGATGATGCTCATTGGCAGAGAAAATAGAAATAAAATAAAAATTGAACAGTTCTGCCTTCTCCCTTTCATCCATTATGATCATCTTCTCCACTCTAAGCTGGGAATTTATATTCTGTTAATCCTGCTTTTTCTCTAATATAATGTTTTTAAATCCACTCTTGTCCATAGCCTTCCTCTCTAAAATTCATTCATCATGAAGTTTTTTTTTCATTTTTGACTCTATTTGTAATAAACCACATCCCATTTTCAATTAATTTTCCATGTCTTTCCTTCCATCTTTTGTATATGTCTTTCCAAAATCTAAATTGCATCATGGAATCCCCCTTCTCTTCATCAAGCAAAACATTCCCAGTTCTTTGTATTGATCTTGATATGGAATAGTCTCATCACCCTTCAGTGTCTTCATAATCCTTCTCTGAATGCTCTTGAGTGTGTCACTGTCCTTCCTAAAACTGAACATAATTCTTGTGCTGTGGTTAAACTAGAGAGGATTATAAGGGGATTATTGCCTCCCTCTTCCTAAACAAAATTCTTCTCTTAATGAAATATAAGGTCTTGGCTATTGTTGTCTCCTCTTGAGCCTGCTATTAGTTATAACACCCAGATCACTGTACGAATTTCCATCTGGTACTTGAGGCTGGCCAAAATCTTTCTCTTCAGCCCTATTTACTCTAATGATTCCATTTGTCTTATGTAAACCTCAAGTAAAAACAGTTATGAAAAATGAGCAGAGACCTATCCTTTCAATGCCTGAGTGGTGCACCTGAGCCAGCTTGGTAATCGAATATCATTAAGATCAAGAGATCAATGTAAGACATTAATTTAACAACTGAAATTGTATGGAATTGACTTTAGATTCTAATTCCTATCACTTATCACAAAATAATGAGAATATATCTCCAAGTGATATAAGCTGTAGGTTATTTTCTATGAAGATGTGCCTGATAGCGATCTATGATCAGACTGACATTCAGAGGTAAATACCATTCATCATATTGTTACATGTAGAAATCTTTATTGATTGCCAAAGTTAAATAGGGCTACAATTGGATTTCATAGTCATAGCGGAAAATTGGAAGCAAGAATCCAGAGAGCTTCATATGAATGAATGTTCATGATTCACGTGCAACTATTGTTTTTTCTTATCTTGTGATTATCAGCTCTTCAAGGCAGACTCAAAATTAAACCTCCAGATACATTCCTATGAAAGTCCATGTTTATTTGTATTAATCTTCATGAAATTCCTAGTCTGATGCATTATTATGACATAAATCTAACCATTGAATCTTAAAAGGTAAGTCAATGAAGCATAAATTCTAACAAGTCCTAACAAATTTTAGGTATGGGGCTAGTAATGACCTGTATATCTACCCTCTGAGATCCAGATTAGCTCATTTGAAGAGATTCATGATTATATTCATTGTTCAGCCTTAGAAATTCTCAAACCTGATTTACCAAACAACTGAGAAATTATAGTCCTAATTGGTGGAAAGAGTATCAACAATGATAAAAACATAGATCCTTGCAATATTGATCACTGGTATTGAACCAAATATTTTGAGTGGACTCTTCAAATGGATCAGAACCCAGTTTAGAAAAGGAAGAAACTGTGGCATATAAAAGTTACATCCATAGGTCACTTAGTAGGGAAAAATAATCTTTCTAATTTGCTGAGTATCTAATCATTTGTCCCACTGAGTCTCATCTCAAACTGAAGCCTCTCCATTCTAGTAACTGGTTTCTAACAACATGGTATGCCTTGGAGTAAGAAGAACTGAGTTCAACTCTTCCTTCTGACACATGCTAGCCATATGATGATGGACAATTCCTTTAACATCTTAGTGCTTTCAAACATCTTTTTTAGGACATTCAGTTGTTTTTATTTCTCCTTCATTCTTGAAGAGGACCAGTGACATCATCAATGACATTTTGATCATTTTCTCAGTTTTCAAGTCAGTACATATTTGTATGTATTTATTCATTCATGCATACATATATGTACATATCTACCTACAGATATGCATATATCTAAGTGTGCATATATGTATATACACATATATAAATATATTATATGCATGCATAGACTGCCGGTCTTCATTTGTTCATTGATTCATTCATTTTCTTGATGTTCTGTACTTTTTTCTCTTCTTTTAATATTTTACTTTCCCAAATTACACGTATAAATAATTTTTAACTTTCATTCCTCAAAACTCGGAGTTCCAAATTATCTCCTTCCCTACCTCCTCACATTGAGAAGACAAGCAACTTGACACAAGTTATATATATGCAGTCAGGAAAACATAATTCCATATTATTCATATTGTATTCACTCATTTATTTATTCACTTATTTGTTTAGTTATTTTGCTTATGACACACTATTCTTTACCACAAGTAAACTCTGAAGATGACTGAATGTTTGAGTTGCCAAAATTAAAGAGTCATTACACCTATGAATGAATAGCTATTTTGTTGAATTCTTTGCATGCTCAAAATCTTAGATGTTCTGGGATTAGGATATATCCTATAATGGATATGAGTTGTGTATTTTGCTGATACAATACTTGTCTAATGAGGTGGTCCATCAATTTGAACATCTGGGGCAGGCAAATCGAGACTAAAGTTGAATGGGGGAGGAAAACAGGTTGCATTGCCTTCAGGAAAATCATACTTTTTTTTTGTCCTGAAGCTTCCCACAAAAACAAAGGCAAAGGTCCAACTTTTCTTTTTTTTTTCTTTTTCATAGATTTTTATTGCTATCTTTTCTTTTACATAAACAACTTATCTTCTGGCTTTCTCCTCCTTCCTTCTTCTCTTCCTTCTCCCTGAGGGTCATCCTCTATATTCTATAACAAAGGTTTGTTTGTTTTTAAGAAGAGAGAAAAAAAGTTCAGCGAGACTGATCAACACATTGTAAAAATTTGATATATTGAGCCTCAGACAATCACTAGCTGTGTCACCCACAGCAAGTCCCTAACCTCTGTATGGCTCAATTTCTCCATCAGTAAAATGGGAATGATACCAGGGTGTTGTCAAAAGGCAATTATATAGTATCTGCAAAATTCTTTGCAAACATTAAAGTACTAATTAAATGTTAGCTAATATCATCATCATCATCATCATCATCATCATCATCATCATCATTATATTAAATGTTTCACAACCATAGATATTCTCCCTACATCTTAAAAGAGCAAGAATTTTTGAGTTTTTTTCTAATATCTTTTCTTTGGGGCAAACTTTTTTTTTTTAATACTTTCACAATATTCAGTTGTGCTTATTTTGTGGTTATTGTTCTATTTCCTTATATTGTCTTCCTGATTCTGTTCACTGCACTTTGAATCAGTGCATAGAAACCTTTTTAAGCTTATCAAGATTTGTCATGTTCATTGTTTTTCACAGAAAAACAATATTCCATTTCATTCTCTTGCCACAGTTTGTCATTCCCCAATAAACAAGCAACACATTTTCCCAGTTATTTTCTAATACAAAAAGAAGCTATTATTAATATTTTTGTATAAAGAACATTTTTTTTCTTTAGTCAATGACTTCTAGGGTGTGTATGACTATCAAAGGAATACCAGGTAAAAGTAAATGGAAAATTCACTCACTTCGCGTATAAAATTATAAAGTTATTTTCCAGAATGGTTATACCAATTCACAACTCTACCAAATGAACACATTACACTGTATGTTTGTCTTGCCAAAATCCTTCCAGTGCTATTCCCACCTTTTGCCATCTATGCAATTTTCTGTGTGTGAGATGAAGCTTTATGGTTGTTTTCATTTTTCTTTCTCTCATTAGTGATCTGGAGCATTCTTTCATATGACTTTCTAATTTGCTCTTTTTTTGAGAATTGTTTGGTCATATCCTTTAGTCATTTCTTTTTTGAGTCATGGATTGTGATCTTATATATTTCTGTCAATTGTCTATATATTTTGGGCATTAAGCCTTTATCAGAAGTGTCTGCTACAATTGTTCCTAGTTAATTGCCTCCTTTCTTATCCTAGACAATATAATTTTATTTAATATTTCAATTTTGTGTTGATAAAATGATCTATCTTTTATAATTGCCTGTATCCTTTGACTGGTTAAGAAATTATCTTCCATCCATATTTATGAAAGGTGTATGATTAACTTCTCTTAATTTTTCTAATGGTATGATTTTAATATTTAAGTCATGCATCCATTTTTAATTTGCTATGGAATACCACGTATAGTGTTCATCTAAGCATATTTCTGCCAAAGTACTTTCCAGTTTTCCCCACAATTCTTATCAAATAGGTATTTCTTCCCTAAGTAATTGATATTTGGGGATTTATTGAACACTATGTTATTGAGTTCCATTGCTTCTGATTTTCCCTTGATAGACTGCTCCACTGATCTGCTTTTCTATATATATTTTAACTAGTAACAAATGGTTTCAGCAATTGCTGCTTCATAATAAATTTGAGATTTGGAAGTACTATTCCTCTTTAATCCTTTTCATCCCCCAAAATTTTCTTTGACATTTTAGAATTTTTATCCCTCCAAATGAATTTTATTATTATTTTTTGTATATCAATCTGTCTAGGTCTATAAAACATACCCTTGGTAGTTTGGTTGGTATAGAATTACATCTATAAATTACCTTCAAGAGTATTATGCTTTTTGTTGTATCAGCACAGCATAGCCATGAGATAATTGTTCAGAGACACAGATTATGTCCCACTAGGCATAAAACGAGGAGACATATGCTTGCTAAAGTTACTCTTCACTATCACAAAGGAGAGTCTTCTGTGAGGTCCAAATGAAAGAGGAATTATTGATAGACAGATAGCATCTCTTGATGCTCCTGGTTGAAGATAACATTGAACTGATAGAATGAAGCCCCAGGAAACTCCACAGCATCCTCAGGGAGATCTAAGGAATCAAAGAATCTCAGAGTTAGAAGGAGTCACAACACTCAATTAGTTCAGCTCTTCCTTGAACAACAACAATCCATTCTAAAGTATACCCAACAAGTTCTCATTCAGTTTTTACTTGAAAACCACTACTGATGGTGCATTCATTTCCTTGGTAACTATTCTGGAGCCAGCTTACACTGGGCTTAGAAGAAGTAATTATTAAATTTTCAGCACCAGTATTTAAACCTCAAAATCAGTAAATGTTATGAATCAGAGGTGGATTTATTGTTTTGTTGATTGTCTAAAAATAGGAAATGATGGTGAAAATATTAATAATTCAGATTAAACTTTAAAATGTGGCATACATTTTCAGACACCTGCCAGAACACCACTAGAAGCAACTCCTTCCATTTTTAGATAGCTCAAGTTGCTAAGAGAAATTATCTAAATCAAGCCTTAATCTGGTCTGTTGAAGCTTCCAAACAATTTCTTGTTCAGCCATCTGAGGCCAACTGGTATTGGTCTAGTCTTCCTTTATATGACATCTTTTCAAATTTAAAAACGCATATCGTATGATTCACCACCACCACCACTAGCTCCCCACAAAGCTCCTCTTTTCCAGGCTTTCAGTTATATCAAATAATCTTCAAATTTAATGATCATTAAATTGATCACCATCTTGGTTGGCCTGGATGCTCTCCACTTATCAATACATTTCCTGCAATGTGATGACCAAAAAATGGAAAACATTACTCTGGGTGTGGCCTTACCAGGGCAGATTACAGATGAACTAATAACAACCTTGTCCTGGACCTTGAATGTCTTTGAAATGTCTGAGATCAAATAAACTTTCCCTATAGTGATGCCTGCCCTTTTTATAGCCTATTCACCTCTGAAAGTATACCTCCTAATTCCCCTACTAAAGGACACTCCACTTGTAAAAAAAGAAGAAAAAGAAGGAAAAAAAGACTCTTCAGCAAAATAACCAATATGCAGATCACATATAACAGCACAGGATTTATTACTTAACTTTTTTAACTGCCATGTTTCACTATAGGGTCATATTAACTTACAGTCAACTGAGACACTCATATTTTTTCCCACAGCAACTAACCACAGGTACCCCATCCTTTATTTGTGAAGATGATTTTTTAATCTGTGGGAAGCTTGGTATTTAACTCTGTTAACATCCATCCTTTTTGGTTTTTATTTTTTTATTTTTTAAATAAATTAATTTATTTGTTTTCTTGTTTACATCATTCATTTCCATGAGATTTTGAGTTACAAATTTTCTCCCCATTTTTCCCTTACCCAACAACTCAAAACACCCATCCCACTGTATAACCTCTCCCCCAATCTGTTCTCTCCTATGTCCTCCCCCTCACCCCTCTGACTTTCCAGTAGGGCAGGATGGATCTCCCTACCACAGTGCCTGTATATCTTAATTCCCAGTTGGATGTAGTTAATAGTAATAATAATAATTATGTATATACATATATATTTTTAATATTTCATTACAGGACTTTAAAATCTAGAATCTTTCCCTTCCTCCCTCATCACCCACCCCCACTGGAAGGACATGCAATTAAATACAGGCTCTACACGTGTAATTATGCAGAACATCTCCACAGTGGGCATTTTGTGAGAGACTTATTATATGTCCCTCCTTCCCATCCCACCTCCCCTTGTTCTGTTCTCTACCCTGTCCCTGTCCCTGTCCCTTTACAGAAGTGTGTACTTCCAGCAACCCTACCCTCCATCCCGCCATCCCCTCCATCATCCCACCTCTCATCCCCATCCCCACTTCTCTCCTGTGTAGCAAGATACCCAGTTTAGAGTTTATGTCATTCTTTCCCTAAGACAAATTCAATGAGAGTAAGGTTGACCCTTTCCCTTTTGCCTCCCAGTTCTTTTCCTCCATTGTAACAATTATCTTTTGCCTCTTCTAAATGAGATGATTAATCCCATTCTGTCTCTCCCTGTCTCCTCTCATTCTAATCCTCTCCCACCTCAGAATTTTACCTTTTAGCGTATCATCCCTCCCATATAGACATATGTGTATGTATATGTATATATACATTTGTATTCCCTCCACCTATGCTCACACTGAGAAAAGTTTCAAAAGTTACAATTACCGTTTTTCCATGTTCACATGGAAATGGTTCAGCTTTGTGTAATGCCAAGCAAAAGCAACTTCCAAAGTTAGAATTACCAGCATAGTAAACCCCATTTATTCAGCAAACATTCACAGAACAGAGAAAGTCAAAATACAGTGCAACTTGTTCCTTTAGCAAGTAAGTTCTCAATTCAATCCAGGTACTACTCCACTCCTAGACAGTACATTTGTCAGGGTTCTCTTTCAGAGTACCCTAACTTACCTGCAGGGGCAACCGGTTACTCACTCTACTCAATGACATTAGCATACCTTTTAGAACAGAAAAGTCATGGCTCTGAGGTCCAAACAGAAAAGGTTTATTAAGGTCTCTCTATGGGGAAGCCTTATAGCCAGATTTTAAGGCAGGCTTTAAAGATACCTCCAAGGTATAGGTCTTATATAGACCCCAGATCTACATACCACACGTGACAGAGCCCAGCTGAACAGAATTGTGAGAGGGGGAGTGCAATCACAAGGGTATGAAGGCCCCAGGGTGTGGAGATGCCAATCAGGAACATCAGGTAACCCCACACAAGAGAATTTTTAGCAAAGCAATATCCCCTGGACGGGGACAGTGCAATATGCCGTGACCTCCACGTGACCCAACTAATTCCTGCACCTCAAACAATTCCCTGTGTCTTGACACAACTGCTTGCAATCTTGCACATATTTTCTAAACCTCACATACATTCATTTAGTCAGTCAAAGTCTCTCCTCTCAAATGGAAATTAGTCTCCAACCATAAATAAAGTACATTCATTTGGTCAATCATAGAGCACAAAAAAAAAAAAAAAAAACTCAAAGGCTTCCCACTCCTGAATCTCAAAAGGCCATCCACGCTTAAGTTACAAGGTTAAACTCAGCATTGAATACCCAAGGAAAGGTCCTTCTTTCATCTTCACTTGACGCAAGCCCTCAACAATCTCAGTTCCTGGGGAAACAAGGCTCAACAAAGCCATAGCCAGTGTCCTCATTAAGTCACTCTCTGCCTATAGAACAGTCCCAGAATCCCTGAAAACATTAGCAAGGCCCTCTTCCAAGATTTCTGTGCAGGTCCCACAAGAAAATCCTCCTTCAGGGGCTCTGAACCAACAGCCAGGTTTCAGGACTTCTACAACAGCGGCACTGTCCTTAGCTACCAGGTGAATCTGAAAAAATACATCAAAACAGACAGACAAAATACCGGCATCACAACCATGCCTCCTCAGTTCTTGACAGTTCCAGGTGGCAGTTCTAAAAAGTCCTGGGCAGTTCCAATGGGCTCTCAGCAGTCTTTCTCTCAGCAACTCAGGCTCCATGATACTGGATACTGCTCTCCCAAAGAAATTCTGGCCTTCTATAGGCTTGGCCCTCTCTCCCAATTCACGGCTCCTCCCAGTCCAGCCCTCTCTCTTCACGTCAACAAGTCCATCCCACAAGTGGGATTCACAAGCTCTGGGTTTTAACACTCAACCCAAAAACCAAGCCAATACAGGGGTATCTCCAAATTCCATTACCAATACATTTTGATAAGTTCCTTATGATTTCTTTTCCACATTTACCTTCTCATGCTTCTTCTATCTGAGTGTAAAATTTTCTTTTCAGGTCTGATTTTTTCAGCAATAATGTTTGAAAGTCTTCCACCTCATTGAATGACTATATTTTCCCCTGGAACATTATACCCACTTTTGCTAGGTAGGTGATTCTTGGTTTTAATCCTAGCTCCCTTGATCTCCAGAATATCATATTCCAGGTATTCAAATTGTTTCTTCTTAGCAGCTTGTAATATTTTTTCTTTGATCTGGGACTCTGGAACCTGTTATCACCTTCCTAGGAGTTTTCCTTCAGGGATTTTCTCAAGAAGTCATCGTAATTCTTTCATGGTCTATTTTGCCCTCGGATTCTAAAATATCAGGGCAATTTTCCTTGAGAATTTCTTGAAGGATGCTTTCTAAGTTCTTTTTTTGATCATGGCTTTCAGGTAGTCCAATAATTTTTAAATTGTCTTTCCTGGATCTATTTTCCAGGTCAGTGTTTTTTTCTTTTTTTTTTCATTTTTAAACTTTTATTTTAGTTTACATCATTCATTTCCACGAGATTTTGAGTTTCAAATTTTCTCCCCATCTCTCCCCTACCTACAACCCCAAAATAACCATCCCATTGTATAACCTCTCCCCCAATCTATTCTCTCCTATGTCCTCCCTCCTCACCCCTCTGACTTTCCGGGAGGGCAGGATGGATCTCCCTACCACAACACCTGTGTATCTTAAGTCCCAGTTGGATGTAGTTAATAATAATAATAATGATAATTGTGTATACATATATATATATACATATATACACATATATTTTTAACATTTCATTATAGAACTTTAAATTCTAGATTCTTTCTCTTCCTCCCTCGTCACCCACTCTCAAAGGAAGGACAAGCAATTAAATACAGGCTGTATATGTATAATTATGCAGAACCTCTCCACAGTGGGCATATTGTGAGAGACTGATTGTATGTCCCTCCTTCCTATCCTGCCCCACCTTGTTCTATTCTCTACCCTGTCCCTGTCCCTTTACAGATATGTGTACTTCCTTCAGCTCTCCCCCCCACCCTACATTCCCCTCCATCATCCCACCTCTCATCTTCATCCCACCTACTCTCCTGTGTGGCAAGATATCCAGTTTAGAGTTAATGTCTTTCCTTCTCTAAGCCAAGTTAAATGAGAGTAAGGTTGACTCTTTTCCTTTTGCCTTCCTGTTCTTCCCTTCCATTGTAACAATTATCCTTTGCCTATTCTATGAGATGATTAACCTCATTCTGTCTCTCCCTGTCTCCTTTCATTCTAATCCTCTCCCACCTCAGGATTTCACTTTTTAGAGTATTGTCCCTTCCTATTCAATTGATCCTGTGCCCTCTATGTATTCACATATACACATACTCAGATATGTGTTTGTATGCATATATAAACCCTCCTATATAGATATATGTGTATGTATATGTATATATACATTTGTATTCCCTTCACCTATGCTCATACTGAGAAAAGTTTCATCAGTTACAGTTGTCCCTTTTCCATGTTGTCATGTGAATAGTTCAACTTTGATAAGTTCCTTATGATTTCTTTTGCATG
>CM053585.1:334012499-334043220 GCA_028646515.1 Pseudochirops corinnae | reverse complement strand
GTACAGAAGGGTCTAGTTTAGGTGAGAAGAAGTTGGATGGCAATGGGCTTATCAGTGCATATAAGTCTTACCATGCACCAACAACACCTGCTGGTTTTCCCATATTGACATTTCTTGTTTACTGATGTCAATTTTCTGATGAAACATCTGAGTTTCTTGATTTATATTTTTATTACTTATAATTTAGAACTATCTTAGATGTGGTATTTGACACTTGAAGTTTTTTTTTTTTAATTATTCCTATTCTTTGCCCATATCTTTGGAGAAATGACTCTGTTCAAATATTTTTGTCTTTTGTATATCTTTGATTTTATACTGGAACATATAAAAAGTTTAAGAGGCATAGTTTCTGGGTAATTAGTCATTTTGTTAATCATTCAAGCAATAATTAATAAAAGGGGTCAGTGACACTCTCAAATGTCAAAGACCTCTCATGGAACCCACTCAATGCTTATGTGCCCTTAGAAGAGTGGGCATTCCTGAGGGTGGTAATCAATTTGGATTGGTTAACAAATAATGAGAGAATTAATATTATAATGAGAGGTGGGTTTATTCTAATGAGGGTCTGGGGATGTGATTCTGATCTCTCAATCTTGATGGAAAAGAATATCTATATCACGCCATCTAGGGTAATCTAGACAAAAGGGAGAATCCACTTTTTCCCAGCCCTGTCTAAGTAAAACAAAATGGACCAAAATCCATCAATTCTCCTAAACTTAAATGTCTTTATCTTTTGGAGAGATGTGAGTTTTCCCTCTCATTATGAACCCTGCACTTCGAAGACTGTCTGATTAACTTATAGGTGCTAATTTCTGAATAGGAAGAAGAAAGGCGGGAAATTGTTGGTCCTAATTCAATAATTGGTTATTAATGTAACAGAGAAATAATAATTTCTCTCAACACATTAGTTGGAGATTTTAGATATAAAGATTTTTCCAACTGGAGAGAGTACTCATATCAATGGGGGACACAGACCAATTAAAGTGTGGCATTATATTTCTCCTAATGTCACTCTATGGCTGAAAAACATGGAACCATAGTCTCTAAAGAACCAAAGTTGTGGGTTTCACCAAGGGAAATGGAGAGATGACGGGAAGTCACATGTAGGCTACAGAGTTTCAAGATAATTTGGGCATAAGAAGTAGTAAATATATGATATCATCTAGAAAACAAATCATCAGGAAAAGTGGTAGACCAATCAGAAGTCTCTTGACCGCTATTACTGTCACCCTTCTCATCCTCCATTCGCATCCACTGAGGGAGAGCTATATGAAGACAACAAATATGTTTTAAAATTTCAGAGACCATTTTCACTGTAGGACTCTGCCACTACTGTTAACCCTTCTAACGCAGAGTCTAATAAAGTATGATGGTTCTATCTCCAACCTGCCTTTGGCGGAGATTTATTTCATTTCAGGGTCTGCACAGCTGATATTACTATTGATCTTCTTAGCCTGTGTTGTTACTTATTTTTTTTATTGTATTTTAGACTCAAACACCAGAAAAAAATGCAAAATAGAGAAAAGAAACAAAAACATATCATAAACTTAAATATTGGAACTTAAATATAAAGTAACAAAGGAGGGAAAAGCATGTCATGTGCATAGCAGAACATAAAAAGAGGATTCAAAATATGTAACAATAAATTTTGAAAAAAGTCTACACGACAAATAATACAAAGAGTTTAGAACTATCCATCTTTGCTTTCTTGTTTTCTTTTGTTCTCTGCTGTGCACTTTTTTACTTTGTTCTTTTTTCTCTTCCACCACACCCCTTTCAGAAGACTACAATAAAGTTTAGACATGATTCACTATAGATATATGCATACTCATATACATATACACATACATATATAGACATATACTGTCCCAAACATACTCTACTTCTGATCTTTGTTTTTTATTTTTGTGCATATCTCTTGTTTCCTATCCTTCCTATTTCCTCTACTTTACTTCTACCCGCTACCTTGCCCTCCTATTACTAGCCTATCCTCCTCCAAGGATCCCTCCCCTATCCTCCCATTCCCATAAATCTAAATACCCTTCTATAAACCCCTTTTACCTAGTCCCTCATTCTCCCCTCTAAAGATCCCTCCCTTGTCCTCTCCTTCCTCCCTGTGTCTCTATCATTTCATTTCTTCTGAATTTAGAAGACTTTTATATTGTTTTAAATATATATATATCTGTTTATTTGTTTAATTATTATTCCCTCTTAAACTCATTCCTGATAAAAACAGGTTACCAGAACTACCATCCCTCCTCCCCAATCTAATTCCGCTGTATTGATTTTTCCTCTTGCACCTCATTTGTATAAAATAATGATTCTTTTTAGCTCTTCCTAAATGGTTTTAATTTTAAATTCAAATCATACTCAGGTTTATCCCAATCTTTATTGTGAGCTACCCAATTATTAATAATAATAAAAATAATTAATAATAATATATTAATACATATGTCTGTCCTTATGAATCCCTTATAATCAGTCTTTGATATGTGCCTTATATTTCTCTTGGTTCTTGAATGTCGAATCTTCTATTCTTCTTTTAAGTTCAGGTTTGTTTGTTTTTTTAACAAAGTCTTGAAAGTCTGAGAGTTTATCAAGTGTCTTTTTTTTTCATTCAGAAAAATATTTTGGAGGGTATGATATTTTCAGTCAGTCCCAATTCTTTAACTCTTTGATATATTGTGTTCTAAGACCTAAAATCCTTTAATGTTTCTGCTGTTAGATTTTATGTGATTCTAACTGTGGCACCACCGTATTTAAATTGTTTTAATCTTGATGCTTTTAATATTTTATTTTTGAGCTGGGTGTTTCAGAGTTTAACTATGATATTCCTATGAGTTTTCCTCATAGTATTTCTTTTTAGTGATGGTTGATGAATTTTTTGTATTTCTACTTATCCCCACCCCCCCCCCCCCTTGTTTAATACTTCAGGACAATTTTATTTCTTGTATCATATCAAGATTCTTTTTTTGATCATAACTTTTAGTCCAATTATTTTTATATCATCTCTTCTTGATCTATTTTCCAAATCTGTTGTTTTTGTTATAGGGTGTTTCATTTTCTCTTCTATTTTTTCATTATTCATATTTTGTTTAAATATTTCTTGATCTCTTATAATTTCACTGGATTCACTTCTCCCAATTCTAATTTTCAAGATGTCATTTTCTTCCTTCAGATTCTGGATCTCCTTTTCTAATTTGTTGACTTTTCTATCATAAGCTTCTTGGTTTTCTTGGATTATTCTGATTTTTTAAAGTTTTTCCTCCATCTCTGTCATTTGATTTTTAAAATCTTTTTAAAGATTTTCTATAAATTCTTTTGGGACATGTGACCATTTGACATTACTCTTTGTTTTTTTGTTTTGTTTTGTTTTGTTTTGTTTTGTTTTGTTTTGTTTTAATACCCTCCTCTGAAGATGAACCCTGGTCATCTCTATTCCCATAATAGCTTTGTATGGTTGGATTCTTTCTCCTTTGCCTGTGCATTTTTGTGGTAATAGTTTAATTTTTGTAATCACCTGTAGCCCTGGGGTATAGGGGATGATTCCTCTTGCTCCAGATCTTAGCCTGGAACCAAAGCCAAACCTCCAACCTCCTGTAAGTGGCCACAGCCACTGACTTCTGCCCCACTGCTTCTGCACTCACCTGGTACTGGTTCCTTCTTGCCCCCACAGTTCTTCCCAGCACAGCTGGCCCTGGCGTTCCTTGTCAGCAGAGGTTCCCTCAGTCTTCCCTCATTCAAACTCCCAACTCCCCTCAGTATCTGGGAGTAAAAGTTCCTGTGACTGGGGCAGAGACAGCCTCTCCAACCAACTAAGCCTAGGACTTGCCACTAGTTTTTAAGTGACTTCCTTCTAGTGGTTAAAATGGAACCTCGCCTGGGGGTATTTACTCTTCACAAGCCCAAACCTCTCCTGAGATTTTTCTTCCCATCTTCTCAAATTGTCCCATTTATCTCCACCAACACTCTGTTCACCTGAAGGTGTTATTTCAACTCTTTCCTAGGGAGGAGGGGATCTTGAGAGCTTGGAATTTTCTGACCTAGTCCACCATCTTCCCAAAATCCTCTCCCTATGTTATTTCAATAAAGACAAATCTGGAAAATTCAAACACAGATCCCCTTATTTTCTTGTGCTTTGTTTTACAGTTTGTTTCTTCATGGGGAACCCCCCCCTCCCAATTCCCCAAAGTATGGATTTATTGCTTTTATTCCTGAATTATCTGGAAATTTTCTTTGGCTATTCATTTCAAATGCTTTGTGTAGGAATGTCAAAAAGAAAACAGGCCGATTAGCTTCTTCCACTTAATTCCAACTCTGTCAGCAATAACAGGACTAACAATGACAGCAGCAACAACAGTTTGCATTTATATTGTATCTGAAAGATTGCATGTGCTTTCACATATGTGTTCTCATTTGATCCCCATAGCTTCTCTGTAACATGAGCATAGCAGGTACTACTTTTTTCCCCATCTTACAGATGAGGATCCTAAGGCTCCAAGATGTCCATCTGTACTCCAAACCTTCTACTTTGGGGCTCACAATAATTGATTCTGGACCTAGTGAGGATACCGGTTCAATTTTAGCCTTATTGTAGCCCAGAACTCCCAAGCTCAGTGATGACCTTCCCTTCCAGTAGCACAATATATAGGAGTATGTCACCATGCCCAGCCCTCATTCCTCTTTTCCTTTTATATGGTCATAGTTAGTGTGAACCTTATTCTTTTGGCTCTGCTTGTTTGTTTTTTTTTTCCTCTGATTTGTTTTGGACAGGTCTCTCTATATGTCTTTTCATTCTTCATATTTCAATCAATCAGTTGATCAACAAGCAATTATTACCCATCTTCTTTGTACTAATCTAGGTTCTGGAGATACAGTTTTTAGAAGTGAGATGCTCTGACCACAGGACATTACTAAAATGGTGGAAGGAGAGTGGTCAGGAAAAGGCATTTGATCTAAATAGTCACAGATGTATGGGATGAGTGAAAACTTCTCAATTTGGGGTGTTTAATTTTTCAAATTGCTTCTGTCAATCACTTTTATCTTCCTTTGTCTGTTTTCCCCGCCTTGGTGGGATCCTCCCCTTATCTTTCCTTGCTGTCCCAGTTGGGGAAGTATTTGGTGAAGTGTGCCTCTCCACCAATGAGAGGGGAAACAGTCGGGGAGGGGTCTTGACTAAGTTAGGTTATAAATTCCAGCACTATCTTTTGTAACTTGCCTCTTTTCCATGATGAGTCCTGGGGAATACTGCCCTCTTCTTCTGGGGAAGAGAATAAAGTCCTGTTCTTATCCTAAGAGATCTCTGTGTTTATTTCTTTTCACTAAATTAAGGATGAAGGATATTTCTCATCCCAAATACAGAGATGGTAAATATAACTATGGAACAGTCGCTTACCAGTATTTTTCCAGTAGCATTGGTGGTATTGCTTTGAATATTGTTCCCAAAGCCATTGATGGTCAGGGTGGGATGGGGTTAGTCCTTGAAGTGGTAAGGAAGATCTTGGCCAAAGTTGCCAAATAGTATTCCATTATATTAATTACTACAAAGTTGAAATGTTACCATAATAATTCTATATAATTTGGTATCCTAACAATATAATTATTTTTCGTTTACTGGGTCCAATGACTCAGGATTCTAGGCACAACATATGAGATGTCTTCAGTAAGAAAGAAATACACAGTAATATTTCTACAATTTCAGAAATATGCTTACCTGGATCACATTCAACATGCCCAGGTAAAAACTTCCCATTGTCTCTCTTAGGAGAAAAGGACTCCCTGGTGCCCTTTTTGGCAGGAAATGGCCAGATCTCATGAAGAATCAGCTCTGTGATCTTCAAACTATCAAGCAAAAGTAAAAATATTTCACTTTGTTTTCTAGGATTTTTTTTTTCAACGAAGGGACATGAAATGTAGACATGGAAGCTATTTTTTTCTGGTTTACTACGGTTTTTTGAATGATAAATGGTGCTTTAAAATGCAGAGGAAAGAATGTTTCTGAAAAATATATTCCCAATAAAAGAGAAAAAGTTCAGGGCCTCACAGAAGTGTTTTGTTTTTCTTTTTTGCTTCCCATGTAGTTTTTTCTGCTGGTAAAATAACCAGTAGAAATAATGAACCTCAAAGCCACATGTAATTATGCCTACTTAGCCTCCATAACTGCCAAGATTTCATTTTTTTTTCCTGAATGGCTAAATGAATATATTAGGAGATCTTTGTCTCTGTGTTGGTGGTAAGACATATCTTCTATGAAATTTACAATTCTGTTTCCAAAGTCCCGTATGAAAGTGCACATGCTGCAGAAATGGCAACCTGTAATATTTGCTGTGGTTTACAGTGAATCAAAGCCAACCCCATGACTCACATCCATTTCTGGGTATGCAACCTCTGCAAGGACTTGCCATTGGATCCAATATCCTTAGTCGAGATAGAAAAATTGAAATGGTTTCTCCATCACTGATAATCAAGACTTTTTAACTGAAAAGGAAATTCATTTTAGAAATAGATAGAGTTCATCTTTCCAGGTACCTTCAGCCCAGTTCAAAATAGGACCTTGGAGAGGATTTACTCATTGGTTGAATCAGCTTTCATGATCAAAGATCAATAACTGGATTACAGTAAAACAGAGTACTGTAGTGGTTCAGCAAAAATCAGTAAAGTAACTCTGTGGACACATCCCCAACTGCGTCCCAATTTTTTACAAGATATCCCAGGACGTTCTAAATTCCAATTTTAACTAAATTTTTATTAGATTATATGTAAAAATGCATAAACTATATATTACAATTCCACGTTATCTACATTATGTGTATACTTTTTAAAAGTATTTCCACTTACATCTTGACTGACCCTTATAAAAATTTCAGGCTATGACTGATATCATAGACTCACAACTCTACTACTTCCTGTGTAACTTTGAGTAAGTTTATTCACCTCTATGAGCCTTGTGTTTGTAACTATTAACTTTATATTTATGTTATATTTTTAGGTGTATTTCTTGTCTCCCCTACTAAAAGGTAAGCTCACTGCAAGCAGGGATTGCTTCATTCTTTGTACCTGTAACCCCAGTCAAGCAAAATTCTTGACATATATTAGATGCTTAATAAATGTGTTGACTGACTGATTGATGGGAGGGTTACACTAGGTGAGTGGCAAGGTCCATTCCTACTCTGAATCTATGAAACTAAGTAACTATTTTTGTGTGACATTGGACAAGTCTTTGAAAAAAAAAATAAAGCTTCAGTCTCCTCTTCTGTAAAACAAAAAGCTTGAGCTAGCTACCTCAGATCTGTTCTAGCTCTCAGTTTATAATCCGATATTCCCATAAGGGTCATTGTATTCCTGTCTTGAAACTATACAATCTAAAATACAAAGTACTTGAGGAACTCCTCAACCTAACATTAATCATCATGGACCTAGAATTAGAGTGCTTGCCTATAAATTCCTGGTGCACTATATTGTGTGTGTGTGTGTGATTTTTTTTTGTTTGCATTGTTATGGAAATGTGGTTTCATTGTTGTAGGGGACTACAGGCTGAAAAGTCTCTCCACCGATAGAGATAGTCAACTCATCTGTAACTGGTAGTCTTAGAGAGTTGTTTGTGTGAGAAGTAGTATTTGTACCACTCTGTATCTCACTCTGCACATATTTGCATACACACACACACACACATAATTTAGTGAGGTTTTCTACCTCTTTTACCATTTGGCTAATTCTGATTTTTTAATGAATTATTTTCTTCAGTATATTTTTGTACTTCTTTTACCAAACTCTTAATTCTCTTCTCACAATTTTCTTGCATAGCTCTCATTTTCCCCCAATGTTTCCTTTATTGCTCTTCATTTACTTTAATGACTTTTTTGTTTTGTTTTGTTTGTTTTTTTTGATTGATTTGTTTATTTACTTTTAGTTTACAAGATTCAGTTCCAGAATCCCTTGAGTTTCAAATTTTCTCCTCTCCCTTCCTCCCCCCCCCTCCCATGGCAGCATGCAATCAAGTATAGGATCTGCAAATACTTTCACATTGGACATTAATCTGGTTGTATAGAAGGGTTGTAACCAATGAAGTGAATTATTGGGAAAAAAGAAACATATCCAAACAAGGAGAAGAATGATAACATGTAGATTGTTTCAGTCTCCATTTAAACTCTGTTCTTTCTAGATCTTTCTCTGAATGTAGGTATCTCCATCCATCCTGAGACTTGTAGAGTTGTCTTATAACTATGCATTGCTAAGAAGAGTCCAGTTTATGAAGACTGGTCATCACACATACGATGTGTCAGTGATTGTGCACAAATTTTTCCTGGTTCTGCTCTTCTCACTTAGCATCAGTTTGTATAAGCCTCACCAAGTAAATATGAAATCCATCTCCTCCCCATTTCTTATAGCACAATAGTATTCTATTACATTCATATATTACAACTTGTTTAGCCATTCCACAATTGATGGACATTCCCTTAATTTGCAGTTTTTTGCCACCACAAAGAGAGCTGCAATAAATATTTTTGTACATATGGGTACTTTAATGACTTTTTAAAAATAGTTTTAAAGGATTTTTTTGCCCTTTTTGATTTCTTTCTTTAGTTCTTCTAGAAATTCCTGTTTTGCTTGTGTCCAATCTGCAATTTTCTTTGAGGCTTTACTTGTAAATGATACTAAGTCACTGTCTTCTTCTGAGTTTGTGTCTTGAGCTTCCCTATCACTATAGAAGCTTTTTATGGTTAGGTTCTGTTGTTGTTGTTTGCTCATTTTCCCAGACTAATTGGTGACTTTGGGCTCTACTTACCTCTGGTGGGGTATAGCTAACTTGAGCTTGTGTAGCTTAATCTGGGAACTTGTAGGTTTTCAGTGCTTCCAAGGTGGTGTGATCTAGGGAAAATTCTCATCATTGTCCTCCTGATCTGCCCTCTTGTCCATACCCAAATAGGGCCCCTACTCCCTCTCAACCACAACAATTCTTCTCTGCCCTGAAACTATGACCTGAAACTGGGTAATAAGCTACATAGATGCCAAATAGCACCCAATCCTGGGGCCAACTACTGTCTTCCTAAGCTTCCCTGGACTAGAAAAATGAGTCACTGTGACTTTTTTTGTTGTTCTCACATTTTGATTTGGCATTTTCTGTAATCATCTTGTAGGAAAAATTTGGGGGGGAAGTTTGGCAGTTGTGACCCTTCAACCTGTCATCTTGACTCCATACACACACCCCTAAGTCCTTTGTCAAGTCCAACAGTATATGATTCTATGGAAACAACAGCTAAGGTAGGTTCCTCTTTCCTCAGGACCAAAGAATTGTCATTAAATAAACAGGTAGGTGACCCAGTAAATGTAGTGCCAGACTTAAAGTCAGGAAGACTTGAGTTCAAATCTTATATCACTCATTATTTGTGTGACCATCAGGAAGGGACTTAACCTTTATGTGACTCAGTTCCCTCAATTGTAAAAGGAAAAAAGAAGATAATAATAGCACCTGTCTCCTATGACTGTTAGAAAGATCAAATGAGTTAAATATATGTGAAGCACTTTGCCAACTTTCAAGTGCTATGCTAGGTATTATTGTTGTTATTAAAACAACAACAACATTTTACTGTTAGTGAACTCAACAGATATTGACATCTGCCTGCTTGTTCAAAAAGGGGAAGGAGTACTTTCTTTTCTCACCATTCCAAAAGTAACAAAATGTGGGGTAGAGTGAAGGGTAGGATAGAGTTTGGGAAGACAGAAAGGTATAGATCAATGAAATTAAAGAACAAATTCCAATCTCAAACATGTGACCCTAATATCTTCTGGTCCAGAGAGATTTTAATCAATTTTGACCCCTCCTTTGGTGTGACATTTTCCCATTTCTTTCTTTGGATATGGGTTCCTATAAACAAAAACCCTTGTCTTCTCCAGTTTCCTCCATCTGTATTCCTGGCTCTTGTCTCCCCCTTATTTCAGGACTGGCCTTTCATCATAGCCCTTAATATTGTATTTCCAAGCTGAAAAACCATTTTTGATCATAGCTCTTTTGTTTGTTTTGTTTTGTTTTTTGCTCAATTATTTCCAGTAATTTTCCTAGTACCCTCACTCAGTCTCCTTTCTTCAAAATTTCTTCTCTGCAGGATCTATTCTGTGCTCCACTTAGATTTTCTTTCCTTTCAGCTACTTCTTACAAAAGGATCTATTTTCCTCTTCTCAAACCTCTTCCTTCTCTCCTAAGCCTCCTTCCATATTCTTCCTTTTTCTCTATGTGTTAAAGAAAGTGGTACATGCTTGGTTTCCTTCAACCATGGTTTATCTTTTTCTCTATCCTACATTGGTGGTACTCTTTTGTTTTTGTCTCTAAAAATTCCTCCAGATATCCCCAGTGGAGACAAAGGAATTCAATTAAGAAAAAAGTTTAAGGATTTCAGTCAATAATTCTAGTAGCCAAGATTTCTGTCTCAGTTTTAATGTATGTTGCCATTTCCCTAAGTGGTCTAAAGAAAGCTTTCATTACATTTAGCTTCTCACAATATTTACCAAAATTCCCATGGGGTTCTAATGCCCAATCTACCAGTCTACACAGCATAAACTCAATTAAAGATCTGGCAATGGGTACTGAAATGGGGAAATAGACACAACCAATATGAATAATTCAAGTCATTAAAACCCTCTGTTCCTCAATTATCTTAGGAACATAGAAATATGTCAATTTTTTCCTTTCACATTTTGCTTTGAACAATTTTGCTTTGAATAAAGTTGAGCTAAAGTAGGACTAGATTAAGCTGCATTAGCAAGGAGCAAGAATTTCTAAGTAATTAGTTAAAATATTTTTTCTTTACTTTTTTGTCTACAAGAAGAACTTAGTGCTAAAGATTCATAAACATTCAAGGAATTTTGATCAGAAAACCTCCTGTTAATGAATCTTAAACAAATGTTTGTTTTTATAGAAGGGATTGGGGAGGAAAAGATATAGACTTTTTTTATAGGAGAAAGAAAAAAGTCCAGATCTGTGATTTAAACCCCATCCTCATAGAGTTCCCTTATCTATAACTTAACACTAAGGAACTGAAAGATTAAATGAATTGCTCGTGATTACAAAGCTAGTATTTCTCAGAGATGGAACTTGGACCCATATCTTAATGTCTCTATACACTTCACCATGTTGCCTGTTTAAAGGACAATTCAATCAAGACTATTAAGAAGTGTCACTCATGTTATTATGCCCTCTCCAATGCTTTGCCAATGGGTGGAACCAATGCTTTTGTGTCGCTTGGTAAAGAAACACAAGACACTGGGAAGCTCTTCAGTAGGTCATCCAAAAGTTTTACTTGAATGCTTTGCTATACCAAATTAAGATAATTAAGAAAGTGTATTTTTTTCTGTTTTATATTCATGCGTATGCTATCAATTAGATCTTTACTGCTGATCTCACAGAGCAGTCCTTTATGCTGTATCCATTGCTAACCCAAACTGTAAGCAGCCATGCCAGCTGACTGTGGTAAAGAGTACGCGTCCAGACAAGATGAGAAACCCCAAGTAATAACCTCCATGGTTGTTTTCCATGCTCCCATTATGTTAGAGCATTATCCATTCCCCTAGTCTAATTAATTCCATCTCTAGTTATTTCAGTCTCTTCTGTTTGGAATATTGAAGACCAGGAAACAAAATTGGTGGTATTATGTGTAGAGCTTTCCTGGAATATTTAGAAGAATCTTGGGAAAGAATGTCAGAGATAAGAATATTCAATAAATTCTAAAGTGTGCTGTTATTGATAAAAAGTGGTGAAGTAAGACAACTTTGGCTCCTGATTTCCAACCACAAAGGCTGCCTAAGTTTCATTTTCCATTTTTAAAGTTTTGTGATGACTGAAAGTCTCTCATACTGAGGAACTGATATTTTACTATATTGTTACTATTAGTAAATCCAAATATAGTTTGCCTGAATTGATTCTCCTCCCTCCTATCTCTCCAACTCTCCCCTACTCCAACAGACATTCACAGACACAGACATATTGTCTAAATTTAAGTGTTGCCATAGTATGAGATTTACACTTAAGGTAAGCATTTAAAAATTGAACGTAATTCAGTAAGTGATATTAGGAATTCATTTATATAACACTTTACAGCTACAAAGAGCACAGAATACTGAGATGGAAAAGAAGGAAGAATCTAGCATCACAAGACATGTACTCAAATATCAGCTCTACCATTTCCTACTGTGTGATATTGAGTAAAGTTACTTAATCTCTCTTGGTCTCAGTTTCTCCATATGTAAAATTAGGGGAGTGATCCCAATGATCCCACAGCCCCTTCCTGCTCAGTATATATGAACTTGTGACCTGATTTGATTCCCCCAACAATTCTTGGACAGAAGCAGTACCAATGTTCTTTCCTCCATTTTATGTATGAGGAAACAGGCTCAGAGAAATTGAGATTTGTTCAAGGTCAAAGAGCTTACGTGGCAGAGCTGCAACTAGAACTCATTTTTTTTTTTTCATTCCTAATCCAATAATCTTTTACCAAGCTTTTTCTCCAATGCAATAGAAACCAAAACTTGCCATCAAAGATTTACAAATGTGAAGTTTCTTATTAATATCACTCCAGGAGTTTAAATGACTCTTACCCGATTTAAGGCTTTCTTCATTCCCCTTTTGCTCCCTTTATCTTTATTTTATTCTGCCTTTTCTTTCTAATTCTGTCATCTCCTTTAAATGGAACTTTTAAAAATGTTTCTTCTTCACACTTTTGTCCTTTCTTAACTTTCATGAAAATCTATGATACTGCTATTACTTCCACTATTCTACTCCCCCACCTGTCTTGTAATCAGTTGCTCTGTTACCCACTCTCTAAAATTCCAGGGGAAGACGAATAGCTTAGGAGGCAAGGAAACCAAGGAGACCTACAACAGGCCTTAAAAAAAAACATTTCTCCCTACGGATAGAAGGGGATTAAAGTGAGTGTTTGCTCTTTTCAGAATCATGTCATCTCAGTTTTAAGGTGTCTTAAAAGTCATATAGGCCAGTGAAAAGAAATCTCTCTTTAACTCCCCAAACTATCATCCAGTCTGTGCTTGAAGACCAACAGTAATGGGAAATTCAGAACCCATTGAGGCTGCACATTCAACTTTTGGGTAGCTTTCCTTGTCTATAAGCTTATCTTTATGCTGTCAAAGTCTGACTCCATAAATTCTACCCAATATTACTAATTCTGCCTTCCAGTTAGTTAATATCCATTCATTTCTTCATTCCACAAATATTTATTGAGGGCTTGATAGATATGAGATACTGTACTAGGAGTGGTGCGGAAATCTGTCCTTTGAGATTCTGCTAGCTCAGCAGCTACCTATGCTCTTCTTGCTACCCCTAATAGCAGAAGTTTTAAACAAAAGTTTAATCTTTCTTCAACATGACAGATTTTCAGGTACTTGAATACAAGTATTATGTCTCCCTTACAGTTACTCTTTTCTAAGCTAAATATCTCTACTTCACTCCAACTCTCTTTCCTTCTCCCCCACTCCATCAAAAATATATTTTAAATATGACTAAAATTTAGGGACAGAATTGAAAGCATCACAAAGTAATCATATTTACCAGACTTGTCTCATGAGCAGAATATTACAGTTTGACAAAACTTTAGAGCCAATCTATTCCAACCCTTTGATTTTGGATATGAAGAAACGGAGGCCTAGAAAGGTGAATTGACTTATGCAATAGTCCAAAGCTAATTAGAGATATAACTGGGATAGGAACCCAGATTTCCATATAACACTATGCTGTGCTTATAGATGGAGTAGTTGGCTAAAGATGTGATGTGATTTAGAGAGGCTGGGACTTATCTGAAACTCAGAAACGTCACTGCCACTTTGGTATCCAATGCTTGAAATATTATGTGGTTCCTTGAGTCATTTCCATTTTTATGGAGAGGAAGTCACTTTTGTATAATTGTTTTAAAAAGGATTCCAACATTATTCCACTTTTATTTAAAACAAATTTTGATATTCAACAGAAAAAAAAGGAAAGTTTGCCCTTTAAAAATTCCTATCTGTAGAATTTGAACTTTGGAAAATGCTGACATTGGCAGGCTTCTTGTAAGATATAGATGACCTGTTGACTGAAGAAGAGAGGTAAAGATAAGTTAGTTGAAAGGAAACTGAAACTGGTCATCATGATGGTCAAAGGAAATGCTTATCTTGACTGGGAAAAGAAATCACAGGGGAATGCATGTTACTGCCTCAGTTTCTTTGTGGTGGGAATCTAATTTTATTTCAAAGGTCTCAAGTACAGAGCTGGCAATGCTCATTTATTAGAGATTTAACAGAGCTCTCAAACCACCCATAAAGTGGGAGAAAAATGGATGTCAAAATCAGAGAACCTGGATGCAGTCCTGGCTCTGCTACTTACTGCCTTGCACAACCTTCCTGGGCCTCAGTTTCTTCCATTGAAAAAAAAGTTTTAGGATTAGATGATTGCTAAGGTTCTTTCCAGATCCAGATCTACAATGTTATGATATGTAAAAGAAGGGTACCAAACCTCATGACCTTTAAATTAACTTCCAATATGTTTAATACGATCATACATGTATAACTTATATCAGATTGCTTGCCATTTTAGGGAGGGGGAGGGAAGAGAGAAAAAAATTGGAACTCAAAATCTTATACAAGTCAATGTTGAAAACTATTTTTACATGCAATTAGAAAAAAATAAAATACTATTAGGTAGAGGAAATCAATTAATTAGTAATTAATTGACCTCCAGTTCTAAATTTATGATCCTGTGAATGGGTAGGAGCTGTTCAGAGCAGCAAGAAGAGCATAGGCAGCTGCTGAGCTAGCAGAATCTCAAAGGACAGATTTCAGCACCACTCCTAGCGCAGTATCTCATACCTATTAAGCCCTCAATAAATATCTGTGGAATGAAGAAATGAATGGATATGTGGATGTATGAATGTATTTGAAGACAATGATAAGCAGGGATCTGGAGGGGAAAGACACGAGGCTTTGGGGTTAGGTTAAGGCAATGAGAATGCAGGTCAATGAGATCATCAATGACAAACTTTCTGGCTTCATAGTAATGGGGTAGAGGAGCTCCAAAAGGAATCTGCAACTTGAATTCCATAAACCTTCACCCCATTATTGTTTTGTGATAAAAATGAAAAAATTTGTAGCTTTATAAAACAATCCTCTCAAATTCTATTTGTTGAAATGTGCATCACTAATTATATTTGCATAGAGCCAGCATGCCATTATGAATAGAGAACTGAATTGAGAATCAAGAAGACATGAGATGGATTCCTTCCTCAGATACTGGCTAGCTGTGGGAGGCTAGCTGTGGGACCCTGGGCAAGTCACTTACTCTCTCTAAGTGTCAGTTGCCTGATGTGTAAAATAATAGCCCCTACCTCAGAGACTTGTTGTGAAGATCAAATGAGACAATGATAAGAACTTTGCAGACCTTAAAGTGTTAAATAAATGTTACTTATCATCATCATCATCATCATCATCATTATTATTCCATTGTACATGTAAAAAGACTATACAATAACAATTATTAAATTCTGCTTAAGTACACTGATTATGCATACATCATAATAATAAAAGCTAAAATGAGAATAAAAAGATTTTAGTACTAAAAGCAACAATCAATTGGCCTTTAAAAGTTCATTTTATTTAGAAAGGAAATGACCAGGGGTACACAGTTAAATTCATTCTAATAATGTTAACGATGTATTTACATTGGTTCAAAGCTATCCTGTCAGCCCCAATTAGGAGCCAGAGCTCTGGGAAAGAAAAAAGACACTGGCACATAACATATAGTTTGGCTCCAAAAACGAACACGGGAGCCAAGGCGAAGAATATAGAAAATATTCAAAAGGGGGAAAATGCAATTTTAAGTGATTAGACATGGTTGTGGTTGTTGCTGTTCAGTGGTTTCTATCATTCCTAACCCTTTATGACCCCATTTGGAGGTTGTTGTTGTTTTTTTTTTTGCAAAGATAATAGTGTGGTTTGCCATTTCCTTCTCTAGCTCATTTTTCAGATGAGCAAACTGAGGCAAACAGGGTTAGGTGACTTGACCAAGGTCACACAGGTAGTAAGTATAGGAGATCAGATTTTAACTCAGGAAGATGAATCTTCCTGACTCCAGACCTGGCATTCTATTCATTGCCACACCTAGATGCCCCACAATCAGACATGGACAGATTTTCGAAGTATAACCCTGTGACAGTTCTATATCTATGATCTTTTTGAGCTTGATAATGGGCTTTAGAGGTCATCAGAGGAGCACAGGTTCAACTTAAAACTCCAAAATACCATTCCCACCAGGGGCCTGACTCCTGAAACATTAACTCAAAGAGTTAATGAAGTGGATGCTCAGCTTTCAAGGAGATGAACATGTAGACTTAGCTGTCAACTCTGGCAATACTTCAGACAGCACGAATTCAACAACATGAATTCACTAGGGTGGATGTTGCCTCCACTGACTCAGCTTGCAGTCTTCCATACTTTTGTAGATGGTTCTTCAAGAAAGAAGATTGGATTAGCAAATAGAATGCCTTCAAGCTAGGTAAATAAGAGCAGCTAGGTGGCACCATAGGCCTGGAGTCAGGAAGATTCATTCATCTACCTGAGTTCAAATCTGGCCTCAGATACTTACTAGATGTGTTACCTGGGAAAGTCACTTATCCCTGCCTTGGTTTCTTTCTCTGTAAAATGAAATGGAGAATGAAATGGCAAATCACTTCAGTATTTTTTCCAAGAAAATTCTAAATGGGATCACAAAGCATCAGACACAACTTAAAAAAAATAACTGAATACCAACAAAAAACCAACTGTGGCACACAAAATTTAATGAACTATTGTGCTCTAAGAAATGATGAGTATATGAAGAAGGCAGAGAATCATAGGAAGATATATCAACTGATACAAAGTAAAGCAAGCAGATCCAAATATGTGTGTATATTATGTTATGTATGTATATGTATGTATTTATTTATACACACACACACACACACACACACACACACACACAAACTACCTCCCCCAATGAAAAAAGAAAAATAACACCAAAAAAACCCACAACAAATGAAACTGAGCATTATATGATTGTAATGATCAAACCTGACCCTGAAAAAGAAATGAGAAAATTTACCTCCTTCCTTTCCTTGCAGAGGTGGGGATGAGGAATAGAACATTAAATATACAAAATGTCCCAATATTCTTAGTGAAGTTTTAAGCTACTAAAGTTTAAGACTTAGAACCACTCTAAGATTTTTTGAGGAAATACTTTTTGTCAGATTCAATTGATATATTGATTAATTTTTCTAAATTCTTTTTAAAAAAAATTCTTCCCACTTACTATTTTGCATTAGAAATTCTCTGGATTGGTAATGAAAGGACTAATTTATTTAGAGATAAAGATGATATAATTTTAAAACTTTATTTCATTTTTTAAAAGAAAATACTGAATTTGGAGTCAATAAACTTGAATTCGAATGTGAGCGTTGCTATTTATTAGTTTATGAATTTGAACAAGTCTCCCTTTCCTCCTCAGTATTCAGTTTCCTCATCTATAAAAATATATATGGAAGGTTTATTGGATTCAGTCTCTAAAGATCGTTCAAACTCTAAAATCTCATGATCCCTTGACTTGTGATCAATAAATCAACAAGTTCTTACAAGGTGCATTGTCCATGGTACTGGGTGCTGAAAAACCAAAAATGAAATAGTGCTGCTCTCAAAACGCTTAAGAGGGAGGGAGGGAAGGAGGAAAGTGGGATTGACAAGGGGAGAGAATGACTGGAGACCAGTGAAGAGGCTCTTATAGAAGTAGAGATGAGAGGTGATATGGGCCTCAAGTAGGATTATGGCTATGGGAATGGAAAGGAAAGGACAGATGGGAAATAGTTCGTGAAGGAACAGCATATTGTTCCTAAGGGAGGAAATACGGTCATGTGGCATTGGTCCATTTTAATCTTCTGTTTAATGTAATCCTAGGTTTCTTTCACATACCATCTAAGGCAAAATTAATTTAAGTTCCTCTAGGATTACCATATACTGATTCATTTTTTTAATCTAAAATACATTAAGATAAAAGCACTGATTTAATATATTTTAAGTCAGCTTAGTCTTTTATATACCGAGTTGGTTATAAAAATATCCTTATTAACTAAAAAAAAAAAAATGCTTACTTATAGTCAGGGAAGCTGGGCTAATACCTACCTAATGGGAAATAATTTCAAAGCAAAATTCTTAATGTGTTCATTCCGTAAGGTCATTAAATGGAATCATGTGTTCTATTGGATGTTTTGAGTGAAATATATGCCCCCTCAAAATGGCAATAGAAATATTAGAAGATGTTGCTGAACTATCATAAGATCTCCACTTTAAGAATAAAGCACATTAACAACTAAAAATTTCAAAATCCACTGTGCAAAAAGTGATTCAAGAAATTCAATCTACTCTTAGTAGCTGTCCAGTAGGAAAAGTTATTGTGCATCTTTCCAGGGTATATCAAGGATTTGCATTATGTATCTTTCAGGTTTGCCTTCAGTGCGAACAGTGGAATGAGTGATAGATTTATTTTCAGAGGACCAGGTTCTGTTCTTATCATCTTTAAGAAACTTGGACAAGTCATTTCAAATTTATAGACCTCAGTTTTCTCCCCTGTGAAATGAAAGGATTGAACCAGATCACCCTTCAACTCCTTTCTAGCCCTAAATCTATAATCCAGGTACAGTGTCAAAGATGTAGAGTCCTATCAAATGGTTAATAAAATAAACTTGACTACCTCCATCATATAAAATTGTTTTCAATGCATTTTTCAAAGATGATTATCTACAAAATTATTGGTAAAATTTCAATAAAGCTTATCAATTTTCTGAAGGTTTTTTTAAAAAGCACTTAGAAATTGTTTATCTCTGATCAATTTTTAACAATCAATACAGATTGGCATTTTGATGTTCTTCTTACATAATTATTGTCCTTTTCATTTAAAAAGAAATTGAAACATATTTCCCTTTAAAAACACACATTGAAAAATGTGCATGAAGTGAATCCTTAAGAAAAACGATTGTATAGAGCACACTGTCTAAAATCCCCACCCTTTCTGTCACTTTATTCAAAATAGCGATGAGAAATTCTCAACACTTGGACTTTTCAATTGATTTGAGAAATGTGCTACTACCCTCCAGTGGTCAATAGCTGAATTTCACTCTGCGAATTCATAGTTGTCCTCTTAAAAATGGTGAAAATATAAAGAAGTTTTCACTGAATTTATAGTTGGAAGGGATCTTAGATATCACCTTTTCCAGCCCTTTCACCTTACATATGAGGTAAATGAGGCCTAGTGACTTTCCCAAGGTCACAGATGTAGTATGGATTATATAACAAGAATTCAAACCTACATATCAGACTCTAGAACCAAGGTTCTCTCCACTTTACCAAAATATCTTTCATTTTCACTAAATGATATTCTTCTTTGTAACTGAATTTATCTTCTCAAATGACTAATATTTAGCTTATATAATTAAAGAACGTGCATTCATTTGATAGATATTTCATTAGCTAACTGGCCATAGACAACTAAAAGGTACATTAGATAAGAGTGTTGGGCTTGGAATCAGGAAGATCTGAGTTCAAATCCAATTTCTGACCTATTTGTGTGACCCTGAGCAAATCAGATTAGCTCCTGTTGTAAAAAGGGGATCATAATACCCACCTTCCAGAGTGATTGTGAGATTCAAATAATCCCAGTACAGTGCTTACTTAACACAGCACTTTCTATAAAGCAGACATTTAATGAATGTTACTTTCTCTCTCCAAACCAAGATGTTTATCTTTGAAAAAAGCAATAAGCTGTTAAAAAGAAATATGTGCACATACGTATATATTTCTACATATACATATATGTTTGTGGGAGGGTAAATATATCAACTACATAGACAATTATACAAATAAACACATACACACGTATGTATTTATTTATTTATTAGTTTTCAACATTCATTTCCATGAAATTTTGAGTCACAAATTTTATTCCCATCTCTCCTCTATCCCCCTGTAGTACACCAGACTTTCAGGGGTCCCCTGGCCCCATTAAGGAAATGCTCCCCTCTTCTATAAGGTCACTAGGCGGATATTCAGGAAGAGTATAATCTTGTTGGATGGATGCTTTCATTGGTCCTATGAAAAACTAAACAAAATTCAAGGTAGCTTAATGAATAATTAACCTTGGGCTGGAGTAGGAAGTGGTCTATTCCAAAGGAGGATCCTTCAGTTCTGCTTACGTAAGAATTTCTGTTATAGGGAATATAAGGCCTTGTATTTTTACAAATTTAAAAGATTTTCTTGTACCTTGGCTCTGTATGAAATGGTTCTGTAATAAACAGACTATTGAATACATCCCCGTCTCTCTTTTTATTCAGCTGGTTGTTGGGCCATACAACTGTGCTGGTCACAGTATCCTGCCACCCCAAGATGGCAAGCATACTGAATACCTCTTCCCCTAATCTGTCCTTTCTTATATCCTCCCCCATCCCAACCCCCCTTACTTTGTTATAGGGCAGAAAGGATTTCTATACCCCCTTGCCTGTATATCTTATTTCCCAGTTGCATATAACAACAATTTTTAACATTGTTTTTAAAATTGTGAGTTCCAAATTTTCTCCCTTCTTCCCTCCTCACCCACTCCCACTGGTAAAGGCAAGCAATTTATACATGTGTAGTTACACAAAACATTTCCATAGTAGTCATATTGTGAAAGATTATATTTCCCTCCATCCTATCCTGCCCCCCATTTATTCTATTTTCTCCTTTGACCCTGTCCCTTTTCAAAAATGTTTGCTTCTAACTACCCTCTCCCCCAATTTGCCCTCCCTTCTGTCATCCTATCCCCTACTTATCCCCTACTCCCCTATTTTCCTGTAGGGTAAAATACCCAAAAGAGTGTGTATGTTATTCCCTCCTTAAGCCAAATCCAATGAGAGTAAGGTTGACTCATTCCCTTTAACCTTCATGTTCTTCCCCTCCATTGTAATAGCTTTGGGTGATCCATTCCATAAAGTTAATTGGTATGGAAGACAAAGATTTGGTTAAAATGATTCCTTTAGAGGTTTTTGATTGAGCCATAGCATATAAAGACAACCTAGAGATGTCAACCTCCTTGCTGGCAAGGTCAGTTTAATGAATCTTTGCATAAACACATGGTATTTATCTATTCTCTTTCATGCCTGTTCCTTGATCTTTTTTTTTTTAATTTCCCCAAGGAATTACTGTCCAAAATAGAAAAATAATGAGTCCTAACTATTAGTTTTATTCTTAGAAGAATTAGGTTTATATTTTCAGCTGGGACTTTCAACATGTACAGTTGCTCAATTCTCTCCCCTGCTTTATTTCTAAGCCAGTCCACTACCACTCCCCCAATTCTTGTTTTTCTCTCCATGTAGGGATCTCTTCAGTGTCTTGGCCAAGAGTTTTCTGTCTACCAGTCATGATATAGACCATATCTACATGAGGAAAGATTAGCATACAACCTGGCCACAAAATCATTTTTTCCTCAATCTTTCTTGATGGCCTTTGTGGAATTCAGTCTCAAGTGTGTGGTCATCAAGTTTCTTGATAGTCCTGACTAGTTTATGAGAGTGAGACCAATTCACTCATACTTGTTCTGATTTCTGATTTCAGAACATTTTGGTGAACTGCCTGCTGTTATAATTAAGGTTTTTGAGGGTACACTGCGGCAAATTATCAACATCAGGTATAATAAAGTCTTTCCTATAGATTTAGTCTAAGGAATTTTAAAATAGCAATTTTGGTTGAATAAGAGCCATTCACCTGGTAACCAGTGATTACTAACATAGTGAGGTTGTCTTGAAAGTGTCCTGGAATAAACTAATCAAAAAAGAAAAAGAAAAAAATCTTTCCCACCTGTTCATTCATGCTTGAAATTCTATCCTAAGCCATTTATCCCTTTAAAGGATCTTTTATCCATTTAATTCCTTTTAAAATGAAAATGTCATCATAAGAGACATTTAAAACTTTAAATTGCTATTAATGTTATAGCTTTGCATAAATGAGAGTTATGAAAGCTAGATTTCTGAGGAGGTCAAGGGGTAATTAGATGGAAGGTGACAGATAGATAGATAGATGATAGATAGCTAGAACAATGATAATTAATAACCAATTATGGGGGAGATCCAGGCTTTTTCCCTGTCCTATTTCCTTGTTCAAAGTCCAGTCTTTGGAAGACATTACTGATCTCTGCAAAACATTTACCCCCACCTAGACCATCTTATTGAGGTGAATCCCTGCCCATTGTGTTCTACTCAGGTTTGGGTGTAGATAAATTATTTGATTAGATTGCTCAAGGCTGGGGATAATTTAGAAGGAAATGGCATAATCATATGTATATACTCAAGCCCTTCATCAGAACAGATTCACTTCTCATTATAATATTAATTCTTTCGTTGTTAACCAGTCAAAGCTGATTGCTACTCTCAGGAACATGCACTCTTCCAAGGGCATATAAACTGTGAGCCTACCACCACAAGGGGTCTTTGGCATTGGAGAGTCCCACTGACCTTTTATTAATAAAATGCTAGCATTATTAATGAAATGATTAATTACCCAGAAATTACGTCTCTCAAGCTTTTTAACTGTCATAATAGATAGATAGACAGACAGACAGATAGATAGATGAATGAGTAAGCAAATATGTGTGTATTTGCATTATATATTTTTATGTGAGAGGGAGACTAGGGCTTCAAAACAAATTACCTAATTTGTCACAATTTTTTTAGGACAAGCCCTGAGTAGGTCCCTGGTTTGAGGAGACTAATAGTCTTCCATTTGAAAGATCAGCCTTGATCTCTTTAAACATCCCCCTCCTCACCAGTGTTTCACAGTACAGGTAATGGATTAACAATAGGTAGCAATTATATGATATACAGGCAGCTAGATGGGGCAGCGGACAGAACACCAGACCTAGGGTGAGGAGGACCTGTGTTCACATCTGACCTCAGAAACTCACTACCTGTGTGACACTTGCCAAGTCACTTAACCCTGTCTGCTTCAGTTTCCTCATCTGTAAAATAAATTAAAGAAGACAATCACAAACCTCTCCAGTATCTTTGCCAAGAAAACCTCAAATGTGGTCACAAAGTCTGACCCGACTATTCAACAATAACAGCAGCATTTACAAAGTGCCTCCTATGCACCAGCATTATGCTAAGCACTTCTCATTTGATCCAACCCTGAGTATGATTATTATTCTCATCTCACAGTTGAGGAAACTGGGATAGACAGAATTTAAGTGACTTAGTCAGGGTCACACAGCTAGTAAGTGTCTAAGGCCACTTTTGTACTCCAGTCTTTTCAATTTCAGGCTCAGGGATCTATCCACTATACCACCTAGCCATTTCTACTGATAGAAATTAGCACCTGCTCAGCAATTATGAATTTCAGGGAGCCCCCTAGAAATGCTAAGAGAGTCAATGATTTATCCAGGGTTATCCAGCCAGTTCCTTCTAGTCCCCAAACAGAAAGTCTGAGGAGGAGGTTCCCAGAGTCCCAAGCAGCACATTTCAAAGAGCAGACATCATCTTCCAACAGGCGGACAGCTCTTACTGATGCTATGGTCAAACCTTTTTGATGCAGCCCCCTTCCTCTGCCTTCATCATGGGGACAAAGGGATGGCTGCATCACACCATTCCTTCCTGAATACATGCATTCAGAGGAAAACCCAGGTGAATTCAGCTCAGCTTTATGAATGCTTAACTTTAATTAAATTAACGTGTTCTAGTTACGGAAGACTGAGGGAGTTGGGGTGGGGATAGGGGTGAGAGTGGGAGTGGAAGGGCTACGCTGATTATCCCCATGACAGTTGCAATGGTGCAAATAAGTGTGTATTATTTCTACTATATACACATATATGAGGAGACGAGTAGGACTTCAGACAAACCGCCTGCATGTTTCACTGCAAAATTGCTGCACCCTGTTTTTTGTTTTTGTTTTTGTTTTTGTTTTTTTCTTTTTAGTCCAAAAAATGGTTTGCAGTCCTTCACTGTGTGATCGTAGCATGGGATAATTTTGTTCCTCGGGCCACCAAAAAGGTAAACAGAGCAGCAATGTATGCACCAGTGGCCTATGGATACACATTTACCTATTGTGCATTGCAGCCCTGAGCCTAGAATTCTCAGCCCATGTACATTGTTCATATATTTCCAAAAGTCAACTTGCACGGTTTGTTTAGATCAGTGGTTCTCAACCTTCCTAATGCCACGACCCTTTAATACTCGTATGTGGGCATATCTGCATGTGGGTGGACCCTCCTGGAGAGGGATAGAGAAGTGGTGTCTCAGTTTCTAAGACCATCAGAAATATGTGTTTTCCAAAGGTCTTAGGTGACTCCCAAAGGGGTCGCAACCACGGGTTGAGAACAGCTGGTTTAAATGCTATAGTACTAATGATATTGTCATTCAACCCAAAGAAGAGCTGTAGGCCTAAGGGAGGGAAGTAGGCAGACAGGTAAAGCTGCCAATGAGTAAGGATATGGTGAGACTTGGTCTTCTCAATTTTAAAGTATATTCATGAGTATTCCGCACATCCTAATCTTGCACCAAAGACAGTTTAGTAATAAATGATTCTTAAGTAATATCAGCACAATTTTTTTTTATTCTTTTTTTTTTTTTTAAAGCTTCACAATAGTCATACCTCACTTTTTTTGGCATAAAATCTGCAGTGCTTTTGTGGTGAAATATGGTAATTCTTCACATTTTTGCCTAAGGCCATCCCTGGGTAGACCCCCTCAAATAAGGAGACCAATAGCCTTTCCTTTCAGAGATCAGCTGGTTCCACCAAGCTGCAAAGGATTTCTTTTTTTGTTTATTTCTTTGTTTTGTTTTTGTTTGTTTGTTTGGGTTTGGGTTTGGTTTTTGAGGCAATGGGGTTAAGTAACTAGCCCAGAGTCACAGAGTTAGTAAGTGTCAAGTATCTGAAGTCAAATTTAATTCAGGTCCTCCTGACTTCCAGGCCAGTGCTCTATCCACTGTACCACCTGGCTGTCCCTAGGAAGGATTTCAGTGTGAGCTCTGGTGATAGCTTTGTCACCCAAGGACCAGTTTATGTAAATTCTGGGGGAGGGGGCACTTTGCCATCAGAAAGTGGGCCACCAGACTTGCTTGATTTTGTTTGTTTAATTCTTAGAGTGGTTTCAAGGTTTGCCCATATCAATCAAGTCAATGGATTCAGTGACAAAGCACCTGGGAGTAACCCTTGGCTCTGAAGTTTCCTAGATCTGGGACAGTATTCTCTGGAATGCAGTTTCCTCATCTAAAAAATTAATAGATTGGACTAGATAATCCCAAAGATCCCTTCCAGACCAAAATCTATGGTCCTATGATCTTAAGAGTTAAAGTATTTAAGTGTTTGTTCATTTGTCCAATAAAGTTATTAATCATCTATTATGTACAAGGTACCTAGCTAGGTGCTGGAGATACAAGGACAAAAAACAAATAGAAAACAAAGAATTTACATTCTACTGAGGGATATAAAAGACACATAGAAAAATAAACAGGAGATAAGTAAAGAGAGAGCACAACCACTTTGGGGGAGGAGTGAAGGTTCAAGAAAGGCTGACTGTGGGAGATGGCATCTAAGCTCAACCTTGAGGGAAGGGAAGAGGTGCTGATGGGCAGGGAGGGCATTACAGGCATGGGAGACAATCTGTGCAAAGGCATGAAGACTGAACCTAGAGTGCCAACCCATGGGAGCAGCTGGAAGACAATTTTTTTCCAGAAAGTATTTAATTTGAAGATGACAATGAGCGGGGCTAAATTATCAGATCAATGACATAAAGCTAGAAAAGATTTTAGAGATCAAATCCAGACCCTTCATTTTACAGAAGAGGAAACTGAAGCTCAAGATTTAATGATTTGCTCAAGGCCACATAAGCAGTAAGTGGCACAGCCCAAGATTCGAGCCAGTCTTATGATTCCAATTCCAGTACTCTCCACTGTACCATGCATTCTTTACATGGTTGGTTGGACATAGGTTAAAAGACGAGGTTACAAAAGGAGATATCTATTTTCTTAAATAAAGCTAACTAGTAGAATCTGAAATTTTTACCTTGATAGTGTTATGGGAATCTGAAGATCTTCCCTGCCCCTAGGCCCTTTGCTAAAGTGGCTACGTGCCTCTGAGAACCTTCCCAGATTTGAAAGTATACTCTGTCCCCTAATAGGCTGAATGTGGTCACGTGGAGCCTGTGGCCCGATGCTTGTTTTTCGGGAATGCCCACACCTTGTAGCTTTGTGATTGGGCAGTGGGTAAAGAGAGCTGTCACATTCTCCGAGCCAGGAGAAGGCTATATATACACCCAGATGTGAGGTTTTGCTTTGGGGCTCACTTTGAGAAGAGTTGTGTGATTTGGCCAGATGAGACTCTGTGAAGCCATTGAGCCCCCCACCCCCTCTCTGAAAAACCCAGATGTTGGTGCTTCCCTCTCTGGTAACTGAATAGGTATGGATGTGATGGTCAGATGTCTGGAAGCCTGTCTGATGATCTGTTCCTTTGGCTGCTTGTAACTTCTGTTTGTTACTTGTGTTTGCATTCTCTGACATTCAGGGTGCTGACTTTTCCCCCTGAACTAGGTAAATGATATATGTTTGATTGATTAAAGTAAGACTGTTAACCCATTTTGAGTTGCTTTTCTTTAGAAAAGCAGATCTAAGAACCTGTGCTAACAGCCACCCTGGGTATGCTAGGGGGCTTGCTGATACAGATAGCTAAATATTCTATCCCTCTGAGCTCACCTTTTATTGACATTTGAAAGATATCATTTCATCCTGATCACTTTATTGCCATCTACCCTGCCTGTTACTACTCCTTGTGGACATCTGGACCTTTGCTATCTGCCTGGCCATCTCCCACAAACTTTCCCCCTTTCCATTACTTTACAGTTCTGGGATCATAATCAAATCAATATTCCTGTTGTTGCTCGAAAGGACTTGCCAATTAACTCCCTTTTGTCTCTTCTTATGTCTGTGATGTCCCAAGCGAAAACATCTCTCTCTGACCACTGTTCTGCTATACATGGTGTCACCTCTTTCTATTATAATGTAAACTTCTTGAAAACAGGGATGGTCCCATTTTTGCATTTGTATACAAGGTGACACAAACAAAGTGGTTAATAGATGTGGTGTTTTGTTGTTTTTGTTTTTCTTTTTCATTTTTATCAGTCAAAAAGATCTAGCATGTCTGAGTGGTCAGTAAAGAATTTCATAACACGGTGGGAAAAAATCATGACCCAACAGACAATTTCAACTGCCTATTACACATCAGTAAACTGTTTTGGCTGGAGACTTACTCTTGTTTAAACTGCAAAGGATGGTTCTAACTCCATGTCTTCCTTAAATAGCTTGCCAGGATAATACAGTTTTTCTATTAAGAAATAAGTTTCCATGTCCAAATACATTAATCATCCTTTCCTCATGGAAAATTGCATCATCCTCGTGAAAACACAGCCAGAGAGTTGGATGTCTGTGGTTTTACTCATAGCAATGGGATATTAATTATGACTATAGACTCTTGTAGAATGCCAAGAGCAGAACTGACCCTAAATTTAATGGTGAAATGGAAAGCTACTTAGCCATGTAATTTAAGTGTCTATGAGAAACAATCAATCAATGTGTACTGATTAAGAATTTATATGCCAGACTCTTTGCTAGAAACAGAAGACATAAAGAAAAAAGTGAAAGTCTTTGCCTTCAAGAAGCTTAAATTCTAGCAAACCTTCTAGTTATAAAATATAACAACACCATCCCCATTATTGCTTTAAGTATTTTTATTGTTGTGCAGTCATTTCAGTCCTGTCCAACTCTTGGTGACCCCAAATGGGTTTTTCTTGGCAAAGATCCTGGAGTAGTTTGCCCTTTCCTTCTCCAGCTTATTTTACAGATGAGGAAACTGAGGCAAACAGGGTTAAGTGACTTCCCCAGGATCACACAGCTAGTAATTGTCTAAAGCCAGATTTGAACTTGTGAAGATGAGTCTTACTAATTCCAGGCCTGGCACTCTATCCACTGCTCTACATCACTGCTCAGTTTTGTGTATAGCCTGAATTATTTGCTAGATTGAAAACACACACACACACACACACACACACACACAACCACCTCTTATGACTTAACTGAAGGCATGATTTTATATAGAACATGTTATCAGCATCTTAAAATCAATGTGCAAAACTCAATTTATCATGTCCTCATTAAAACCTTCTCCTACTCTTCCCCATGGATCCTCCATTTCTGTTGAATGAGACGAAGTTCTTATTGACTCTGATGCTGGCTCTGTATCTACTATACCAGGTTGCCTCTCCATATACTGGCTGTGTGAACCTGGACAAATGACCTTAACCCTGAATGAGTTACTGAATTGTCACCAAATATTTTGGCAGACAAAATTTACTGACCATGAGGCAGCTAGGTGGCACAGTGAAGAGAGCACCAGCTCTGGAGTCAGGAGGCCCTGAGTTCAAATCTAGCCTGAGACTCTTAATACTTACTAGACCTTGAGCAAGTCACTTAACCCCAATTGCCATGCCCTCCCCCCTCCAAAAAGACAAAAAAAAAAAGTACTGACCAGGAGAATCATTCAAAGAGAGAATGAAGGAGGTGAACAGAGTAAGACAGAGAGTAGAAAGGGGTAGAGAGGAAAGAGAGGGTTAACGAGAATGAAAGAAAATGAGAGCTTGAGACAGAAATTGAGATGAGAGTGAAAATGAAAGAAAGAAAAACTGTGTATGTAGAGAGAAGGAGAGAGAAAGAGGAGGGGAGGAAGGAAAGGGGACACAGAGAGAGAGAGGAGATTTACAATTATCCCCTCCTTTCCACTTCAGCCACCTTATTTTAGGCCTTCATTTCTTCTGACTTGAACTATGTAATGGCCCATAAGGGACTATCCTTTCTCTTGTCTTTTCAGTTCATCTTTCACATGACTACCCAAGTAAATTTCTGAAATCGCTGCTTTCAATACGAGGTCCAACATAGTTCCCACTACTTCAGAAAGCTGTTTCTGATGACCCTGTTCCCTTAAATCTCCTATAACACTGTGGATCGTTCCTTTCATTTTAGTACATGCTGCCATATGTGTGTGTGCACAAAGAGAGAAGAGAGGGGTGTGTGTGTGTGTGTGTGTGTGTGTGTAGGTGCGTGTAGGTGTGTATATGTATGTGTAGGTGTGTGTGTGCTTGTGTGTGTGTGTGTGTGTGTGTGTGTGTGTGTGTGTGTGTGTGTAGCAAGTAGGTGGCATAATAGATAGAACGCTGGGCCTGGAGTCTAGAAGACCTCAGTTCAAATCTGAAGTGGGGCATTTACTAGCTATGGGACCTTGTTAAGTCACTTAACCTTGCCTGCCTCAGTTTCAAGATATGGTAAACCATTCTAGTATCTTTGCCAAGAAAACCACAAATGAGATCACCTAGAGTCAGATAGAACTGAAACAACCAAACACACACACACAATTCCCCAATTGGATTGTAAACTTCGGGGAGCCCAGGTTCTATGTCTTTTTATCCCCACACCTTAGTGCTTTACAACAATGAGGCGTGGTAAGACTATTTAGTACTTTTCCTGTGCCTTTATGTTTCACACCTAATCAATTATACACTAGCCCCTGTCAAAACCATCTCTTTAATATTTCTTCAGTTTGTCCCATCTCTATGTATACTGCCACCCCCCTGAATTGGACAGTCATCATAGCCTTATTTTAGATGGTTACAATGCCACTTTGTTCTCCCTCTATTTCAGATTTCATCCTGCTGCCAGGATAATGATTTTTATACATAATCATGTCACTCTGCTCAAAATTGTTCAGAGACCTTCTGTTGCCCACTGAGTATGGTTCAGATTTTGTTTGGCATTCAAGGTCCTCTGCAACTTGACTCCACCCAGTATTTCTGTGCCTTGTCTCATATTACTTCCATGAACTCTAAATTTCAGGCAAATTGGATTACCTCTTTTCTTCCCTGAATATACATTATATTCATATCTTCTGCTTTTGTTTCACATAACTGCTCATCTTTGAGTATTAAACTATCCATTCTTTAATACCCAATTCCAAAATAATTTCCCCCATAAAGCTCTCCCTGATCCCTTCACCTTCAGACTTCACATAGTACCTTGATATTAGAGTTATCCATTCTGATATCTTGCTAGATACCAAAATAGTACCCTTGGTACCCCTACTAGACAGGTAAGCTCTTGGCAGTCAAGGAGTCTATCTTATCTAAAACCTCAGTACTCAACAGAATACTTTGCACTCAATAACTGTGTTGATTGATTAATGAATTGAAGTTTTTTTTACATTTTTGGGAGGGGGGAAGGCAAGGCAATTGGGGTTAAGTGACTTGTCCAAGGTCACACAGCTAGTACGTTAAGTGTCTGAGGTTGGCTTTGAACTCAGATCCTCCTGACTCCAAGCCCAATACTCTATTCACTGCACTACCTAATTGCCCCAATGAATTGAATTTTCAACAAAAGTTTTAACTGAGTTTAAGAACTTCTGTAGTAAACATTAGACCTGAGAAGTGTAAACACATTATCATTTAGCCCAGGAAATAATCAGAGCAGAAACAAACCATGGCTATGACTGAAAAAAGTATAAAAGCCAAGAATTGACTGTTCTTTCTAATAGTCAACATGTACCAGCTGAAACACTGTGAAGAAAGTTTACCCAAGAGGAAGAATTTGCCTTTAAGGTATCT
>CM053585.1:333995314-334011999 GCA_028646515.1 Pseudochirops corinnae | reverse complement strand
GCCAAGAAAATCCCATGGAGAGTATTGGTGTAATATGGTTCACAGGGTTAAGATACAACAGAATGAATGAAAGCAACAAAATTTGCCAAGAACACTGAACTGGGTGTGGGGATGCGAAGAATCTGTTGGTGAAGAAGTTTCCAACTACTTTAAATAGGTTTCATAAAAAAAAAAAAACACAAAATAAAACAGCTAGAATCTCACGCCATACCAAATGAAGACTGAATAATTATCCTGTTAATTTTGTCCGTGTAGAAAGATTGCTTTTGTAGTCACATCACTTTTAATGAATGATTGTGAGTTGTTGGACATTTTACTTGGTTTCAGTCAATTACATATGACCATCACTCAACCTGTGAGTCGCGACTCCTTTGGGGATGGACCGGGATCACCTAAGACCATCAGAAAACACATATTTCCAATGTCTTCTCCATCTGTCTCCAGGTGGGGCCGCCCACATGCAGATACGCCCACCTATGAATATTAAAGGGTCTCAGCATTAGGAAGGTTGAGAACCACTGATCTAGTATCAATACTCTGATTAAGAAATCCAGCCTTAAGAGCTCAAAGTTAAATTATCTACCTTGGCTTACCAAGTAGAACTAGAGCTCAAATAGCCCTTATTTTTTGATGATGAAACTGAAGTCCAAAGTAATTAAGTAACTTTTTCGGTGTTAAACATAACAAGTGGTAGAGAGTTGAGATTCAAGACTGGGTCCTCTAATCCCAGTTATTCATTCCATTCCCAATTTCTCAATATCTCCACATCAATTCTCTATGATTAACTGGGAATGGTTCTGGGTTGATGTTATCTTTGTCTTTAAGACAAAGGGGAAAAAAAAGAAAAAATTCTTTTTTTTTTCCCCAACAAGAATTTCAATAGAGTGATTACAGGTCCCAAATCCGATTGTCTCTATCTGGCTATTGACTTTGTCACTGATGTGAATAGTCTTATATTCCTCTGTGTTGTTTTGTTGTTGTTGTTAAAACAAGGAAGATGCTAATGGAAAGACCAACCACTTAAATGAATGCTATGAGAATCCCAATTCATATTTGTCTAGCTCAAGGTTTAGTTTTAATTATCTCAGAACATGCGCATCTCATCCCACTGTCTACTTTCTCTGGGAATTCGTTTAAAGATGCTAAGTAATTGTAAGTGTAATAGTCTTTTCCCAGAAAAATTATGTTCTCAGAAAACTTGTCAGTTGCCTCTCTGGACCTTTATATTCTCAACAATGGGATTGAATTTACTTTTCAAAGTAAATAGAGTCGAAGAAAATACAATAGTATCTGGGACAGCAATAGCGATAGGAAGGGCATTGTTGTGTTTATTGCTGGGGTTTCACACGAGTCACATGTGGCTCCAAAGATTTTTGATAATCATCTAAGTTTTGAGGTCTTCAAAAAAAAAAAAGCCCATCCTCCAGGTGGTATTTTAAATACCCAGAGCAACAATAACTACAATGAGATTTCTAGAGAAGAAAAAGAATCTTATTTTCATTTCTCTTTTTTAAAATGTGATTTGCATGTTTGAAGCAAGGCTCTACAGAACGAGTGCGGTACAACACAAAGAATGTTCTTTTTTGGCCGAAGTTATTTTTTCATGACCGATTGATGGAAAGTTAATGATACATTAAGATATATTATAATATAATATGATGTTATAATTAATATGATGTATAGCAATATATTATACAATATATAATATATAGGAATTAGTAATTTACATATAATCTATATTATTAATATATAATAAGATAGCAATAATGACAATAGTTATTATTATAGATAGAATTTACATAGTGTGTTTAGATTTGCAAAGTGCTTTACAAATATCTCATTTTATTCTCACAACCACCCTGGGAAATAGGTTGTATTATCCTTGTTTGTTGCTTGAGGAAACTGAAGCAGACAGGTGAAGTGACTTGCCCAGGGTCGCACAACTAGTAAGTGCCTGAAGCTGATTTTCAATTCAGGCCTTCATTACTCTAGTCTAGAGTTCTATCCACTGTACCACCAAACTGCCACCGTTATCTAAGAAGGCCCCAGCCTTGTTTCATTTCAGTCCTCAGACATCTTCTCACCGGCCCACTTGGCCACTACACCAGACACTATTACCCAGAGGCCTTAAGTCTTCTATACTGCAATACTACTATCCTGATTGGTAGGTACCTCACACGTTCTATCACATCTACAACCCCCCATCCTTTTTCAGCTCTAGGGTCATAATCAAATCAATTTTGATGCTTCTAATCCAAAAAGTGTCTTGATCTACTTTTCTATGAACCCACTCAGCATTCCTATAGCTTTTCAAACCACAATAATCTGTCCTAGATGCAGCTTCCTATCTGTGTTGTCTTTCCCTATGAGAAAGTCCTTTCTTCCCTTGCTCCTTTGTGGTAATGACTATCTTTGTCTTAGTATTCACATCCCCACACCCAGTTCAGTGCTCTTGGCAAATTTTGTTGCTTTCATTCATTCCGTTGTATCTTAACCCTGTGAACCATATTACACCAATACTCTCCATGGGATTTTCTTGGCAAAGATACCTTTAGTCATTGAATGGGTGTTGCCTCAGACAAACTGAGACCTGAGAAAGACCTTAATTTAGAAAGGCCAAGGTCACTCACTACATTCTAGGTCATCCATCACCAGTCATCTTGACATTTGTCTTGCCTCTGGACTCCGAAGACTTTGAAGGAGAGAATGATGCTGATGACTTTGTACAGCTCTGCCTCACTTAACTCTAATTCACACACAAGGCATGACATCACCCTCACAATTTCATTGGTCCTCTTCAAGAATGAAGGTCTAACAACAACAATTTTTGGTTGCTTATATTTTTTAAAATATTTTGGGGTTTAGAGCCTACATTTGTTTTTGTTTTGTTCTTTATTTTTAATTTTTCTAATGTTTTAATTTCTATTCAGTTATCTTTATTTTCTCTTTTTCAAAAAGCTGGGACAATTTACTTTTTTGTGTATAAATTTTCATTTAGAATTTCTTGAAATATAACTCTAAAAACCAGGCTATAAAAGCCCATTGTGTTTCAAATGCAACTACTCAACTATGCCTTTAAACCCAAATCACTCTGACTTTCATTGAATGTCCAATAGTAGCCCCCAACAGAAGCCTCTGTGGCTTGTTTAGGTTTTGATGGCTTAGAATAAATGCAAACAGCAATTATTTTCTATTCTGGCTAGTAATTCTAAGGGTCTTCCTCTCCAAGATTGATGGTTTTGTGATGGTAAATGAGGCTATTGTCTCAATTCCTACCTAGCCATTAGTCACTGAATGTGCACTGCTTCAAACAAAGATAGACCCGTGTAAGACCTTGATTTAGAAAGGCCAAGATCACCCACTGCATCCTGGGCCACATCCAGTCACCACTGGAGTTGAATGACTCTGGAGGAGGGAGGGAGGCTTATGGATCTCTGACTTACTTAAATCCAATTCTCACACAAGGCAAGACATCACCCTCATGATGTCATTAGCCTTCTTCCACAACAACAACATCAACTGGAGCGGTTTAACCCAGTAGATTAAAGAAAACAGAGGTTAGGTGATTTACCCAAGGTGTACAGTTGGCATGTGTCTAATGCCATATTTGAACTCTGGTTTTCCTGACTGCAGGTCCAGCATTCTGAGTCCCCTTGATGCCTCCACTTAGCACATTACAAGTGTGTAATAATGGTTTTTGCATTTATTTATTCACTCACTCAACAAGAGAATATACAATAATACAAAATGTCATATGAAAAGTACATAAGGGATGAAAATCAAGGGGCGTGTGGGGGGTTGTTATCTGCAGGACTTTCTAGAGATAGAGAAATATCTTCGGCAAAGGCATGGAGATTTATAATAGCACTCACCTTCAACTGCTCCTGTGAGGATCAAATGACATAGTATTTGTCAAAATGTTCCTGGCACATAGTAGGTGTTGTATAAATACTTATTCTGTACTGCTCACAAAGCCTCACCGCCAGACTGCAGACAACAAATCACTTTCCCAATGTCTCACAGGCAGATGCTAAAACCATTATTACTTTTTTTAACAATCCCTTTATTCAACAAGCACTCACCAGTGAGTCAGGCCCTTTGGGAGACAAAAAGAAAAAGTAAACACGTTATCACCATTCCCAATTTTGTCTCCTATTCCAGCAGTGTCCTTCCCCTTCCCCTAGCTGCTATTGTCCTGAACATAGGATAAAATCAAGGGTACACTTGATTACAGGGAAAGGGATCTTACCAAAGATTAGGACCAGAGACTCTAAAATAACTGGTTAATTTGGGTCTACCTTACTTCTACCTAAATGATGCGCTGAATCATAACTTGACCCCCACTCAATGGCAGCTTCCTGCTATACTCAGTGGCTGCTGGTACTGTTACATATAGTCCGACTTGGACTTCAGCTCTGGCCCTGGGATCATGTTTTCCTGATTTGTGAGAGGAAAGTTAAGACGCAGAGCTGAATGAACTTGTTCAGAGTCACGCAGCTGCTAAGGCTCTGAAGCCAAATTTGAACTTGCGTCTTCCTGACTCCAGGCCCAGTGTTCTATCCATTTTGTATCACCAGCTGCCTCAAAAGTCTTTCTAATTATTACTGAAGTCTAAAGGCCCCTAAGTCCTTACTAAAACGAAAACTTTGGATTATATCAAGGGTTATCAACCTGGGCTTTCAGCAGCTTGAGGGGAAAATGGCATTAATCTCTAACTGAAATTAAGCATTTCTTTCAGTTACTTTTTTTTTTTAAAGCATGACTCTGAGAAGGGGTCCACAGGTTTCCTCACAATTTTAGGAGGTGTGTGCTTCAGAGCTTATATTTACCCTCTTTTCCAGACCAGAAAATGGAGACAGACAGAGGTTGAGTGACTTACCCAAGGTCACACAACTAGAAAGAATCTAAGGCCTCATTTGAACTCTTGACTTCCTGTCCTCACATTCAAGTCTCTGTCTACTGCATGACTTTGTTGTTTCTTCCAGATCAGCGGTTTTCAACCTGGGGGTCGTGACCCCTGGGGGGAGGTGTTGAACGACCCTTTCACAGGGGTCACAGGGGTCACCCAAGACCATCAGAAAACACATATTCCCACGGTCTTAGGAACCGACACATGGCTCCTCTATCCATCTCCAGGCGGGTCTGCCCACATGCAGATACACCCACATACAAGTATTAAAGGGTCATGGCATTAGGAAGGTTGAGAACCACTGTTCTAGATCTTACAATCTATGATTTATATTTCTTATCATTGTTAAGTTGTTTCAGTTGTATCTGATTCTTTTGTGACTGTATTTGGAATTTTCTTGTCAGAGATACTGGAATGGTTTGCCATTTCCTCCTCTAGCTCATTTGACAGATAAGAAAACTGAAGCCAACAGGGTTAGGTGACTTGGCCAGGGTCACACAGCTAGTAAGTGTCTGAGGCCAGATTTGAACTCAGCAAGATCAGTCTTCCTGACTCCAGGCCCAGTGTTCTATCCACTGCATCACTTAGATGACCCCTTAATTTCTGTAGTATAGTTTACAAAGCACTGTTCTTGGAGTTAGGCAGACCTGGATGCAAGCCACAGTTCTGATGCTTATTAGTTATATAATCCTGGTCCAATCATTTCAGTTCTCTCTAGGCTTCTTCATCTGGTCAATGGTGATGAAGATGTAGTCTTTGTATTCTTCTTCAAAAGAACTGTTAAAAGAAAAATTCGTTGAAACCAGAAAGTGCTATATGAATACACTTTTATACTCAGACATCACATCGTCCATCCTACAGAAATGTCAAGGATATTTCCCAGATGGACAGAAGTCCTTGGAAGTGTCCAAAATGTGGAAAGAAAGCCAGGGATCTTTTCCTAAGTGGATGAGTGCCCAGGAAAGCTACTCAGCAGGATTTGGTGTGCTGAAATAGGGAGAGTGGTTTATTCCCATTATAATTATGTTCAACAAACACGTTATTAATAAAAATATCAACAGTGACTGAAATTGATGAATGTTATTCAAAGAAAATATTTTATCACAAATATTAGACTGCTAAAATATAAAAATTCTTATCTCCTTTTAAAGTATAAACAAGTCAATAAGTCAGTCTATAGCTATAATATCTTAGAATTCAAATCTAAGAAGATTAATTAAAATAACTGAATAAGATTTTAAAAATAGATGTCTCGGGCAATAAATTGAAATTTTGGTGATTTAGCCACTACATATTGGTTTGGCCATTAGGTTTAACTTGAGAACTGGTTCCAATATTAATGTATTTTATCCCCAAGAAAGAGAAACAGATGACAGATGATGACTTGGTGGAGATCTGAGCCATGCTGATAACCAGGAAGGAAAATAATTCAGAGCTGTTAACAAAATCAAAATGGGTAAGAGACAGAGGCAGTCTTTCTATGAACACTGATAAAAATGCTGGGGGAAAGGGCTAAAGAAAATGTTTAATACTACTAGTATGGAAAAGAAAACTCCAAGGATTTCCATCATCAAACCATCAATTTAAATTATTGCTGACATAGCGCTTTCTTAATTTATTTAATTAAATTAATTTAGGGTCTACCTTAATTAATTTAGGGTCTACCCAATGGCAAGGAAGTATTTGAGAAGGGGAAAGGGACAAATGTGTTTGTAGCCACTCTTTCCATTTCAAACAGGAAGCAACATAGTACAGCAGAAGGAGTCCTAGCTTTGAAGTCTGAGGACCTGGGCTCCAATCTGACTCTCCTAGTGACCTTAAGTAATTCATTTAATCTCTTTGGGTCTCAGCTTCCTCATTATTAAAACCAAAGGGGTGGACTAGATGGCCTTGAAGATCACTTCTAGCTTTGTCCTTATTTTTAAATGATCCTTTTCTAAACAATAAGAAGAGACAATGATGAATACAGAGAAGGGTGGAAAGAATTATATGAACAAATGCAAAGTGAAGTAATCAGAGCAGACAAAACAATATATACCAATGACTACAACAATGTTAATGGAAAAAAACAACTACCACAAAACAATTAGTACTAAATGTTTTGAAGTTAGAAAGAATAAGTTTTGCCCGGAGACAAGATATGAAAGTCCATGGGATTTGGAATGTGGCATGTAAGTTTTTTTTCAACAGTCTGATTTATTTTGCTGACTTTTTGTCTTAAAAAAAATTCTTTGCTATAGGGGATGGCTCCTCTCTAGGGCTATAAGGAGAAGAGATGTTTGCCAAAAAAAACTGCATTGAGAGAAAAAAAAGTAGAAAGACAAGACAAACAGAAACAGAGAGAGGCGTGTGGCACAGGTTGGGGGGAGAGATATCTAAATAATATAAAAACAAATAAAAATCTGCTTTTTAAAAATATGGATAAGGGGAGAGACTAGATATGTGATTTTAATGGCATAGGAAAGTTCTCTATGAGGACACTAACTCTAGAAATGTAGGTCAGCACCTTCCCTGAAATATATTTACCACTAGAGAGGTTAAGTAACTTGCCCTGTATATTAGTATGTTTCAGAGGCTAGACATAAATCCAGGTATTACTGGCTCTGAGGCCAGCTTTCTCTCTACTATAGCACATTTCCTGTCTTTACAAGTTGCCTATTCATTTGTACCAGCATCTCCACCCTCTCACCCTCCTAGGATAAATAAGAACTGACACTAAGGAGAGAGGAAAGCTGCCTTAAAGAAAATCATACTTCCCTTCTTCTATGGTAAAATGGAATATGTTTTAGCAATATTTGAAAAAAAAACATTAGATATCTCAGCACGGGGAATTATAAAGGAAAGTTCCTTAAGAAGACAGAAAAAGAAAAAGGCTATTATTAGAAAATAGTAATATATTGGATGTTTGTGTTGTCATAGTTTTGGTTTTTTTAAAGGTATATTTTGTGAAATTTTATAAAGTCAGTAACCTACAAGATATAAAATGGCAATAGGTTTAAGGGACAGACGTTTTATAGGATTGCAAACATGGCAGAAGACATTACTTAAGCTGAGCCAGGATATTCTATCCCCCTCACCCCCTCCGCCCCTGTCTAAAGAAAACAAATAATTTTAGTGACCTACCCCATTTGGGCCTTGTTGAAATTCCCAAATTCACCATCATGAAGTCATTTTAAAACCAAGTTGTGCATTTCGGTTCACCACTTCTTCATCTTGGTTACCAATAACTCATGGGCCCAAAGAAAATAAATGCATCTTAAAAAGCAACGCTATCAACCATTTTTGTCATCTTCTTTATTTGTAGATTCAAATGGAATGCCATACAATTTTTGACAATTTACTGACTCAAAACCAAACCAAACCAAACAAAAATGCATACACAAGGATTCTTTTGTTGCAAAAACAGAAGCAAAACAGAAATCTACTAAACAAAAGGCCGTCTTGCTTTTGAGTTATCAAACCAGTACATGGAGTACTAATAATATACATATATACATTAGAAGTGTATCGATATAAATATACTATGGATAATCTTGGAACCACAATAAATATCAAGTTAAGTTTTTAGGCACACGGCATAGAAAAAAATGCAAAATCTGCACAATCCTTAAGAGTCTTGAGTGACTCACTCTTACATCATTTTCACACTGAAAAAAGCAAATTTTTACACAAAATATATAGCTACAACTCATATAGTCCCCAGTGACCCAGGAATCTAGCTTGTATTAGTGCTGCCTTGTTTTTCTGATGCTACTGCTCTATACAGCTATCACGTAAGAAAATATTTTGCAGGTTTCTTCAAGCAAATTGCCTACAACTTCATTATCTAACAAAATAAGTACACCCTTATCTACATGATATACCTGTACAGCTGTGCAGAGATACACAAACTTACTGAATAGCTTAGGAGCTCATCTGAATACTGGGGATTTACCCTGAAGGCAAAAGGATGATTTTTTTTCTTAAGGTACGTTATTTGTGAACTGTTGGTATTATTAAATCCAGTTATTATTACAAACTGAGGTAATACCTGTTCTTTAAAGATAGAAATATCTTAAAATACAATTGAGAGAATTAAAAAAAAAAAAACAACCGTGGATAGCATGAAGGAACGAGGCAATTGGAAAGATTTGTTGATAATCCCTTCAGTGCAAATGTAAACCAAAGAACCCAAAGGGGATGCTCCAGTTGACTGTACCATGTACTGTTGGGATTAAAGATTGGAGACATGGAACACCTGAGATCGCACTCTGGTAAGTGAAGCCTCTGCTGCTTCTCTTAGTAGAGCCAATGTTCAGTGATAAAAATTAAATACAAGGTGAGTTGGGGTTTTTGTTTGTTTTGTTTTGTTTTCAAGCTATAAGTCGGATTCTGGCATGTCGGGCATGTCTGCCATTAAATACCCTATTCCATACCGTCCATTGGGAGCTGTATCAAGAGTTGGAGAACCACTTTGCTTTCGATAAATATTTTTACCAAAATTTGGAGAAGGCACCTCACTTGCTATCTTTCCATGAATGAGACTGGCATCATCTCCTTCTAAATTAGAAGGTTCTTTAATGATCCGTCCTCTCTTATAGGTCACAGATGCTAAATTGCCAGAACTATCATCGATAAGGTTGCAGCAGCGAACAACGAAGACGATTGGGACAGGAAGTATCGCTAATACCATCAGACTTATACAGACGGCCAGGCCCCAAGTTGGAAAGCTCAAAAATTCTTCAGCAGCCTGATGAAAACAACAGAATAAAAAACATTATCATAAATTCTCTTCCTTTGTTTCCACTGAAGCATAGAGATAGATGCTAGATAGAATTTTACCCCAATGATAGAAACACATGTATATTAGTCTAATGACTTACAGAAAATAGATGTCTATTAAAAAACAAACTTTTAGATTTTGCTTTTTTTGAGTATACTTTTCCTTATCATTGAGAAAATGTAGCTGCTAGATCCTATACTTGACTGCATGTCGCCATTGTGGGGGGGGTGGGGTTAGGAAGGGGGAGAAAATTTGAAACTCAAGGGATTGTGGAACTGAATTTTGTAAACTAAAAGTAAACAAATAAATTAATAAAGACAAAAAAAAAAGAAAATGTAGCTGCTAGCTATAAAATCCCATTATTCAAATTGTCCATGGAAAAGACATTGACTGAATTATTAAGTCAATTGAGGAAATGGCTGATGGGATAGGAAAGCTCTGAATTATTCAGACTGTTACCATTGTTCTAAATTGCTAGAATTCCCTAGATAGGTGGAAAACCATATATATTTCATCTTGTACTTTCTGGAAAATCTGTAATAAGTATAGATTTCACAATAGTCATAGAAATTAAGAGACTGATTATGGTGATTTTATATAATAGTATAGTATGTAGCTACTATGTTCTTTTGGGGGAATATATTTTCTGGTAATAGTTCATTAAATAAACTTATGCTAAAATATTTCTGAAATGTTGCTAAATAGGTTTTCTAGTAAAAAGTTTTCTAGAAGGACAAAATTATTTTCACATTCTTTTTTATTAATAATTGAAAATAGTAAACAATTAATATTAACAAGGTATTGAAAGGAAAAAAGTAGCAATAACCAAATTGGATTTTATGAATTTGGGGAATAAGAAAATAATTTTCAAGAGCCTTATACAAGAGATTTTGTATAGGATATGCAGAAAATAATACTTAGAGTATTAGAACTGACAGTTTTCATTCATTCATTCATTCATTCAAGTTTTATTTAAAATTATATTCATTGCAATTCATTGTCTTTTACCTTATCTTCTATCCAGGCATTATAGCCAGGTCGACTTAATCCAATTTGAACCATGCTGGCAATCAGTAATGACAAGAGCATTAGGGGAGACACATATTTCCACATGTAGTAGTAATATCTGTTAGGTGCAAAGCCCAGCATATCCTTCAGATCTTCCATGAACCTAAAAACAACAACTAATTAAGGATTCTTTCCAATCACTTTGCTTCCTTGGGCAAACAATTCCAGTCAATACATAACCTAGGATACTCTTAAAAGTAAATCCAAAACCATTTTCCTTAGAGAAGAGCTTTGACATTCTCTGCTTTAATTGTGTTGACCTTATTTCAAAGCCTTTGAAATGATACTACAGCCTTTGTTCTCACTAAGACAGAGGTTGGGTTCCTCATTTAGTAAGCCATAATGGAGAGGCAGCATTGCAAAATGGATAGAGGACAGGTCTCAAAGTCAAGAAAATCTGGGTTAAAATCTAACCCCTGCTACATAAGGGCTTTGTGACCCTGGGTAATTCACAACTTCTCACTGACCCAGACATCTCTTAAGATTCTAAAGTCAGAAAGCAGGTGATGGTGCATTGGTGGAGGGAGCTTCCTCACTAGAAGTTCTCCTTACCAATGAAATTCCAGGTTTAGTCCAAAAAATGCATTTATTAAGCATTTGCTCTGGGCCAGATACTGTGCTAAGTGCAACAAGAAATGACAACTGAAATAAATGTAGTGATTCTGTTAATAGTTTCTTTGGGGCGATAATTCAAATGGTGAAAGAGGGATAGCTGCAAAAGGCATCTGCAGTCAATATAAACTTACTACTACAACAATAAAATATTAAAGAAAATTTAAAGGCATACACAGAAAAACTATGCAGAAGCAGCTGGAGTTCCTCTGAGGAAAGTCCTAAGCACCTTGCTCATTCCCCAGACAGCATGGCATCAGAGCTGAGCACAGCCACCGACTCTCACCCCAGTCATCTTAGCCATCAAGAAAAGGATCAATTTTATTTAGGAATATTGTTTCAGGAAGTTTTCTATGTTTTAGGAAAATGTCCACCCAGAAGTTAACATTTTATTCAATTAAAAGGGTCTTAAGGTCTGAATGGTTTGCCTGTGTGAAAGGAACAATTCATTCTATAAAGGTGTAAAGGTATCAGTGAGGTGCTTACACTGCAACAAATCATATGTCACTTGTCAGTTCCCTTGTAACTTAAAGACTTATAAAGAAAAATCCAAATTAAATAAGTTGCCCAACTGGAATCTGATTTAAAAATGTAGCATCAGAAATGCCTGAGAGATATGTATAGAGAGGGTGGGGATGGGACAGAGGGAGAGAAAGAAAAAGAGAAAGGAGAGAGAGACAGAGATAGAGAGACAGAGAAAGACAGAGAGAGAGCACAAAAAAGGGAGAGTGAGAGAAAGGAAGAGAGTGACAGAGAGAGACAAAGAAAGGGAGAGAGGGAGAGACAGAGACGAGGAGCTCATAATAAAAACCTTTCTCACTTTTGGAGTTACACAAGAGTTGGGATGTTCTACTGGTATGTCACCTTTGAAAACACAGACATCAGAGAACGCTTCTAATAATGGGAGAACCTAGTCATCAGAGAAAGTCTCAAATAATGGGAGAAACTATCATTTTATTTTAAGGATTTCTGTCATTTCCACAATACCACATTTTATTTCTGATGACAGAAATATGGTCCATGAGTCTTCCAAGACTAAAAAGAAAAATTTACCGAAGTAGATTATTTTGAAACTTACTTGTCTATGCCATAAATAGTTGACACAGCAATATTCTCCAAAATGACCACAATTAACAGAGGCAAGGTAGCAGAATAGTCATCAAACATTGTGACAAAATAATTTCCAGAACGTTGCACAAATATCAGACCAATAGAAAATGCTAGAAGACAACAGACAACTGGAGAAAAAGAGCAAACAAGAAAAATGAGTTAATTTCAAGTTTGGCAATTAAAAACCATCAATAAAAATTAAATACTAGGAGCAGCTAGGTGGCGCTGTGAATAGAGCACCGGCCCAGGAGTCAGGAGGATCCGAGTTCAAATTCGACCTCAGACACTTAACACTTACTAGCCATGTGACCTTGGGCAAGTCACTTAACTCCAATTACCCTGCTTTCCACCCTCCAAAAATAAAATTTTAAAAAATTAAATACTTAGTGCTAATGACTTGATTAGTGAGTACCTCCCAGGGCCCACTAAATCTAGCCAGCTTCCAGCCATACTTCACTTTTCACCCTAGCAAAATTCTTGCCTACAACTGTACACCACTCCAGCCACCATCTAGTGCTGGTACAACCACTGCTCATGGAACATCAGATCTACTCCCCTATGGCTCCACTCTCTATACAAACTTAATGCCCTGAAAATAACACTTCTCATCCTATTAGAATCTGAACATCTGAAAGATAGCTAGGTTCTGTATTTGTACCCTCAGGGCTTATCATGTGGTATGTACTTAATAAATGCCTTTTCATTCATTCATAGGATAATTTTAAAAGAAAATAATTTGGTAATCTCATCTTTTAAACTGGTGATTACTTCGACCTTTGTTCTAAATAAATCAATGAACTGATTGTATGCTCATAGCTAACTGAAATCTATAACCGATCACCTCCTGCCTGCTGGAATAGCATTTATTTCTTTTTATGTGATGTCTTCCAACCAGTCAGAGGGAAGGACTGCTGGGCGCCAAAGCTCTGTATATACCCAAATTGATGACTGAAAAAGGTCAAATTTCCATTTTGATTTTATCTATTTGGTTTAAGTCTTAAATGAAAATGTATTGCATGTCCTGAGAGTTCATACATTGTTTATGTTGACTACCCTGCACCTTACAGATACGTACAAACATTTTAATGCCAATACATTAAAAAAAATTCCATGTGTTTTATTCTTGTTACTCTTGCATAACTGTATATGTTCTAATAGAGATTTTCTCTGTGAGTATCATGCTTATGGAAGTGGGTGATAATTCCTTTTTATCTCAGCAGACTGGCTTCCTGAGCTATTATACGTCTTGCTCATTTTTTTTGCTTGTTTTGTGGTTTTGAAAGTTAAGCTCTGCTACTGGGGGAACAGGGGGTACTGTCCCAAGCTCCTTGTGTTAGGGGTCAGAGGCCTGGTCACTGCACTGGGGTGACCAGTCTAGTAGCACTCATTGTTGCTTGGTTTCCAGGGGCTGGTAATTTGCCTTCTGCACTGGGGCTGGAGGCCTCACAGCTGGACTGCTGTGCCAACGGCCTGCTAATCCAGGACTGTGGGGCCTCAGTTGCTAATCTGTGCTATGGCTAAGATGCTCTGGCTGGCTTCCCTGGACACCCATATGTGCTGGGCTACACTCCCCTTTCACCCAAGTGAGACAGATCTTTCCTGAAGTCTTAAGTTATCTTAAACTGGAAAATTGTTTCATTCCATCTTTTTGTAAGTTCTTTCATTCCAGAATCCATTTAGAGATTTGATTTAAAGTAGTTTCTGGGGGAAACTTGAGAGAGCTCAGGTAACTTCCTGGCCTAGTTCCACCATCTTGGTTCCTCCCTGCCTTCTTGTGCCATTATGGCCAGAAATACACTATTATCTTATGGCCTCTCTGAACTAGCACAGGCTTGTGCCTGGCCACCAGACATTCATCCATTGTCAGACCTGCACTCAAAGCCTTTTGAGATTGGCAAGTCCTGCCAGAGCTCAGGATTCATTAGTCCAGCCTTCAAGAATCAAGGGTCATTTCTGTGTCCAGCCAAGGTGCTTGAGTAGGGTGTTGGTGCTCAAACATAAGAGGAAGAAAAATTTTTTTTGACAAAGGAATTGGGAATAAAAAGTTGAGGCAATTAAGAATAGAAGAAAGGAACATAAGATTTGGGGTTGGATGATCTGGAGATGAATTCTAGCCCCATCATTTTTTAACCTTTGTGACTTTATGACATAGATTTCATGCAGGCAAAATAGAAAATAAAATTTCTTTCCTTTCTTGACCCTTCGCTGGAGTGAAAACCATCTTAGTAATTCAATGAATCATAAAATATGTGAGACTTACCAGTAAGTATTTCCTTCCTGACTTTGAAGGTATCAACAATTGGTGTGATGATTCCTTCAATGGTCCCAAACATGCTGCCAAGTCCTAAGTTTATGAGCATGAGAAAAAACATCACCGACCAGAAGGGAGAGGCAGGGAAATGGGTCATTGCTTCAGTGAAAGCAATAAAAGCTAACCCTGTCCCCTGGACAGCCTGTAAGAGAGACAACCAGGAAACAATCAAATTAATGGAGAATGAAAAGTAATAGGGCATCCAACTTTATATGGAAGTCATAGGGGCAGAAAGGGATTTCACTTCTGAATAATAGGGTAGAAAGGACCACAAACGAAATCAACGTGTTGATGGCAACACATAGTTGATAGCAATTTATTTCTTTTGCCACCATCAGATCCTGCCACTAGATTTAATTTGTTACACTGAATCAGAACCATTTATATCTTGCTAAGGATTATAACATTTTGATGAATTAATCTTTCCTGTAAAAAGTACAGACGTCCTACTATTTTTAATGCCTATGATATTGCAGAATTAAGGATTAAGGAATCTTAATTCATAATTGCATATACACATGCACTTTGACATATTGTCTGATTGCTCTACAAAGGGAAATGTATTACATCTATTTCTATGCCAAACAGAAATTAAAAAGTATTTTTCTCTTCAACCTCCACATGACTTAATCAACAAATGTGCATAATTTGTTTTTTTTCAAATAAAAATAAATACTCGAATGCAAACAAAATGAAAACCAAGTAAATAGAAATTTTCCAGAAGACTGACAATTCGACCTTTTCTACTTTCCAAGAGAAGAAAGTCAATTGGCCGACCCTGATAACTGTTCCACATCTGCTATGGAGTTTATGCATTTGTTTCCTTCATACTTTGGCTATGATAGCATAGGTATCACAATAGTAATTAATTACATTTTTTATTTTGCCTTTTTTTTGGAAGGTAATTGGGATTAAGTGACTTGCCCAAGGTCACATGTCTAGTTTTTGTGTTAAGTGTCTGAGGCCGCATTTGAACTCAGGTCCTCCTGACTTCAGGGCCAGTGCTCTATTCCCTGCACCACCTAGCCACCCCAATTAATTATAATTTAAAAGACCTGCCAAGCAAAACTTTCTGTCTTTCATGACTAAACCCCAATTTATATAATAATAAAAGTAGCCTCTTTTGACCACCTCTCTTCCCCAAGAACACTTTAGCTGATTGCTCTGAGAGTCCTAAAAACTTAAAACTCTAATCATACTTAACAGAATCTCCTAAAGAAAAATCTAGCCATAAAAATGTGGGCCATTCCCTTGGAAGGGAAAAAATCCCAACTGCCAAATTCCTTCCCATCCAAATTCTTTGCTTTCACATTTACAATGTCATAATTTTTTGATTGTTACTTTCCAGTTATTTCAGAATCCACAAATCGTTTATGTACAGAATGCCAAAGAGTTCATCATATCACTGGAGTTTTCTACTTGATAACATGACATATGATGCAAGAGGAAGAATCAGAAAAACAATCTTTGATATTCATCTTTCTCTTTCCTGTTTCTTAAAATATTAAAATTGTAATAAAATATTACACATAATATATATTATATATAAATATATAAATAAATATAAAATAAGGAAAGAAATTGTTAGTATTCCTGTTGAGGATTTCCACAATATTTTCTTCTCCTTTTAAAAGACCTAAGTGAGAGCAATTATAGAGCATATTGAAAGTATATAAATATATACTCTATTATATCATATATTATAATATATACTATATATGATATATACACAATAAATATAAATATATAATAATTATAAAGTATATTAAAAAACACTGCAATGACCCTAAGTGTTAAATAATTATAATGACCAGTCTTGGCCCCAGAGAAAAGGTAAAATGCTTTCTTTAATTTAGTAGGTGGGAGACTACAGGTATGGATCATTATATATAACATATATAGTATATAGTCCC
>CM053585.1:333958627-333994814 GCA_028646515.1 Pseudochirops corinnae | reverse complement strand
TAAGAAAATATTTTATAATATTTTACAGAATAGATTATAATAATATAAAAATACTTTCTAATTCATGCCACCTACAGAAATTATTTATTAATTCTAAATATCTGTCATTTGTTTTCATCTAAGTATCACATATAGAATGGCTAACATTAAAAATGTGTTCAAAGTGGAAAAATAAATTTGAAATAAGGGCCATGGAAGTGATGGCAAAAATGACTATTTTGTAGAAAATGCATAACAAAATATTCAGATGAAGACAGTTTTCATGTAAAAAGTATTAAATCCATCACCTCATGAGTTTAATGTATATCCACGTTCTCTTCCTTGATGAGAAAGGTATTTTTCAAATTATTAACAGTTTGATATATTAACTTTCATTGCTTAATATGGCATATTTTCACATGGCCTTTGAAAATAGTAAACACTCAACCCATAGTATCTTACTTAGGATTATGAATATATGGGGATCTATACACACACATCTTCTATGAAGATAGTCAAAACAAGAACAGATTGGGTAACTTCACTGACAATCTTATCTAGGAATGAATGTCTCAAATTCTCATGAACAAAAATCCCCAAAGTTCTTGCCTTAAAATGAATTATATTTCCCTTTTCCAAGCAATAAATGACTTGACAACTGTAACATATCAGTTCCACTTAACCCCTTTCTGATCTAAAATAAAATAAGTTCCTGGTGGGTTATTCTCTTCTGGCTCCTCTGATTTAATCATCTCTTCTTCATTTTGTATCTTAGAGATGCATACATAAAGACTGATTTTAAAAGCTCATTAGTTTCTCATATTGCTTCTTCTACCCTGGAATAAAAACTAATGCATAGCCTATAATCCATTTATACCAATGGGAATGAAAAAATGGCATATGATAATTAACCTTTAAACTTGGCATGCCTAAGAAGTTTGCTTTTTATTCCTACAAAAAGAAAGAAAAACATGCCCTACATGCTGTTTTTTTTTCTTGTTGTTGTTCTGACCTGTGATTTCATCAATATGGATCAAGAACTTCTTCAGCTTACAGTCTTACCTGTCACACTTAGAAGTTAAATGATTTACCCAGGGTCACCTAGCCAGTATGAATCAGAAACGAAACTTGAACTCTTGTCTTGCTAATTCTGAGGCTGACCTGTAGCCACCACACCAAGCTGGCTCTCCCATACCATGCAACCAGATTAATTAAAATAGATACAAAAACTACAGCCAGGTTTCAAGGTTATATTTTAGAACCTAGTCTAATTTAGCCATATGTAAACAGAGACAGTATGGTGAGACTGGATCCCACATTCTCCACTGCCACCCCAAGATGTCAATAGAACACAAGGCCACCATACTGTTAGATGGATCCCCTATGGCAAACCTGAAGGAAGAAATGGTCCCAAAGGGATGACATCTCCATTTTTAGAGGGAATTACCACATGAGTGAGTTCACACACAGATTCACTGGAGTAGATAGAGCACTGGGCTTTAAGTCATGAAGAAATAGATCTAAATCCAGTATCATACTGAGGAACCCACTTAACCTCTAGGTGCCTCAGGAAACCCCTTGAGAATTCTCTACTTTAATACAGCTGTATTGCTATCTGCAACAGAAAACAGAACTCCCATACTGGGAATATCCTATGCTGATGAAATTATAAATTCTTCACATATGGCTAAAAGTAAAACCACTTCAATGTTAAATGTCAAAACTTTATGATTAAAAAAAATTACTCCTGTAACATCTGAACCACAAATGTCTATGTAACAAACAAAGCATAATTTTAAAATATATTATGATTTCTATTAACTTATAAAAATATAATAGTATAACTACACAGTGGCTAGTATGCTTATTAACTTATTTGTACTCAAGTATTACCACTTTTTTTTAAGCCACTCACTTTATCAAGCTCATCTTCAATTTGACAAGGACTGAGATGAAGGGCAGGGAAATCCTCTTCCTTCACTTTCTCAATGATGTCATATACTAAATGATAATCTTGAGCAGTTATAGCCGAAAAGTTGATATGATGAGGAACTATATCTTGGCTAATGTTGCCCATTTTCAGAAGCTTAGCAATCATCTCAGAATTTCTGTAAAAGAGTGAAATGTTATTATTATCCTGGGGACACATCCTTTGACAAATTATACTATCAAAGTACAAAAGAGAATGAATATTCGTACTGGGTAATGCATTTCTCATTTATGATGTTTGCTTTGAAGCCCAGAACGGCAAACACCACCAGTGTGGCCAGGACAGAAGTGAAAAAATTGATGAAGGACACCAACACAGCATCAAAATGGCAGTTGTTGTCTCTCTTGTTGTAGCTTGAGAAGGCAATGACTCCACCAAACCCCAGCCCTAAGGCAAAAAACACCTGAGTAGCAGCTTCTCTCCAGACTTTGGGCTCCAACATAATTTCGAGCTGTTTAAAACGAGATACAACAAAAATCAGCTGCAAAATATAATTTGGGGATAGATCAACAATAGAGAAAGACAGTCTTACAACTATTAAAATAATAATACCATGAGATCCCCCACTATTATACGTGAATACCACCAAATGATGGCAACCCTTATTCCCTCTACATCCCCCTGATGTAGAGAGTCATTTCAAGTCCCCACTATCAAAAGCTAAAGAGATACAAACTTAAGGTATCTTGAAATATCTTTTCTTGGTTAAAAAAATAACTTGGTTCCTAAGTAAAAATAAATCAAATGCTCCAAAAGTTCTATGGTTATAAAGTGATATAGTTCAGTAACTGACGTGTACATGAGTGAAAAACTAACTTGATTCAGAAGACTTATGTCAAGGCACACCTCTTGCTGCCCAGTAGGGAGGTGATGGTCTAGAAGTGAGGAATAAGGCATAACTTTCATTTCATTTTTTAAAAAGAAGTCTCTACTGGGGTTGGGACACAGAGTCAGTGGGAAGGGACAAGGATGTCACTGATCAATTGATTCAAAGAAATGGAAAACATGGACTTTCCACAAATCTCAAATTCATTCATTCACTAATTCATTAAGATTACATATTTAAGCCAAAAACACCTTAGAGGTCAACTTCCTCATTTCTCAGAGGAGAAAACTGGAGCCCATAGAAGTTAAATGATTTTCCCAATGCCAAATACCTAGCATCTATGATGGGATTTGTGCCTGGGTCTTCCTAACTCCAAATTCAGTGAAACATCCCCCACCCCACACAGTCTCTCCTTCATTCAAGAAATATTTATATACTGTCTATTAAATGACAGGTATCAGCCAAGTTATATAGAACTTAGGCATATAATCATAGCAATGAATATATATGGTACAGTGCTTCAACTGCATCCCATTTCAAATGATCTGTTTCTTTATGATGAGATGGCCTAGAATCTAAAACTGAGCTCATTAGGGCTCAGTTTTATTGTGCTTACACTAGAATGAGCATCAGTATTTTATCACTAATAACCACTATAAATGCATTTAGTTTAAAATCGCCTTTATTTGCTCAGTGAAACAACTGATTATTCTTTTAAATTTCTGAGAAATATCCATCTGACTAAATACAGAATATAAACTTTTTGTATATAATGTGTGAGTGTGTGTGTATTCTGACTCTTCCCATACACATTAAATTCCTGTAGTGATACAATGACATTCACACATCCAGTCTTTGGCCACTAGATGGAACTAAATACTCTTTTTTAGGAACAATTCCATACTTTAGTGTTGAATTTATTTTCGGATGTCTGAAACAACTGTTTATTTGATTCTTCTTTAGTAATTAAAGAATTGGGGCTTTGGGGAGTGTGATGGCCACACAGGACCGAGCAGAGACGGTGCAACCACTTCTCAGATATGTTACGGGGGGATTCTTTCAAGGATGGATTAGATTAGACAGCGTCTAACTCTCAAAGTTCTGTGATCTGTTACTGCATACATGCAGAGCAATGCATATTACTACTGCCTCCAGTCACAGGAAAACAGAACTGGAGGCGGAAGGGACTTTAGCTGCCATCGAGGCCAGTCTGCTCATTGTACAGATAAGAACGCTGAAGTCTAGAAAGTTAAGTGACTTGTCCTTGCCCAAGGTCACGCAGGTAGTAAAGGACCAGAACTCCAACCCAGGTCTTCTTCCTCCTCTGAATCTATGCCACATGGCACCTGGCTCCAAATCTGGATCCTGAGGCTGCTAACTGATGTGACCCCACTGCCACAAGTGGCAAAGTCCAGCATGCCTTCATAGACAGGGAAATGTCCATGGACGTGGCAGGAGTGCTGTGAAAGGCCCTGGACTTGCAGTGCTGATTGGTGTCCGTGATATCTGTGCTTAGTGTTCAACTGTCCTTAACATCTCTATGTCTCAGTTTCCCAAACTGTAAAATGGATCCTACTTCACAAGGTTCATTGCAAGGAACAAACGAGGTAATTTGTAAACCTGAGTGTACCAATAAAATATAATCCAATTGTATTGTTGTTATTGTTGTTATTCTCAGAAGCAGTTATTAAGCTGCCTATCATACACAGACAGGGCCAGTTGGTAGCACAGAGTCCTGGGTCTAGAGGCAGGAAGACTCATCTTGCTGAGTTCAAATCTGGCATCAGACATTTACTACCTGTGTGACCCTGGGCAAACCCATTTGCCTCAGTTTCCTCATGAGTAAAGCGAGCTGGAACACGAAAGGGACAACCACTCCAGTATCTCTGCAAGAAAATCTCAAATGGGCTCACAAAGAGTGGGACACAATGAACACTGACAATAGCAATCATATACATACAGCCCGTTTTTATTCATAGATGATCAGTGAAGAATTAAATTCTATACTTTTATCAGCATAAAATCCTTTTTTTAATGTTGTTACTTTTAGAAATAACTCCACATTTTAAACATCATTCCTTCATTTTTATCATTATCATTTCAAAAGCAAAACACATTTTCCTTTATATCTATGTTTCAGGAATGGGAAAGAGCGAGAATCAAGGGTTACACTGTAGCTCGGAGATTTTACTTTGGAAATGTTTTTAAATCACTTGAATTTTTTTGTTTTTTGTGTTTTTGCTTTTTGGAGGGCAGTTGGGGTTAAATGCACGGCTAGTAAGTGTGTCAAGCGTCTGAGGCCAAATTTGAACTCAGGTCCTCCTGACTCCTGGGCCAGTGCTCTATTCACTGCGCCACCTAGCGACCCCCACTTGAAATCTTAAATAATGACTTGAGTAGTCTTAAATCCTATTATTTTAAAGAACATAATTAGATTGATTATAACACCTTAAAACCTAACATTAACTCCTGAACACAAACAAGAAATATCTCAGTTTGATCAATAAGACAAATTATAGTGTCAGTGACTTAGAAAACCCACAATCAAAAATTTAAAAAGAAATACCATCTGTAAGAAAATTAACCTGCTAAGGCAGCCTCTGATGGCCTTTAACATTCAAAGCATTTCTCGTAACAAATATAACACATTCATAAATTATGTCTTACTGCGAAGCCCAGCACATACCTGAGGGGTAAACATATGACGGATGCCATCAATCGAACCATTTAATAGCAGTGCTCTGATCAGAAAGCAAATGAGTACCACGTATGGGAAAAGTGAACTAAAATACATGATCTGGAAAAAAAAAACATATTATTATGCAACAAATAGATTCAGAAGCCTTACTCTGAATATAATAATAATGGTTATTATTAATGGTTCTATTAATTTTACATAAGAAATACTTTAAGCAAGGAGATTCCTTGCTTCACTTAATCTGTGATAATAAAGAGCATTTATATCTCATTATATCCCCATGATAACCCTGGGAGGCAGGTGATGGTATTATTGCCCATTTTACAGATGAGAAAACTGATGCAAAGACTAAATGACTGGTCCAGAAGTGTGTACCAAGGAAATGCCAACCGCTACATTTTTCTCCATTGGGCCCCTAGCTCATCACAACAGTGAATCCACTGGTCTATTCTGATAGTAATGGCTATCCTTATAGGAAAAATCATCTGCAAGTCAGAACAGTTTTCCACAGAATTTAATTTAGTTTAAGACTGCCTTCTATAGAACAAGGGTCTACTTTATTATATATTTGTCTTTTTGGAAGAGGAAGGCAGGGCAATTGGGGTTAAGTGACTTCCCCAAGGTCACACAGCTAGTAAGTGTTAAGTGTCTCAGGTCAGATTTAAACTCGGGTCCTCCTGACTCCAGGGCTGGTGCTCTATTCACTACACCACCTAGCTGCCCTGTACATTACTAGTTTTAAGAGCTAATAACAGAAATAGGCAAATCGTTATACCCACATAAGTCTTTGGGAAATGAAATTTTAAAATAATTTCACACTTTTATAAGCAGTCAATATGCAGCATGCACGCATGCACACACACAATCTTTAATTTTTTCACTAGTCTGCTTTCCCAAAACCAGAGTCTTTTTTCTTTCTTTACCTCATTCAGGAATTTCTTACATCTCTTGCAAGTCCTAAGTAGCCCTTGAAGCGTGTTCATGTCCTTAATAACATCACTTCTTTTTAATCATTCATTTCTTTGTCATTAAACAAGAAGCACTGGTAGAATGGTATATGGTTGTTGATTCTTTTCCCCCTTTAAATCAAGCACTTAGTTTTAGCAGAGCTCCAAATAACTTCACTGATTAAAATGCCAAAAATCCAGCTTACACACCAAGTAAACCTGGGTAAAAATGCTCAGTTTCCTTCCTGCCTCCTCAAAAACCCTGTTTCTTCAGTAAATCCATGCTATGAACATCTTTATTGATGTGACCAGTGTGTCAAGTACTAATGATGCTGTGCCCACAAGTCTGGGACTTGTCTTGGGCCTCTACCACAGAGCCATCATCACCAATCAAATGTATAAGAAAAGACAGAGATAGGACCAGACCTGTGATTTCATTGGTATACAGAACTTCAGATGAGGAAATAAGGCACTTGACCTCTGTCTTCCTCAATTTCATCATCTGTAAAATGGGAATAAATAGCAACTCTATCCTAGGGTTGATTTGAGGATAAAATGAGTTATTTATAAAGCACTTTGCAAATCTGAAATTTATTATTAGACTTTATTATGTAAATAATTTTATGAATTATTATAAATTTGAATAATTATGACATAAGTATATGAATTTGTTATATGAATAATTCACCATATAAATGCTAGATATTATCTTCACTATTGTTAGGAATGTAGGTTGACACATCTTTGCAACTTAAAGTCTAGGAGAAATATACTAAGTAAATTTTGTGTTTATACACAATCCCATGAAAATAAAAAGCTATGAACTTTTTTTTCATTTTCCAATGAATTATATTCTTGATACAAAACTAGAATTCATTCTATCCACTACAATGCTTGTGAGCATTACGGAATAACAGGATAAAGAGGAATATCTCACTCAGCGGGCAAAGTCATAATATACCTCCTCAGTCTTCTGAATATTTGTTTCTCCTACTTAAGGCACCTGTGGTCCCTTTAGCAAATCTAGTGATCGTGCTTTTGGGAGTTTTCATCCCTCAAAATGAAAACCTAGTACAAAGCTATATTTTTTAAATGTTAATATCCAGCTTATAGATCAAAGAAACAAGAACAAATCAGTTCTACGGAACATCTGCATTTGAAAACAAAAACAAAAACATTTATAAATGTTTCCTATAGGGCTGGAATGAAACTGGATGCTGAAAGGGCAATGACCAATTCTAGTCCTGAAGAAGAGAGGAGGAAAAAAGTACCTCCTTCCTTTTCTTGGAGAAATGAGTGACTATGGACACAGAACACTCACTTAGACAAAGTCAGGTAATTTGGCCTAATGATTTTGCTTTGCTATAAGAGAAAGCTTGCTGGGTGTGAAGATAGACAGTAAGACCTTATGCAGAAATGAATATGATGCACGGGCTTAACAGAAAGGGTAGGCCAGGTGTACTCCTGGAGTGAGTGTGGATCGTCAAAAACCCTTCCCCTACATTAGTGGTTCTCAACCTTCCTAATGCCATGATCCTTTAATACAGTTCCTCATGTTGTGGTGAGCCCCAACCATAAAATTATTTTCGTTGCTACTTCATAACTGTAATTTTGCTACTGTTATGAATCGTAATGTAGATATATGATACGCAGGATGTATTTAAATCGAACATAACTCACAGGTTGAGAACCACCGCCCTACATTCTGATATGGAACAAAATGAATCAATGAAACTTTAATTATTTAAAACAAATTTTTACAAGTCTCCCATGGTTCTTATCTCTTTAAGGGAAAAATAACCAAGTGTACATATTCTAAAAATATTTTCAACATAATCCAGATAACAGGATTTTTTTTTTGCAAAAGAAGAACACTCGGTGAAAATGTGGTGAGAGAGTGATGACTGCTCTTTTAGCGGCTGCTAAGACACATGGGATTCATCTCTAGAGGGACATGGGGGAAAGCAGTACTGACAGCAAGTATGTTTTAACAGACCAGTCTTCTTATCAGCTGAAATGGGGTGTGAAAAGTCTTTCACACTCAGCTCCCCCATGGAAAGTAATGAAAAAGAATGTTTCTAAAATACTTGGTATGCTATTAGGCCAAGAGAAAGGGTTTGTTATGTTTTCTGTAAGAAGATCACAGCTTTAAACATTTGCAAACTACTAGCACAGTGCCTGGAATATGGCGAAAGCTTAATAAATGCTTTTTTTTCACCCATTCATTCATTTGAAAGTTCTCCTCCAATGCTTAATAATGGCCCCTGGGAACTCCGGGTTCTACAAGACAAAAGTGCCTCAAACCCTTCCTGGCCCTACAATAACCAGGAAAGGATTCAACAACAGGGTTGTTGGTATTGGGAATAGTGTTGGTGTTGGAATGGTGTTGGTCTTGGTGTTATTACTGCTGGTGATGTGATTGGTGGTGGTGTGACTATTCAAATATTCAAGAAGATTGTCCTCATGTTGAACAAATATACCACAAATTTAGCACAAAGGCTGTGCTGAATGCTGCTCTCCCAGGCAGTGCTTTAAGAATACTATTTTGAGGGGCAGCTAGGTGGCACAGTGAACAGAGCACTGGCCCGGCAATCAGGAAAACGTGAGTTCAAATCCAGCCTCAGACACTTTACACACTTACCGGCTGTGTGACCTTGGGCAAGTCACTTAACCCCAATTGCCTTGCCTTCCCCCTTTCAAAAAAAAGAAAGAAAGAAAGAAAAAGAATATAATTTTGGGAATAAAGTTGACTACGTTCTGAATCATAGGAAGCTGCCCTGCGCAAGTATAACCATGGCCTCCCACTGGACATCTAAAGGGCCTGACCTAGTGCGCTAAGTCTTAAATTTGTAATAACAGGATTATCATTGTTCTCATCATTAGTAACACTGTCCTTTATCATCACAGCCCCCAAAACGGAAAATAAGAAAATTTATTCTAGGTCAGATCCATTGTCCATCCACTGGGAAACAACAGTTCTAACACATATGCTTAGAGATAGTCTCCAAATATTTTTACAGTCCCTAATCCCTCACTAACTGATTTGTCTCAAGCCTTTTAACTTTTTTTTTTACATTCATTAGCTGTCATACGTTTTTCAGCAGGAGCCTTATATGCCACGTGGGCTTGGCTAGCTTTCTGAAATGCTCTTGAAGACTTACTGGCTGAGGGGAACAAGGCCCCCCATCTTTTACACAGCTTCCTGGTGGCCTAAGTACAAAAGTCAGCACGAGATGGTTTTTAATATCTTTTAAGGAAAAATCTTGCCCAGCCTATTCAACAGCTGTTGCCCCTGGGGTACTGGGCTCCAATTGCTGACTGCTCAGTAAAGTGCCACTTGATATTTCAATGGATATGTGATCACAATGTCAATGTACTTCTTCCAAGAGCAGACTTCACCCCAGTCATGTCTTCTCATTCAGAGCAACAGCTAAGGTCACAGGATCACAGATTTAGGGTTGGAAGGGGCTTTAGAAAGCAACTGAGCTCAATTCCCTCATTATACAGATGACAAAACCAAGGCACAGTGAGGTTAGGTGACTTGTCCATGGTCACTTGGCTAGTAAAAATGCTAAGGTAGGAGCTGAACCCACATCTGCTTGACTCCAGACCCAGTACCCACCCACTCACTACTCCAGGGTGCCTCTCAGTCTTCGTCTTCTTAGTCTAGACTTATTATTAAATTACTATCAATTCTCAGTTTTATCATCTTAGTTGTTTTTTTTTTTTCTGGATGTTTCTCTGGATTATGTCCAGAATACCTTCTGTAAGTCATGGGAACCCAAGCTTCTCACAACAGTCAAGGTGCAAATGAATATGGGTTTTTCAGGACAGTGTAGAAACATGTGGTCTTACAGAATGCATGTTCAGGTGTTCCATGACATTTTTAATGTAAACATCCCACATTCATCTTTAAATAAGATAAATTACCTGAGAATTTTTGCATGGTACAGTGGCCAGAGTACCAACCTCAAACCCAGGAAGATCTGAGTCCTAGTGGGACACAAACTGGCTGTATGACATTGGGCAAATCACTGTACTTGCCAATGCCTTAGCAGTATTCTCACACCATCCTTTGCAGAGAAGATGCTGGCAGGCACCAGTAGGTGTTTCCTCTGTCAAAGCTTCCTCTATCAATGAAATCACAACTCCTACCCCTATCCCTAGAAAACATCAGTATCTCGTGAGACCTAATAGTGGGAATGTAGCATAGAAAGATACTAAGCAACCTTATAAGCCTATTCCTTCTTGGCTCTGACCACACTTTAAAAGGATGTGAAGAAATTAGGGAGAGAGGTTAGAAAAGGGTGCCAAAGGTGACTAAGCCAGGCAAAAGGGATCCAATGATGAAAAGCCAAAAGCATTTGGTTTGTATAGTCTAGGAAAGGAAGAGCTACGCTGAGTACAGCAGGTTCTTTCCAACTCTCCAAAGGCCAGGGATTAGCCACGTCTAAGAAGGACTCATGAAGAGCTAGATTTCAATGAAAATAGGAGATGGATTGAATATAAGAAAAATCATCTTGGTGATCGGTATAAGAAAACAGCTATAACAAGCTATTACTGAAGTTCTTAAAAAAAGAGGTTTTCTATACTGGATGGCTTGTTTATATGCATAAAAGCTACCAGTCAAATTATATGATTTCTTGAAAACCCTCTCAGAGATAAAGTCTAAGAGGCATTGTGATCGTGGGTAGAGAGCTAGCCTTGAAATCAGATGACATGGGTTTGAGTCCCACTTCTGAAATGCTGGCTTTGTTATTACAAAATAATAGATCATTTATGTATACTACATAATTATATGTGTATTATGTAATTATCTCATTTTGATCTTCACAATATTCATATGAAGGAGATGCTTTTATTATCACCCTTTTCACAGAAGTGAAAATTGACAGCTTAAGCGTCTTGTTCTAGGACCACTTGGCTAATTAATAAGTGTTTGAGGCAGGACTGGGCTCAGGTCTTCCTGACGTTACACCCAGCACTCTAACCACTTCCTAAGTTGAAATGAAAATGTCGCTCCACTAGTAGACAGAGTTTTCTCACCTGAGAGTTGACTGTATCAATGAACTCACATGTCTTATATTTATCCTACCCCCTTTTAGGAACAGGATTTTATGATTTAAAGCAGATGTTTCAGTAAATCCCTGGTGAATTATGGCTGCAAAAAATCTAGCAGCTGAGGCAGAAGAACCTCTTATACTCAATAATAAAACATCTACTGCCTGACTTATCTAGATAATTCTCTCCCATTAGACTGGAGGGTCTTCTAGAGCAAGGACTCTCTTCTTCTGCCCGTCTGTTGTATCCGTAGATCTTATCACAGTGCCCGACACGTAGTAGGCTCTTAATATACGTTTATTGATGGAATATGTCTAAATCAGACCTGCACAACACAGAGCCCATAAGCGGTATGCTGTGCAGCCTTGTTTTACATCCTCTACAGTTTTCATACACATGACCATAAGCAGCCTGCAGGCAAATGCTGTGCAGGCCTGGTCTAAATAGTGACCCCATGTTCACAAAATTTTCTAATTTCAATTTAAAGAAGAGAAATTTTTTTCCATCTTCATACAAAGACTTATTTGTCATTTCTTAACATGAGAATGTGGGGTGGAGAGAATCCTAGCTGAGCTCTCCAACTCATTACTATGATGGCTGACACATTGTCCAAGTCTTGAAGACCATCCTTAACTTACAATAAGTCGGTTTTCACCTAAAAAGTAAGGATTTCTTTGAGCATTCAAGGCTTTGAAAATTGTTATGCATGTTTGCATACGGTTTAAAAGCTGGTGTGGAGAAACCCACCACCTATCTGTTAACAAGCCACTTCAACTCAGTTTTTCTCATTCAAAAAATGAGCCAAGGTCCCAGATGACTTGATCCTCTGATCTCATGCTAAATATCAATACTACCCATACCAATGGTGCTTGAGAATCAGGTCGACTTTACTTGTGAAGTGAAAAGATTGGCTAGATGGGGGACTTACTAGAGCAGTGGTTCTCAACCTGTGGATTGCAACCCCTTTGGGGGTCAAATGACCCTTTCACAGGGGTCACAGGGGTCACCTAAGACCATCAAAAAACACATATTTCCAATGGTCTTAGGAACTGAGACACCGCTCCTCTATCAGTCTATAGGTATGTCCGCCCACATGCAGATACGCCCACATATGAGTATTAAAGGGTCTTGGCATTAGAAAGGTTGAGAACCACAATACTAGAGCAATACAAGTCAGCAAATGGTTTGTCCTGGCATTTTCAGGTCAGAATCATTTCATCTGCTTTCTGAACTTAACTGTTTAGTTAATTTTTCTAAGCCTAGGCTTCATTTTTTTTAAACTGCTGTAACAATTTTATTGTTTGGTGCAAAATCATGATACTTATGTAATGCATGTTCCCCTAAATTCACAATAAGGAAGGTCATACATAAACTATAAAGATCAAAATTTCTCTATTTTTATACAATTTAGAACAAAATTTCTGTGATAAATATGCCCAGTGATGAGTAATAAGCCCATAGTGTATGTCCCCCCCCCAAAAAAAAATACCCTTCTGGTTTTAACCATGGTGCTTTTTACATAAAAAGAAGTACTTGAGTAACCATGGTCATTCTCTGTAAAAAGAAAAAAAACCTACAACTCTATAATTTGCTCTTTTTAACTTGCAAGAACACAACTGTAAAGTGCCTTGACATATAGTGCAGGACATACTCAATTAAAATGATTACTAGTTAACTGAGCATAGTCATGCAGTAAAATGTTCATTAGATTTGAAAATGAATCTGTTTGTCTTTAGAACTATAATTCTATCCTCATAAGCACAACCTAGTTTAGAGAGCAAGAGACTACTAATTTCAGAACTGGAAAGGTTAGTTTGAAATCATCCAAGAATTGAATGAATGTAATTGGGAAAAAAAAAAATCTTTAAAAAAAAAAATCTGAAGTTTTCTTAAATAACAGATTTACTATATACCATTGTCAGATTTTCTGTAATATTTACTTGTCCCATCCTTTTCAAAATTTCATTTTTTGAAAACAATGCAGTCAGAGGTGATGGCGAAATAATAGAACTGAACAGAAAAGTAGTTTGGTGATTCAATTTTAAAAAGGATCAGCCTTAAAAATTCTGAGGATTGAAAATTTAATATCCTTTCAGTTGGATAAAATTATTGGTTATTCTCATAATTCCCATCTATTATATACACGCAGTGCACACTGAAATGGAAACTTTTGATAAATTTCATTCAAGTAAAATGCTTGCTAGTGTCAGACATGGGAGGTTAGATTTCTAAAAGTACACCCATTCCTAAAGAATTCAGACAACCCAGGAGCCAATCCGAGTCCTGTGGGGATGGGGAGAAGTTTCTACAAACCACCGTCCAAAATACACCAAGAGATGAACCAAACAAAGCATTGCAGAAGACTTTGAAGATATTTAAGATGCTGGAAATTAACATATAAGGAATTTTTTTAATTAAGAAGGAAAGAAAGGAGAAAGTGAAGAAAGAAGTAAAGGATGAAGGAAAGGAAGAAGAGAAGGGAGAAATGGAGAGACAAAGGAAGGAAGAAAAGGAAGAGAGAAGAGGGAAGGAAGGAAGAAAGGGAGGGAGGGAGGGAGGAAAGAAGGAAGGCAGGAAGGAAGGAAGAAAGGCAGGAAGGAAGGAAGGCAGGAAGGAAAGGAAGGAAGAGAGAGAAAGAAAGAGAAAGAAAAAGGAAGGAAGGGACAGAGAAGGAGAGAGAGAGGAGAAGGGGAGAGAGAGAAGAAGAAGATGAAGAAGAAGAAGAAAGAAAGAAATTAAAAGAAAGAAAGAAAGAAAGAAAGAAAGAAAGAAAGAAGTGAAAGCAGGAAGGAGGAAGGGAGGGAAAGAAAAAGAGAAAGAAAGGAAGAAAGGAAAGAAAGAAGGAAGGAAGGAAGGAAAAGAAAGAAAGATCCCTGGGCAAACACTTTCAACCTCATCTTCCCATTGTCATAGTTTGCATACATTCTTATCACACTGCTTTTCACCAATCCTCAAGTCTTTCTGTATAACTGACTGTTCTTCATCCAGGTCCCACTATTATTCTACTTGGGTTTATTCAAGGGCCAAATGAATCATGACTTCTAGCCTTATTGCCCCTACAGACAGAGAAGGTGGCATGTGAGGCGGGTGTGGTGTCCAGGAATGGGATGATACATGCCTGCTAGCCAATGGGCAGGAAGTCACAAAGAATGTACTAACTTTGCCTGAAGACTGAATGCCTTTGATCATTGCCGAGCAAACCAAGACCCAGGCGGACAGTAGGCAGACTGTCATCTTCCAGTTGAGGCCCCCACTCTCTGAGATGGAGTCAGAAATATTCAAGGCTTCTCTATACCAGTAATAGGTCGTGGCAGAACTCTTTTCACATTCTGGCTCCACAACTAAACAGGGAAAAAAAGAAGATAAAGAATGATTTCAGATCTGAAAACTATGGTAATTACATTAGAAATGGTCAGAGAGTAGTTCTCTGCAAAATATTGCTTACCTTTTGACAGAATACAATTGCTGTTTTCATGGAATAGAAATTCAGTATGAGAAATTTTTAAAATCTTTAGCTATTAGGAAAGGGGGGAGAACATTTCTTAGATGCTTACTATGTTCCAGGATGTATTAAACACTTAGTATGTGAGCTATACTAAACATTTTACCAACATCTTCTCATTTGATCCTCACAACAACCCTCAAAGATAAGAACTGTTAGTATCTTAATGCTACAGTAGAGGAAACTGAGGAAGAGGCCACATGATTTGTCCAGAGTCACACAGCTTGCAAATGTTTGAGTCTGAATCTGAACTCAGGTCTTCCTGACACTGGGCACTACCCACCATGCCACCTAGCTGCTCTGAAAATTCATTATTTACATTAAAACTTATACATTAATACAACAAATGCACTCAAACATTTCATGTTTTTGAAATGCAAATGTGAATCATATCCCAGACCAACATTTCCAGGTGTTCCCTTTATTTTTCTATTATATACAAAAGAGAGAAAAACATTCAAAACTGAAAAATAATGTTTCTCTCATACTCCATGATGTGGCATCTTTTGGGCCACATGTCTAAAGGTCCATGCTAACTGCACCAAACCTGATGAAGGCCTAGAAATGCATCACACTATTTATTTTTGCTCGCTTTAGGGTTATTTTGTTTGTTTTAAGGTTGCCTTTTTCTATTCACGAAATTCAACCATCATTTGTAAAGTACTTACTGGGTTCAAAGCCCATTCAATTTTTTTTTTCTGCGTAAGTAGGGCTATTAGTAAATTTAATTTGCAGTTTGAGCATATCCTAGAAGAAAGCTAAAGAGTAGAGCAATGTGGCATAGGGACATATTATAGGGTTAGAAAAGTCTTTCTAGCATTAAAAAGGATTGACAACAATTTTGACATTGATAAACCCTGAAGTGGACAATCTGTGTGTTTATTTCAGTCTTTTTAAAAGGTGGATTAAAGGTCTTATTAACTTAATAAACAAAGTCTTCACTGGAATCATCTTTCAGTCACTAGTTTATACCAATTACTTCTACTCTCATAGAACCTAACATCCACTTACCACTAAAAATATTCAAACACTGCTCATGAAAATCTATCACTAAAGTAATTTTAAAAACAGGATTATGAAGATTTTTTTTAAGATAACTCCCTGAAAATTTTAGGCCCAACAATTGGGCTTTTGAGCTCAGCTCATAGTCCTCTATAATATCTGTCCAAGATTGTGCTGAAGGAGACATCATGTATAAAATGTTAGACTTGGCATCAGAACGACCTGGGTTCAAATACCAAGATGCTCACTAACTGTGTGATGTTGGGTAAATAACTTGACTGTGTAGCTCAGTTTCATCATTAATAAGATGAGGGTGTTAGACACTGATGCCACAAAACAGGTGCCCTTCTCTGTTCCCCTTGAGGAGAGAGAGGGTCTCTTTTGCTTCCTAGTGTTTTCATCCCCAGTACTTAGTACAGAGCTTGGCATATAACTATAGAAGCACTTAATGCTCAACCTACCTATCTATGGTCCATTCTAACTGTAAATCTAAGTCTAAATGCTGAGATACAATTTGGTCATCATAAGGTTCATATACAGTAGATACTATTCACCCCATACAAATGACTATTGTCCTGGCTTTAACTTGATGAGATAATATCATCCTCGGGACAAACTTATGTATTCTTATGAGAAACGATTATCTCATTATGACCATAAAATTATATCATAGTCTCTGCCTCCAGGAGATAATTGGGAACAGAAACAGTATTTTCTATTTCTGAAGTTTCTGAGGGTTCCTATTCTTACTTTTCCACATCGAAATATTTTCCCTACCATATTTAGCAGAAGTGATTCCAATTCTGCACAAGTAAAATCATGACAATAAACCTGTACGGGAAAAGCAACTTATCGAACTATTTGGTAACAAATACCTTCATGACAAAATATCTGGCTATTTGGCTGGGTTTTTCTTCTGGACTAAGGGGAGAACTTTAATAATAAAAGTAGTTAATAAATTATTGGAATAAGCAAAATATTCCACCCACTTTGTGCTGGTGCCAAAACCAACTATGTAGAGAAATGAGGTAATTTAATATATAACTTGGCCTAAAACCACTTTTCCTCAATAACATGTTATTTTGGCTAAATTATCTAATTAATTTCTTCACTCTGCTTGTATAGAGATTTTTTTAAAACTATTTTTTTAAAGTAATGTTAGAAAAAACTCCTGGAATCTCCTTCATAACAAGAGGTTAAATGCATCCAAAGCATCCCATGAATTAATTAAACACTATTTCTGAAGGACTTTGAAGTTAAATCTACATCACAAAGGTGACGTGGTAGGAGACTAACTGTCCAGTGAATTCGGCTGTCCAATTTGGCTTTCACTCTGACTTCTCTCAGCGAATTCTTACAAAAAATAGGTGGTTTTTTTTCCACCTGCCATCTCTCATGACAGTCTAAATTATCTAAAAAATCTGGTTTTCTCAAGAATAGACCTATAAAATTATTGTATGGCCAAGACCGGAAAAAAAAAAAGCTAGAGAAAACTAATTTGAAGCACTTGAAACAAAATTAATATGTGTAGTTTCTTCTAGTTTTCCTAAGAATGTGCATTTGGATCAAGGGGAGGAGACTAATGCTAATGCTCACAATCTCTTCTCTTGGTACAAAGGATAATCACAGACCATATTGGGAAGCCCTAAAAGCATTTGGGTAATTGGTAAAAGAAGGCTCCCAGAAGAGAAAAAATAAGTTGAGAAAATGCATCTCTCTTTCTCCTCTTTGCAAAGCAAAGGGAACTCCAGCTGTGGAATGCTGCATTTGCTGTCACACATGATTGGCTCTGCTTCCCCCTCCTCCTTTCTTTCATAATCCTTCTTTCAAGGGACAGCTCATTCAATAGAAAAGGGAGAGGGATATATTCAGAAATAAAAGTGATACAAAAAAGAAGGTATCAATAAATTAAGAATTTTTTCATCATTATCATTTTTCACATAATTATTCACTGTTTCAATGACTTGTCCTTTGACATTCACTACTTAGGATTCATAGTTAAATAAGTTTTTTGGGTTTTTTTTTTTTGTTTTGTCTTTTACTATTATTCTTGTTTTTTAAGTAAGTAGAACCATAAAGAGTTCAGACAACAGAATATGTATAATCGTAGTGATTTTTTAAAAGTATAATACAATTTTGCCCAGATTATCTTAATACAAAAATCTCTTATCCTTCTTAAACTCGTTAAGTAGCAAAAAAAAGAAAAAGAAAAAAAAAAGAAATGCATTTAATGTTTCTTACAAGTGTGAGAAATATTTTTCACCAGAGGGCACTGATCCCATGGAAGCGGCTGCTGAAAAGACTGTGAAAAATAGAACAAACTCCAGCCAATGATAACATTGTAGTAGAGGGCCACAAAGAAACACACCTAAAAGAGAAAATAATCCCATTAATACTGCATATACTATCAGACACCATAGCTTTGGGTTAGCTGGTTCTGCTAATCCCCCCTCCACTCCCCCTCCCTGTCCTCCTTCTCTTTCTCTCTCCCTCTTCAAATTCTTCATTACAAGGAATGGTTCACTGGGTTGAGGAAGGGGAAAGGGATATATCTGGAAATTAAAGATATAAAAACAGAGAGATATATAACAGTAAGGTCATCTAAGCCTACTCCATGTGATGCCTTCAAATTAAAAATTATATTTTTTATTTTAAATTTTTTTTTCCCATATGACTAAAATTGTTTCTGATAGCCTTCCTTTTTTCCATGGTCATTTGGAATGGTTAATCTTTTACAAAAATTTAATATCATCCACATACCATTCCCTAAAGAATGTGTTAGCCAGATTCATAGCTAAAGAGCTATAATTCTTAATATTTCTACATTAGCACATGTTCTACTTATTTAAAAGAATTTTTTAAAAAGTTGCTCTTTGCTTTAAAATCAGTATTTTTCTTTTCTATTAGAAGTTAATGATTAAATGAAAAGTAAAGATTAGTAAAAGTCAGGTTTAAGTTAAAAGGCATGCATCACTTACTACACAACTTGCAAATCCAATACCGCCTAGTTTAGGGCTGATATAATTCCACACACCAATACTCCCTCTGCGGATTCTTTGCCCAACAGCAAGTTCCAGGAAAAAAAGTGGGATGCCTATAATCAGCAGCAGTATTAAATATGGTATAAGATATGCACCTATAGAAACACAAATAAGACAGCATAGTAAAAACCAGTAAATTCTGAATATTTCAGACTCAGTGAACAATTATTTCAAATTCCTAAAAAGTCTGAAATTAGTAACATTTTGAAAGAAAGATGGAATTCTCACTTTCAAGGGTAGAAAAAGAAGCAAAGTGACTGCTATAAAGCATTTTTTGTGAAAAGGTCATGAATCAGCATCAGCAGCAGAGATTTATATACACGTTTGCTAGTGTCCTTAAAAGTAGTTTGTTTCCCTAAGTAGGTTAAGCCTTCCCCTTGTAATCCTCTTTAAACAGCTACTTTTATCAATGAAAATTACAAATGTAAATTTCAGTCTACTCTAGGTCTTTTAAAGGACCATGAATTCCAGACCAGCAAAGTTTAATTAACACAATGTAATTGAATTTTCAAGTATAAATTATGACAGATTTTTACCAATAGAACCTAGAAGGAAAGGAGAATGAGAATTTAGAATATATGAGCATTCCCATGGGCAGAGAACATTGTATATAATGGTCTAACTAGGGACAAAGCCTCCTAGCGCCACCTAGTTGTTGGGGTTCACTCTTATGGAAATGAAATAATAAATTAACATTTATATAATGCTTTTACTTTTAATGTCAAATGGGATTACATACACATATGTTTCTATATGCATATATAGGTGTGTACATAAATGTCTATATGCACAAATGCATATATTTGTGTATCTGCATAGATGTAGGTATACAAACATACGTGCCTATATGTATATATGCATATGTATTAAATCTCAAACACACACACACACACACACACACACACATATATACACACACACACACAATCAAATGAGATTATATACAAATACATATACAGCCCAATTGAATTATATACACACATATGTAATCAAATAGTATTTTGTGTCTCAGACTCCTCTGGCAGTCTGGTGACGCCTACAGCCCTGTCCTCAGAATTATTTTGAAATGGATATAATAAAATGTATAAGATTACAAAGGAAGTCAATTATATCAAATATTAAATGCTAAAAAATGAACTCACAAACCCCATGGCAATTGTATGAATTGGGGCTGGTCAGGTTACACCACCTTATCTTTAGAATTGTAAAATACTAAATGGAAGAGAGAAAGCATTTTTTTAATCCATACTTTTCTAAGCAGTAATTAATGGACATATTTTTGAGATAGTCAACCCACCCACAGGTTAGAAAGAGCTATTTTCTATTTATGGCTGCACTTTTTGGGATACCCAAGAATTGGAAACAAAGAAATGTCCACAGACTGAAGAATGACTAAAGTTGTCGAGGTACAGGATTGGTGGAACGTTACAACGTGGGACATGCTCAGCATGATCAGCAAAGAAGCATGGGACAACCTATGTGAACCAGTGCAAAGTGACATTAAGTGGAACCAAGAACACAATACACAAAATGCTACAATAAAAATGGAAAGAACAACAAAACAGTGGAAACCTAATTCTGTGAAATAACTAACAACCAAGCTTGGTTCTTTCAAAGAGCTATTAATGGAGGACAGTGGGTGTGGGGCAGGAACATGATGTCAGATTTCTTTGATATATTACTTAGTTTCATGGAATACATTTTCCTCCTTGCCTTATTCTTTAAGTGATGCCTTACTGAAAAGGAATGATAGTAATATAATGGAAAGCACAGAGCCTGTAAATAAATACTTTGTGATTCACTAGGAAACTTTGAAGCAGATGTGAAAATAGCCTTTTAGATATTTGGGAAACCATTCCAGCTTAACAGGCACAGTGAGCACAATCAACAGTCCTAAGAGGACGATAACTGTGTCTAAATAAAATTCCCAAGTTAGAGGTTGGTACTATAGGCATAATTATTTTTGAGAAGAGGAAACTGAAATTCATAACAGTTAAGTGATTTTCCCACAGGAGATAGTGTCAAAGGTGGTATTTAAACTAACATTTCTCTTAACAAACAATAGAAATAAAAATTCACTTAAAAGAAAGAAAGCAATTTTCACAAGGCCTGACTTTCTTTCCAGACACATGGCCAAGTACATAGAGTATCAGGCTAGGAATCATGAAAGCTCAGGCTTAAATTCCATCTCTGATACTTTACTAGCTATGTAGCCTTAGACAAGTAATTTAATTTTGTTCTATGTGCCTTATGCAACTCCCTACAGGTGGAGATCATATGTGTCAAATGAACTTTAGTTCTTGACTTAATATTTATTAATTAGTGTTAGATATTTTGAGTACTTTCCATAGGTGGTGCCCAAAGTCATTAGGGGACTTTAGAAAAAGGGTACACCTCCATCTTGCCCTATTAGAAAGTCAGAGAGGGGATGAGGGAGGATATAAGAGGGAGCGGATTGGGGGAAGAAGTATTCAGTAGGCTTGCTATCTTGGGGTGGGGGTAGGGGAAAGATGGGGAGAAAATTTGTAACTCAAAATCTTGTGGAAATGAATGTTGAAAACTAAAAATAAATAATAAAAATAGTAATTTTTTTTTTAAAAGAGGACAGCAGGGACACGTTGAAGTAAGCACCCAGAGATCAATTATCAAAACCACTCAGTTAAATTTTTAAGGCAGTGGAAAGAACGATGGATTTAGATTCAGAGACAATGTGTTCAAATCCCAACCCTGTCACCTTTGTGACATACCTGTATAACCTTGTTCAAGTTACTCATCCTCTCTAGGTCATAGTCTCTTCATCTGTAAAATTAGGCATTTAGACAAGATGTCTTTCTAAGGTGGTTTTTTTTTTTTCCTGGTTCTAAATCTATGATCCCATGAGTTAATAATAATGGAAAAAAAATTAGTAATGATAGAAAGGAGTTCTAGATACAGAGATATATTGGATCAAATAGCCAAAAATTGATGGATTGAGACCACTCACTGAGACAGCATGGAGCTATAGAAAGAGCACTGAACTTGGATACAGATGAGGATTACAGTCCTGCCTCATACATTTACTAGCTTATGTTATCCTGGGCATGTGAATTAAATTCAGGCAACAAACTCCATAGGACTAAGCCATGGGGGGTGGGGATGGTCTGATCTGCACTGGTGAGCCCAGTCTTTCATTTGCAAACACAGAGTGTCCCTAAAGTCTAGACACATAGGAAATCTCATTAACTTCACATATTTTCAAGAAATGAAATGAATGAAATTTTCAACATTTTATTTAATTAGCATAAATTTTAGCCATGACAATTTCGTATGGAATAAAAGCTTCCATTAGCTATTGAAGACTATTTCATATTAATGAAATTTAATTTCATTAATTTAATTAATGACATTTCCTATGTGTCTTCTATGTTTTCCTATGAAATCTCATTTATGCTAATTAAGTAAAATGTTGGAAATTGCATTCATTTCATTTCTTGAAAATATGCATAGTTAATGAGGTTAATGAGATTTCCTATGTGTCCAGACTTTAGGGACACCCTGTAGACTTCACTAACTACATGGAAATATTTCACAGCTTTAAAACAATGCTTATTTCCACACTAAAAAAAATAAAATAAAATCAGATTGTTTTTTCTTATAAAGGCAAGTAGATTCTAGGCTTCTGATGAGTCCATCTGTGACTCATGATGAAAGCCCAAAAAGTATTTAAGAAGTGTATGTAAGACTTACCTCCTCCATTCTTCTGACACAGGTATGGGAATCTCCAGACGTTCCCTAAACCAACAGAAAATCCAACCTGCGCCAAGATGTACTGCAGCTTGCTGTTCCAAGCCGGCCTTTCGAGGTCTCCATCAGCGCCTTTTTCAACATCAATGTCTTTTTCTTCTGGATCATCAACAATCAGTTCGCTCTTCTTAAAGGCGTCATCAGCAGAATCTTCATTGGAAAGGAGATCTTTGACGGATTCAATGACATCATCATCTAGTTCTCTTTTTACCACCTTGCTGTTTTTCGGCATTGGAAAAAGTGAGTGTGTGGTTTCAGTATGGAAGGCTCAAAAAAAAATTGCCACTTAATATGAAAAGACTGGAGAAATATTTAAAACAATTGACGATGACTGAATCTGAAGGCTTCTGGATCTATATGTTCAAGGTCTCATGTATACCTGTAAAATGTTGGAATAAGAACTATTAAATAATTACTTGTTGATGTAATTCTAAAATTACAATTGACCTCCCTTCTATTTCTTTTTTAACTAAGACTTCGTCTAATTCAGCATAAAACCGGAATAGCTAACTAACCTTCTAGAATAGCAAGAACTAAAATCTTTTTTTTCCATTTTAAATAAAGTTTTATTGTATTTAAAAATGGAAAAAGCATTCTTAGCTTGCAGAGTCATATAAAAGCAGCCAGACAGACAGACTTGGCTGACCTCTGCTCTAGAGTTTAATGTAAGTTATAACAAGAACTGGCATTTAGAGGACACAATAAAGAGGAAGGAAATAAACATTTATTCTTTTCTTTTTTGGGGGGAGGGGGAGAAGGCAATTGGGGTTAGGTGACTTGAACAAGGTCATGCAGTTATTGTCAAGTATCTCCTGCCACATTTGAACTCAGGTGCTCCTGACTTCAGGGCTGATTCTTTATTCATTGTGCCATCTAGCTGCCCCAAAATAAGCATTTAGTGGGCATCTAATATGTGCCAGGCACTATGCTAAAGTACTTTACAAATAGTTTCATTTATTCTTCACAACAACTCTGTGAAGTAGGTGCTATTATTATACCCAGGAATCTGAGGCAGAGGTTGAGGTGACTAGCCCAGGGTCAGACAGTCACAGTTAAGTGACTGAGGCTGTATTTTAAACTCCTGTCTTCTTGACTCCAGGCCCAGACCTCTAGCTACTTAGCTATCTCTAGGTAATTCATTAGCAAAGCAGAAACTGCGAAGCTTGGCACCTACTTAGCAAGAGTAATTAGGTAAAACAGGAAGCTACCTAATGGCAGCCTTCCTTCCACTGCAGGCCACACCAAGGGTGGAGGAGCTCCCGCCTGGCCCATCCATGCAGCTGCAACACTCTCATAAAACTCTCTTTCCTTTTCTCACCCACAGGGCAGTTTCCAGTGGTCTTGCTCCTTCCAACCCTATTGAATTTGTCATAAATAGTTGGTCTGAGGTAACTGTGTCATATCTAGGTAGCATGACAAATGAAATCCTAGGCCTGTAGTCAAGTAAACTCAATTCCAAATCCTACCTCAGACACCAGCTGTATGTACAAGTCAAAACATCTGTCTTCTCAAGAGAAAATAAAGAGGCTGGACCCAATAACCCAGCAGCCTCCAGTATCCATTCCAGCTTGAATTCTGTGATCTTGTGACTTCTTGCATCAAGTACAACTCTTGCTATGACGATTTTCACAAATTCAAGAATCCTAGAACTCGTACATGTTTTTTTAAAGACCCAGTATTTATGCTTTTAAAGAACTAGCATAACATAAAGGCAGAGATAGACAAAGACAACAAAAGACATCCAGACAGAAAGACAGCAAGAGATAAAGACAGAGAGACAGAGACAGACAGACAGAAGAAAGTAAGAGAGGGACAGAGAGAAAAAGAGAGATGGCAAGAGAAAGAATGGTGAGAGAGACAGAGACAGAGAGAAGAGAGACAGAGAGAGAGATGGCGAGAGACGGAAAAAGAGGAGGGGAGGAGGGGTGCACAGTTGGTCTTGGAATCAAGAAGAGCCAGAATCAAGCCCGGTCTCTGAAACTCTCTAGCTCTGTGAACCCTGGGTAAATCACTTTACATTTTGGTACACCCAAGCACTATTGAAGAGAAGGTGCCAACCTGCACAGGTAATGGGAGCCCCTTCTATTAATATAGCAGCTCTCTGGAGTAATAAAATTGCAAGTTCACTTAAAATACTATTAATTTTGCTTTGGAATAGACCCCAGTATATGCCCGGCTTGAATATCTTGTCATCGCTCCTCTCCCTCTCTCTCCCTCTCTCATTCCCTCTCTCTCTCCCTCTCCCTCATTTTCTCTCTCTCTCTCTCCCCCCTCCCTCTCATTCTCCCCCCCCCCTGGTCTTTATTGTTTTACCCTCTCTCATTCACCTGGATCTTCTCCTTAGGCACCCTCTGTCCTGGTCTCTATTACACACAAATCTATAGGGTGTGTCTTTATAGACACACAGTAACCAGGGCTTTAACAAACAGGATTTAGGCCCCAAAATGAGTGTTTTCCTTGGAAGTAGCTGCCTTGAAAAAAACATCTAATGATTCCAGTGAGGCAGTCATCATTGAAAAGAACTCAGTAAATCCAACTTCTGAAAGTTTCTTTAGTATCAATTTAAATGAAACAAGATGAATCTTGTTTTTCAATTACTTAACATCTGACACACATTAATTCACAATCTCATCCTGTATAAGGTATCTCCCTGGGTGAGTAGTGCCAACTGTAGCATTATTGGCTTAATCACAGAGCCACACATTTAAAATTGGTCATCTAATCCAGTTATGTCAAACTCAAATAGAAATGGGGATAATTAATTCATGCATAAGGATATAACCCCAGGCCACATATTAACTTAATTTTAAAATATATTTTTATTTATTTTCTTATGTATAATCCAATTACACTTTAATCTGGCATAGGCCTCACTTGGGAGTGTTGTGAGACATGTATTCTACACCTCTGGTCTTATGAAACCCCTTTACTTTACACATGAGGGTAATGGACCTACCTAGGGTCACAAAGGTTTTAAGTAAAATAAGGATTTTAACTCTGGTCCTATGCCATCCATCCAGTCTTCCTTCCACTACAACATGATGACTAGTTACTCTCATTCCTGAGACTTGCTTTCAAATGACTTTTGGCAATTAGAAAAAAATCTAATTCAATCAAGATGGAAAGGTTATTATACAGTGGAAAGGATACTTAATTTCTATCTGGAAGTGCAGGAGGTTAATCGCTAGCTTTCCCCTTGGAGCCCTGGGCAAGTCATTTAACCTCTACAGGTTTCAAGGGACCTCCAAGATCCCTTCCAGCTTAAATCTAGGATAAACGCACAAACATCCACCAGAGAGTACACTCAAGAGTACTCTGAAGGCAACTCCAAAAGAACATTTTGGACAGTCTTAGAAGAAGTGTATATACATGCCCACAAGTTTCCAGCACATATTTCTGTTTGAGAAAACAGCCTCATTACCATGGTACATGGGCAAGCAGAATTCAACAAACAAAAAACAAAACCCTCGTTTTCCTAACCAAGTAGGCACTACTGTTATCTCCATTTTACAGCTGGGGAAACTGAGGCAAACGGGTGGGGTTTTTTGTTTTTTAGTGTCTTGCTGAGGGTTGTCACACAACTAGTAAGTATCTGAGCCCAAATTTTAACTTGGGTCTTCATAACTCTAGGCTTCATCTTCATCACTGCCTTTGAGAAGAGTAAAATAGACAGGCTAATTTTATATTCTAATTCATAGGATATTAAGACTGGAATAGAACTCAGAGGTCATTTAACGAAAACAAAAGACACACCACTAGTTAGTGGCAAAGATAAAACTAAAATCCAAGTCTCCTGACTTAGCCAAATCTATCATACAGACATAGCACATAAAAACTTGCTTTTAAGCTTTCTAGGTTTTAATATGTTAGCCTTTCTCCCTCCCTCCTTATCTCCCTCTGCTGGTGTTCCCATCACTGAAAGCTCACAAGATACCTTGGAGTTCACAGGCTAGATTTCCTTCTTAAGGACCATGCCTTAAATTGACTGGCCAACACTAGGTCCCAGATCAAGCCCTACTTGGTCTTTCTTTGGACCCTGATTGCCCAGAGTGAATGTAAAATAGAAATGTTTTTGTTTTGGTCAGAAACCCAAGGAGTCTTGCCCTCCCAGACTGACACTTTTTTGATGAGGTTAAAGAGGTCATCCTCTGCCTCATTTCTTATCTGGCCTCAATCACTGCATCACTCAAACTGAGACTTGTTAAAGACATAGCTTAGAAAAGTGAATGATGAATTGGCTAGGTGGTGCAGTGAACAGAGCACCAGCACTGGAGTCAGGAGGACCTGAGTTCAAATTTGGCCTCAGACACTTAACACTTACTAGCTGTGTGACCTTGGGCAAGTCACTTAACCCCAACTGCCCTGCCTTCCTCTCTCCAACAGGCAAAAACCAAATAAAAAACAATAAAAAGGTCAAGATCTCTCACTATATCCAGGGCCACCTCCAGTCATCCTGATCTACAGCTCAGCTCTATCTGCAAGTCCATTTTAGGACTTGACATTAACCTCAGACTTAGCACAGTCCCTTGGGCACAGTGGGAACTGTGGAAGAGCAGGCCCCACTCTCCAACCCTGCTGCCCACTCTCTGATCTCCATCCAACTACCCTTCAATGTCCCACTCCATATGTGCCCACTACTTTGCACTGTTCCCTTTGGAATTTCCATTCTATAATTAAGAAACCCCACTCCATTTTAAACTTCTTCCTTTCATTCCCCTTCCATTTGCTGGCACACTCAGAAACATGGCTTCCTCATATCACACTGCTATGCTGGCCTTCTTTTCTGGTCCCAACTGGACCTTCTCTCATCTCCCTTAACTCACTGATCTCAGAGAGGGAATCAATCCTTTCTCCCTTTGCTAATTCCAGACTCTCTCCCTCCTACCTCCTCTGTAGTTCACTCCATCCAAATTTATCACCCAATTCAGATCCAGTACAGGTTTTTGGTCTGTTCTCCCCTAATAGTCCTAAGGATATTCTTCTCACTTTTTCCTCAATGAGCTGTGTCTAGTTCAGTCTTCCTCTCCATGCAAACTCCTGCCCTAAGACCATTAAACTTTATATGTGTGTGTATGTATACATATGTATGTATGTATATATGTATATGTATATATGTACACACACACATATATACTCTCAAATATTTTAGACTTCTAGTTCCTTACTCAATCTGCATTTCTCTCAGTTGCATACTGAAACAGTCACACCCTCCCATCTTCCGGGACAGTCACACCCTCCCATCTTCCTATCACCCACAAATACTCCACTTCCTCAGTAAATCAGCAACTAGTATCTACAACAGGCCAGACACTTTACTGAGCATGGAGGATATAAATAAAAATAATGAAACAATGCCCACTCTCAAGAAGCAGATGTTCCTTTAACCCCAATCCTTGTACTTTCAGCACTTTCTCAGGCCATCACTCCTTCTCTGGATGCACTCTCATCTCTTCCAAGCTCCACTCCTAAAAATGAACCAGTTCATCCTTATACTGCCCTTTTCTAATAGAATCCCTTGCTCCCTTCTCTTTGCACATAGGATAAATAAAGCCAGAGTATTCTCAGTTACAGACCTAGTCTTATACTTTACCAAGAAAACCAAGGCCATTCACCTCAAGTTTCTTCTCCCCTTCTCATCATATAACCCCTTAAAATCATACCGCACAAAATACTAGAAACTTTTCCAATAAATACAAGAGTAAAGCAAGGACACTCTTATTTCCTCATATAATTATATAAATGCTAGCAACAGAAATAAAACAAAAGAAAAAATTAAGAACATAAATATAGGCAAAGAGGAGATTTCATATATTTACTGATGATATGGTTTATACTTTAAAAATCCCAGGGAATAAACCAAGAAAATATCAGAGGCATTTAATAGTTTCATTAAGGTTGTAAGTCACAAAATAAACTCCATGCACACACACACACACACACACACACACACATGCAAAAACACAGAGCACTTCTGTATACTAACGCAGAATATAAGAAGCAACAGAAAAAAGTTAAAAACTGAAACATAATGCAAAAAAAATGCTAAATATAGAAAATATTTGATAGTCCATTTACCAAAATACAATCAATACCTGACACAGATAAAAATTATAAAATGCTACTAATAGCAATAAAGAATTTAAAGAACTGGAGTGTCAACTGCTGGACTATACCTATATAACAAAAATGACAATACTAATGAAATCAATTTACAAACCTCGTTTTATACCGAGTTTGCCGATTTTTTTCTCTTCTCTATTGAAAAAAGAATCATTGTCATGGAGGCTGACTGAGAAGGAGGAAAGAGGGCAATACAAGGGAAAATGTGGGAAATGTAAATACAAAAGATATCCATAAAATGATTTTAAAAAGAAAATAGGAATGAATAAAAATCAAAGTTCTGGACCACAAACTACTAAAAGTAATCATCATAAAAACCATCAATGGAACAAATTAGTCAAGATATGGAAGAATCAGAAAATGAGCACAACACCACAGTATCTGATAAACCAAAACATGAATTCCCTCGGAAAGACCTCCCTATTTGACAAGAATTGCTCTGAAAAACAGAAGTCTCAAAAATCAAGTTTAAACTAATATCATACACCATGTAATCTAAAATGGATTTATGACCTACAATATTTCATTTATAATATTTACATTTATATTATTTTATTTTTAATAAGCATTTCTTTTTCCCTCATTCCCTCAATTAAAAGGAAATAAAAAAGTTGAGAAAAATGAATTAGATCTGGCAATTATGAAATGAATGCTAGCACTAGAATAAGCAGTTTTTACTGAATGATGAGGCCAGAAGCCAAAATGCCAAGGCTTTAGTTCAGAGAAGTGCAGGCACTGAACATAAATGGTTTAGAGTTTGACTAAGAAAAGAAGGAAAGACATAGGGCACAGAGAGCAAAAATGACATCATGCAGAAAGGGTTTTTCAGAGGTGGAGAGATGAAACAGGTGGCATTCTATACATCATAAAGTCTGCAAACAAAGGTGTGCAAGACAGATTCCACACATGTAAACAAAGGTGTGCAGCAGAGTGCTGAAGCAAGTAATATAAGGCTAGAAAAGTCAAGTGGTCTCAGACTGAAAATGACCCTAAATACCAAGAAAGACATGAACTTGGGCAATAAAAAACTACTAAAGCCTGCTCAGCAAACATGAGGTGAGCAGATCTGTGCTTATTCTAACAGAAGTGTGAAAGGTATATTAAGAAGGGGACAAATTGTTTGGAAGCTTTTGAAGTCATTACATAAATGATAATAAAGACACAGCACTTAGTGCAATGCCTGGCACAGTAGATGTTTAATAAATGCTTGCTGGAGCATTCAAGAAGTTCTATTGGGATAGTGACACTGAAAGCTGAGAAGAGACAAATGTGAGACTTTGCTAGATAAAATTGGCAAGGACTTAGTAACTAAATGGAAATTAGAGTTAAAGAAAAGGGAAGAAAAATTCAAGGGATAACTCCAAGGTTTTGAACAAGGAGCAAATAAATGATGGCCCACAAACACAAACAGTAAAAGCATAAAAAAATAAAAGCTTGGGGGAGAAACATAAGCTCAGTTCTAGACCCTGAGTTTAAGGTGCTCAGTGACATGCAAGCAGAGATGGCCTATAATCATTTGAGAATAAAGGTCTAAAACTCAATTTAGAGGTATAAGACAGGTAATACCAGCACGCAGGAGGGTTGTTAGCACAGGTTCACTCTTGCTTGATCTGGTCAGACATAAAGACAGCTTCGGAGGGATTAATAATGTTATTCTATTCTAGTCTAGACTTCTCACAAGAGAGTTGCTGATAATGGGAACACCAATGCCTATTCCCCAGTCCCCCTTCTTGCAGGGGCTGGCAAGAAGGGGTGGGGGTGAGGAGGTGGGGGGAATCACTCCTACGTCTTGATGGGGTCAATCGAGACAGGCACAGCTGGTGCACTCTCCTAAATTCAATCAAGCCTCAATGGCAGCCAGTTGAGGCAAACACAGATTCTCCCCAAGACTTGATAGGGGATGATCAAGGCACACACAGCACTTCAGCTTATACATTCAACCCTAAGGGTTCCCCACTCACTGACCAATGCACACCTGCTTTATAGGGCAACAGAAAAAGAAGTCATATTGCCAGTAATAACTGTTATATCTCACTGTGCAATTGCAGTGGATATTTATAATTTAAGTACAAATTTTTATATTATTTATCATTACATAATGCTGTGCAAGCAGGAGGAGACAGAGAAGGAATTAATTAATTGGTGGGAAAATAACCAGGTGAGAGCAGGTTGTATGAAGCCAAGAAAGAACATGTAGGATAGTTTCTTAATTTGTGGTCCACTGACTCCTCCAAAAGATCCATGGTTATATTTCAAAGGTCTGTAGACTTGGATAGGGGGGAAACATTTTGTATCTTTATTTTCACTAAAATCTCACTAAAACTTGACATCTCTTTCAATTATGTTTTTAAAACCTGTTCTGAGAAGATGATAAACTTTGCCAGACTGCAAAAGGGCCCTAAGACACACACACACGAAAAAAAAAAGTTTAAGAATCCCTGATCTAAGAAGATTGGATGGTCAATAGCAGAGCTACTACTGCCAATTTGGGTACCTAAGGAAAACATGAAAAAAGTGCCCTCAAATTAACTCTCTAATTCATGATGTGAAAACAAGGCAAGAAGTAATTAAGATACATTTAGTTGAGTGGGAAGGAGAATTAGTTACTAAAGGAGCTTACAGATGGATGTTGTTAACAATTTGAGCCATCTGGTAGTTTCCAATTTTAACTAATTATTGTTTCTAACTAAGTGTTAAGCTCAATTGTTTTTGTACTGACCTATCAACATGAGGGTTAATTCAATTTGAAATAGCTCTCCAATCCTTCCATAGATCAATGATCTCATTTACACTGGTTTTCCTTGCAAAAAAGATGCCACCCTACTCTGTGTGCCTCTAGTTCAAAATTTTCCCATAAATTTATATAGTGTGTTCACACTTCTCCCAAATTCAAGTTCTTCCTGGAAGGGTAAGGAGTTCCCCTTGTCTTCCCCAAACCACCAAGAGCCAAAAACAATTGCCACAAAAATCCTTATACTTCATCCCCTCTGCCTTCCAGCATCTATAATTTTTAGATTGTAAACTCATGGAGGGCAACTACTGGATTTCTTTTTATTAACTGTATCCCTACTGTTTAGTTCAGTGTTGTAGGTACTTAATAAATGCTGAATGGATTGGAGTTACAATAGGATTACAGAACCTAGAACAGAGAGGAACCTTGTTGGTCACTTAATCTAACACTTTTTATTTGATAGATGAGGAAAAGGTTGAATATGGAATTGAAATGGAGTAGATGAGGAAATTGAGACTAACCAAGGCAGGTGACTTGCCCAAGATCTCATGTTTGTGTGACAGACCAGGACTAAAGAGAGATAAGGGTCAACTGGTGCTTAGTGAGGAGGAGAGGCTCATTCTAGCCCCCTCTTCCCATTCCTCCCCTCCTTTCTGTTTTCTGCTTCCCTCCTCCCATTGACTGACTCTTGAGGCTGAGATGACAAGTAAAGCAGTCATATATATATATATATATATATATATATACATCCCAGAACTTTGTAAGGGCTAGGCTATCCTGGCCACTGGAGTTGGAGATCCTGGGTTTGAATTCCTCCTTTACTAATACTAATTTAATACTAATTGAGTGGCCAAATCACTTAAGTGGCAAGTCCAAGATTAAGCCAGTTCATCTAGCTCTCTCAGTGACCACCATGTAGGCTGCTGGTGCTTAGAAGTTTCTTTTGTGAAAGTCCACTTTAATGTTTCATTCAAACCATGGCTAACAATTAAAATGTGTGTGCCAGTGTTTGGATGTCCCATAAAGGGGGCAAGCGGGCAACAACTTGGAAAGGTGATCTAATAAATTGGAACTTATTTGTACAACCTCTACACTAGTCTTACAGGAGCAAGATTTATGAGAAACAAACATTGAGCCAAAGAAAAACAGAGAAAGACAGAGAGACAGAGAGAGCAAAGAGAATGTATCATCACCAGGGTTTCTCACTCTGTCCATCAAAACAGGTCAGTAACACTATGGGAAACTACCCAGTAAACATCAAGGCAAGGCATCTGCCATTCCTGTGACCTGCTCTTGAAAGAAAAAACACAAACAACCCCAAATGTGTGAGGCCTGAGAGAGTCCCAGGGTAGCTTGGCCTCTACAAAATTCTGGGATGTATATATGTGACTGCTCTACTTGCCATCTCAGCCGCAAGAAATACTGTGATTTAAGGACACCTGAACTAGCAGATATCATAGAACCACAGACAGAGCTGGAAGGCACTTTGGAGGCCATTCCCATCATTTCACCAATGAGTAAACCAAGGCCAAGGAAGGTGAAGGTACTTGTCACAGAGGGAGTTACAGATGGCATTTCAGGTCCTCTGACTCTAAATCTCACTCTTTCCCCCCTACTACACTGTTCTTCAGATCCCCAAACAAAGCCAGTGGCACCCACTACAGAGGGATTTTTAGCCTGAATTAATGTTATGGGAATCTGAAGATCTTCCCTGCCCCTAGGCCCTTTGATAGGCTTAAGTGGCTCTGAGAACCTTCCCTGATTTGAAAGTGTACTTGCCCCCTAATAGCCTGAATGTGGTCACATGGAACCTGTGGCAGGAGGCTTGTTCTTCAGGAATGCCCACACCTTATTATGTTGTGATTAGGCAGGAGAAGGCTATATATACCCTGATGTGAGGTTGTGCTTTGGGGTTCATTTTGGAATCTAGAGTTGTGTGATTTGGCCAGACGAGACTCTGAGGAGCCATCGAACCCCCCAGCTTTGTAAACCCTGATGTTGGTGCTTCCCTTTCTGGTAACTGACTAGGTACGGATGTAATGGTCAGATGGTTGGAAGCCCTGTCTGCAGATCTGTTTATTTGTCTGTCTATAACTTCTGCTTGTAACTTCTGTTTGTATCATTTGAAGTTCAGGGTGCTGACTTTTTCCCTTGAACTAGGTAAATGATATATGTTTGATTGATTAAAGTAAGACTGTTAACCCATTGTGAGTTGCTTTCCTTTAGAAAAGCAGATCTAAGAACCCATGCTAGCAGCCATCCTGGGCATGCTAGGGTGCTTGCTGATACAATTATCCAAGTCAGTTCTGAGTTTACCAAATAACTGGTCACAATTCCTTAAGACAACACCTGTCTCTAAACTGCCTGCCTTTGTTTTTTTTTTTTTTTTGGTTAATTTAGATGGTGTTTAACATAATATATAGCAACACAGTCCTTAGATCAAACTTAAAAGAAGATAAAATGTAGACCAATGGCTGTAATAAAACATCTGTGCATATGCTAATCTAGAGTCAAATCTACAAATCCAGTGAATTCTTTATTTTTTCTGTTCTTCTGTATCTGAGGTTCTGTTAGACCCTTCACAGTCTAGGTAGTGATTTACTGAATTGGTCAACATCGTAGATCTTTTTCTTAGTGTTAAAAAATGGCCTAATTTTTCACATTAGGATGTGTCAAGTGACAAATCATGCAATTCTTTATTAATGGGCACTTACAAATATGACTTAACCAGGATTTTAAATAAATCAGTCTAGAAAGTCTAGGAAAAAAAGGAAAAATATATGGATTTTTAGAGAGAGGTATTTCCTTAGGGATAAATCATACTAATGAAGGATGGGTAAAATCTTTCACTAAACTTTTTTGGAGTATCTCAATTTCTGATTTAATCAATGTAATCTTTTTTTCAAATCTTTTCCAAAAAAGCAACTTCCTCTCTAATATGCAGATCTGCAACTGCATGAATGATTGAAAAACACTTATTAAGCACTTACTGCATACAAAATACTATGCTCAGTGAAATGAGACAGAACCTGCGGTTCTCAAGGAGCTCAATTTCTAATGGGAAAGATATATAAAGAAAGGGTTAGTTTAAGGGGCTATGGAAATGTCCAGTGGTCCTGATATAAAATAATCCTTGACTGAAGAATATAAAGACGTTTTTTTCCTGACAGAGGCAACTGTCAGCCAGCATGTCTAATGGAGTTGCTTGTGAGATAAATGATTATTAATAACCAATGATTCGGGGAGATTCAGAGTCCCCTGCTTTACTAAAGTCCTGATTTTAAAAGTTCAAAGTTTAAAAGTTCAGTCTCTCGAAAGACATTACTGATATTACTGAGATATTAACTTCTCTATCTGACCCAATCTAACCCTACAATTATTTATTACTATAGTGCAGCAGATAGAACTCTAGGCCTTGTTATGGGAATCTGAAGATCTTCCCTGCCCCTAGGCCCTTTGCTTAGGTGACTTAAGTGACTCTGAGAACCTTCCCAGATTTGAAAGTATACTCTGCCTCCTAACAGGCTGAATGTGGTCACGTGGAGCCTGTGGAAGGAGGCTTGTTCTTCAGGAATGCCCAGGCCTTATTACTTTATAATTGGGCAGTGGGTCAAGAGGGCTGTGGCATTCTCTGATCCAGGAGAAGGCTATATATAACCTGATGTGAGTTTTTGCTTTGGGGCTCACTTTGAAAAGAGTTGTGTGATTTGGCCAGACAAGACTCTGGGCAGTCCTTGAGCCCCCCGGCTTTGAAAAACCCAGATGTTGGTGCTTCCCTCTCTGGTAACTGAATAGGTATGGATATAATGGTCAGACACTAGAGGCCCGTCTGCTGATCTGTTTCTCTGTCTGCTTGTAACTTATGTTTGCATTCTCTAAAGTTCAGGGTGCTGACTTTTCCCCCTGAACTAGGTAAATGATATATGTTTGACTGATTAAAGTAAGATTGCTAGGGTGCTTGCTGATACAAATGGCATCACAAACAGCATCTGCGAGCTAAAAGGGAAGTATGGGGGCTGGGATAATTGTTTGTTTCCCAGTTGTGATAGCTGTGACTCTGTGGAGCCATGGAACCGGAAAGCAGAACTGCCTGCATGTCGACTTCGCTGAGGTAAGAGCAGGAATGGTGAGCTGCCTGCATCGGGACTGGGACAGAAGCCAAGATAGGCTGCTTCTTCTCAAATGGAGATTAGTCTCCAGTCTTAAACAAAGTCATTCATTTGGTCAATCACAGAGCACAAAGAAAACTCAAAGGCTTCCCACCCCTGAATTTCAAAAGGGGCGGGAGAACACAAAAGGCCATCCACCCTTAAGTTAAAACAAGGTTAAGATATCATCTCAGCATTGAAAACCCAAGGAAAGGGCCTTCTTTCATCTTCACTCAAGGCAAGCCCTCAGCAATCTCAGTTCCTGGGGAGACAACGCTCAACAAAGCCATAGCCAGTGTCCTCATCAAGTCACTCTCTGCCTGTAGAATAGTCCAAGAACCCCTGAAAACATCAGCAAG
>CM053585.1:333913423-333958127 GCA_028646515.1 Pseudochirops corinnae | reverse complement strand
CTCGGCTTGGGCCTCTCTCCCAATTCACGGCTCCTCCCAGTTCAGCCCTCTCTCTTCCCATCAACAAGTCCATCCCACAAGTGGGATTCACAAGCTCTGGGTTTTAACACTCAACCCAAAAACCAAGCCAATACAGGGGCATCTCCAAATTCCATTACCAATACAGGCCTGGAGTCAAGAAGACCTGAGTTCAAATCCAGTCTCAGGTATTTACTGGGTGTGTAACCCTGGGCAAGTCACTTAACTCTATTTGACTCAATTTCCTCATCTATAAAATGAGCTGGAGAAGGAAGTGGCAAATCACTCCAGTGTCTTTGCCAAGAAAACCCAAAATGGGTTACAAAAAGTCAGATATGACAGAAAAATTACTTAACAACGAAGCAAGGGAGTGAAACTGTCAAACCTGTACTTTTAGAAGGATGATTTGGCAATCGTGTAAAGAGTAGACTGGAGACATGAGAGTGAAAACAGACCAATCAGGAGCTGATTACCATGATACAGGAAAAAGGTGGTGAAAGTCTAATAAAGTATGGAAGAATAAGGAGATCAATGCAAAGCATTGTGGAGAAGAACTGATAAGTCTGAGTATGCATGCAAGGTGAGAAAGGAGTTATCCCTCACCTGTCCTCACTCAGGAAGGCTTGGAAATTGTACACTGGGTGACGAGAAACATGGCAGTGCCCTTGATAGAGAACAAAGAACTTTGAAGAAGGGGAGAGTTTAGAGAAGATGAATGGAGACATGGAGTTTGAAATGCCTCCAGGATATCCAAGTGGAGATTCCCATAGTCTGTTGATGAAAGACTAACTCATGAGTCAGATTAGGGTTACGTGCATACATGTGAGTGTTCTCTGCATAGAGACAATAATAGGATTCATGAAAGCTGATGAGATTTCCCAAAATGAGGAGGCAGAGAGAGAAAACATGAGACAGCTCAACCAGAACCTTCAGCATCAGATTCCCATCAGCATTTCAGGAAAACAAATCATTATGGCCTGCCTGCAGGTAAGGGGCTTGGCCAACAGAGCACTGGACCTGGGGTCAAAAAGACCAGAGTCTAAATCCAGCTCCAGACACTTACTAGCTGTGTAACTATGAGCAAGTTAACCTCTCTCTGCCTCAGTTTCCTCATCTGTAAAATGGGTATAGTAAGAGCATTTATCTCATAGGGTTGTTGCAAAGATCAGAGGGGATAATGTTTTACACTTTACAAGCACTTTTCAAACCTTAAAGCACTACATAAATACAAGCTTTGGAGGGATTAATAATCTTATTCTATTCTTCTTATTATTATATCTTATAAGATATTATATTATATATTATAATTATTATATTATAATTATTACATTATATATAATTATTATAATTTACTACTATCAGTAGTAGGAGGAGTAGGAGTAGTAGGAGTAGGAGTAGGAGGAGGAGGAGGAGGAGGAGGAGTAGTAGTAGTAGTAGTAGTAGTAGTAGTAGTAGTAGTAGTAGTAGTATCTTACTACATGTAGGACCAATTCCTGGAAACAAACTTTCTAATTCACAAGACAAAGACTACTAAAAAGCCTACCAAAAGATGGTGATATTTTGTCTTTGTAAATTGTGTTTCGCCTAATGAGCAGTTCTCCAGAATGCTCAGTAACTACGAAATAATGTTTTTTTTAAAATGTTTAAGGCTAGGAATAATAGGCAAAGGGGTCCTACCAAATTCCTTTTATGAAACAAATATGGTGCTAAACCAGGAAGAGCAAAAATAGAGAAAGAAAATTATTCTTGCAGATTTGCCGTTTTCATGTACAATCATCTTATTTTTATTATGTTGTTATGCAAATGTTTGCTTTATTCAATAAATTAAAAATAAAATAAATAAATGTAGGGGAAAAGAAAGAACACTATGGACTAGCTTCACCAATGAATGTGGATGCAAAAATTCTAAATAAAATGCTAGCTAGGAGATTACAACAATACAAAGGGTCTAGCAGAATCTCAGAGAAGAGAAAAATAACTCATCAAATTTGCAGAGTTGCCTATATATTAGCATCTATACAGATGTTTTTATCGCCATTGGTCTACATTTTACATTCTTCTTTTTAAGTTTGATCTAAGGCAGCGGTTCTCAACCTGTGGGTTGTGACCCCTTTGGGCATCAAATGACCCTGTCACAGGGGTCGCCTAAGACCATCGGAAAACATACTTCCCATGGTCTTAGGAACTGAGACACCATTCCTCTATCTGTCTCCAGGTGGGTTCACCCACATGCAGATACGCTCACATACGAGTATTAAAGGGTGGCGACATTAGGAAGGTTGAGAACCACTGCTCTAAGGACTATGTTGCTATGAATTATGTTAATCAGCAGCTAATTTCCAAGGAAGTTTGATGAGATGCTAATCTGATTTTTCTCATGGGATACTTACTGAAGGAAAAAGTAGGTGAGGTTTGTTGGAAAATATCCAAAATTTCACTGCACCAAACTGAATTGAAAAAAATGTTCAGCTATGCAGTCTCCAACTTCAAAAGTATCTTTCATCAATAACCTCTAGTCTGGACCCTAGTGATTTTGGTGCTTTAGGACAGAGATATCAAATACCTTGGGGCTTCATTGCTGTCCAGGACACTTCCAAATGAGGGCCGAACCAGATTAAATGTAATTGGGGAAAATTTAACAAAATAAATAAAAAGCAACAGAATATAGATAACGTTCATAGGTCTTTTTTCTAAATCAATATGTGGCCTGCAGGGATCCTTACACATAGTTTAGAAGCCCCTATTTCTATTTGAATTTGACACCACAGCTCTAAGGAATTCTCAGATGAAGAAATTCCCTCTACATGCTCTCTTTCTATCATACATGATGTCCTACTGTGCAGAAGTCCTTAATACATATCAAAGGAGACTATGATAAGACTCCAACAAACTGAAAAGATAAAATGAGGAAAGGACAAAAAGACAATATAAATGAGTCCCCTTTTCAGAAATGGATCTTTTCTGTGGGAGAAAAAAGTCTATACAATTAATGCACATAAAAGAAATCCTATTTTCCTACTGACTTAAGAGCATAAAACTGATACTGTATCCTGAGGAAACAGTTGGCTTAAAGACACTAAAATCATATGAAAGATTTTTTTAAATATGCTTAAATTATATACTTAAAGAAAACTTATAACTGTCTGTATCAGCAAGCACCCTAGCATACCCAGGATGGCTGCTAGCACAAGTTCTTAGATCTGCTTTTCTAAAGGAAAGCAACTCACAATGGGTTAACAATTGTACTATAATCAAACATATACCATTTACCTAATTCAGAGAAAAAAGTCAGCATCCTAAACTTCAGAGAATACAAACAGAAGTTACAAGCAGACAAATAAACAGATCAGCAGATAGAGCTTCCAACCGTCTGACCACTACATCCATACCTAGTTAGTTACCAGAGAGGGAAGCACCACCATCTGGGTTTCCAAAGCCCCCGGGGGGTTCAAGGGCTCCCCAGAGTCTCATCTGGCCAAATCACACAACCCTTTCCAAAGTGAGCCCCAAAGCAAAAACTCACATCAGGTTATATATAGCCTTCTCCTGGATCAAAGAATGTCACAGCCCTCTTGACCCACTGCCCAATCACAAAGTAATAAGGTATGGGCATTCCTGAAGAACAAGCCTCCCGCCACAGGCTCCATGTGACCACATTCAGCCTATTAGGGGACAGAGTATACTTTCAAATCAGGGAAGGTTCTCAGAGCCACTTAAGCCTATCAAAGGGCCTAGGGGCAGAGAAGATCTTCAGATTCCCATAACATTGCCTTATGACACATTGATGATAATAACATTTAAAATGAGTAGATATTTGATACAATTTTAATATTTGATATTAATATTAAAAATAATAGTTAAATAATACTTTTAAAAATACAAATTTTGGAGCACCTACGTGGCGCAGTGAATGGAGCACCATCCCTGAAGTAAGGAGGACCTGAGTTCAAATCTGGCCTCAGACACTTAACACTTACTAGCTGTGTGACCTTGGGCAAGGCACTTAACCCCAATTGCCCTCCAAAAAGAAAAAAACACAAATTTAGAAGTCCACTAGAATTTTATTTTTGGAGGGGGGAAGGCAGGGAAATTGTGGTTAAGTGATTTGCCCAAGGTCACAGGGCTAGAAAGTATTAAGTGTCTGAGGCTGCATTTGAACTCAGGTCCTCCTGACTCCAGTGCTCTATTTGCTGCACCACTTAGCCACCCCCTTTACTATACTGGAATTTAAGGCACTCTTTCACCAAATACTTAGTTCCCTTTAGGCTCAATTCTTGTGCAAAGAAAATACATCTCTAAGCTATGATCAAGATTTAACAAGATACCCAACTCTCTGCCCACTCCCCCGTACTACTTAGTCCATTATTAATATTCAGTCATTTTCAGCCATATCCAGCTCTTCACAACTCCATCAAGTATTTCTTGGCTGAGGTACTGGAGTGGTTTGCTATTTCCTTCTCCCATTCATTTAACAGATAAGGAAACTGAGGCAAACATGGTTAAGTGACTTGCCCAGGATCATACAGCTAATAAGTTTCTGAGGCCAAATTTGAACTCAAGAAGACACGTCTTCTGATTGCAGGTCTGGCAGTCCATCCACTGTGCCATGTAGTTACCTGTTTGGTCCATCAGATTCAGTCAATCACCATCCTTTAAACGTTTTGAGACACCGCTTTACCACAAGGTAAACAATAAGCCTGAAAATCTCACTATCTCATCATTCAGTTAACTGTTTATCTAATACGTCATACGCATAGTTTTCGTTGCTGTCAACAGAGGAGCCAAGAGATAGAAGGTTCACTTGAGAGAACATCCAGGGGTACTGTTTGATCAAAACAGAGTGTCCTGAATACCCAAAAGGTATTCATACCAACTAGGGCTGGAGAGGTAGATTGGGGCAGTTATGGTTGTACTCAGATGTCACTAGATGTGACAGATGTCACCAAATGGATTTTAAGCAGGAGAGAGCCATGTCTTAAAATGCTTTTGAAAGCTAGGTGAAGGCTGCGTTGGAAAGAAGATAGATTAGACATCAAGGCTATCCCAACAGTCCCAACCAAAGGTAAAGACATACTGAGTGTAGTAGAAAGGGAAGGATTTGAGAGGGTTAAAAAATACCCTGATTCGGTGATCATATGGAATTGCCCTGGCATTACAAATGCTTTTCTCACAGGACTCACATTACTATCTGATACCAAGTACTGATTAAATTTAGAATTTCACTGTTGCCTTCATCATCACTTGACAATCAGAAAAGGAATCTAACGCAATAATGAAAGTCTCTCATAATAAATAATACCCAGATGTATTCACATCTGTTAGCTAGAGATTACTCTAAAATTAAAGGAAACATCTGAAGACAGGCTTGGTTGTTGTGTTTTGTTTTGTTTTTTATTAGAATTCTGATGACAGAGAAAGACTTTGATTAATTGAAACTATATCGACAAAAACTTCAAAGAGATATATACGGCTTGATTAAGATCTTTATGCCTATTACAATTAATACAATTACATAAAAATTAAAAAACAATTCCTTCTGAGTTTCTTTTTTTTTTCCTCTCAGCAATTTTTGGATTATTTCTACTTGGCCTGATTATCCTAAGCCAGAGGTACCAAACATTGACTGCACAATTATTCCAGAGTTCTGCTGGAACCACAATAAATTGCAATTGGAAGATATTTAAGTCAATAAAATACAACAGAACATATAAATACACACATACACACATATGTGTTTTTCTAAGTTACACACATTATATTTGAATTTGACACCAGGGTTCTAAGCAACTTAAGTAAATTAAAGTCAAGGGAGTCAAGCTAGAGAAGAGGAAACTCAGACAGAAAAACTGAGAATTTGAAGGATTTTTAAGTCACAAGGCATTTACTAAGTACTTACAACGTACCAGTTATTGTACTAAACCCTGAGAATAAAAATACAAACAGAATGATAGTCCCTGTCCTGGAGAAGTTTACCTTTTAATGAGGGAAGAGGGCATAGAAAAAAAAAGCTTAGAATATCAAGAGAGTCCAGAGAGTACCAAGAAGAGGCATGATGACATGGCTGGCCTTGGTGTCTTTCTTATATAACAGAATATTATATTCTCATATAATAGATGGGAAAAATAATGCAATCAGAGGAAGAGCCCAAAAGGGCAGAGGATACTCCTATTGTCCTACAATAAGAAGTCCAGGATGAAGTGAACTTCTGGGGTATCTTTGGAATGGCAGAAAAAGTGTCACATGGAAGCCAGATTAGCATTGGTCTCCTTGGACACAAAACAAGGTCCATCTGAATCACAGAACTAAAAGCAATAGGTAAACATTTCAAAGGAACAAATAATAAGAGCTAGCAGTTATATAGTGCCTAAAATGTGTCAGAAACTGTATTAAACATATACTTTAATTATAAACATTATAATTATAAATAATATATTAATTATAAATATTATTTTATTTTATCCTCACAACCATCCTGGGAAGTAGATGCTATAATTCTACCCATTTTACAATTAAGGAAACTCAGGCAAAAGTTATGTGATTTATCCAGTCACACAACTACTGCGTGTGAAACCAAATTTGAACAAAGGTCTTCCTAATTCAAAGTTCAGAGTTCTATCCACTGCACAACCTAGCCCAAGCTTCTAGCTAAGTGCGACATAATAAAAAATTCCCTAAAATATGTGAACTATCCAAAAGTCCATGGGATATCCTAGAGATAGTGGGCTATGCAGCTCTTTTTGTGGTGGCCAAGAACTGGAAACTAAGGGGATGCCCATCAACTGGTGAATGACTGAACAAGTTGTGGTATATGAATATAATAGAATACTATTGTTCCATAAGAAATGATGATTAGGATGACTTGAGAAAAACCTAGAATAACTTCCATGAACTGATGCTGAGTGAAGTGAGCAGAACCAGGAGAACACTGTAAACAGTAACAGCAACATTGTGAGATGGCTAACTTTGATAGACTTAGCTCTTCTCAGCAATGCAAGGATCTAAGACAATTCCAAATGATTCATGATGGAAAATGCCATCCATATCCAGAGAAAGAACTATGGATCTGAATGCAGATAGCAGAATACTATTTGCTCTCTTTTTTTTGTTTGTTTCTTCTTTCTTGTGGTTCTTCCCCATTAGTTCTAATTCTTCTTTACAACACAACTAATGTGAAAATATGTTTAAATATTAATATATATGTAGAGCCTATATCAGATTGCATTCCATCTTGGAGAGGGAGAAGGGAAGAGAGGGGAAGAACATTTAGAACTCAAAATCTTATGGAAGTGAATGTTAAAAACTAAAAGTAAATTAATTATTTTTTTTTAAATGGGCTCCGGCCCCATCATACCTTCCCAGATTTTCAAACAACAAATGAGCACTTATTAAATGCTGTTAATGAGATCCTTTTTTCAGCTACGGATTGGAGTAGAGGGTCTCTGAAGTCCCATTCAACATCTGTGATGACTATAAAGAAGATTTGATTTATTTTTCTCCCTCACGAGGAATGACAACTTGACATCTACAATGATACTGGCCCAATTCTACATTTAGACAGTATATGTGAATGTATGTGTGTGGATGGTGGGGTGGGTGTGGGAGAACCATTGGTAAATAAACATAAATAAAATATTCTAGAATATTCTTCCCCTTTATATGCTATACCATGTTTTCCCTACATTCCATCCCTTGCCTCTTCACATTCATGGGCTTTCCTCTACACCGGTAATGCACTTATTCTTCTTTCACTTCCAGTTCCTCTTAGAATCTTTATCTTCATTCAATATTCTATTTAGCTTAAGGTCTACTTCCCATCAGAAGCCTTTCCTGATTACTCCCTCCTAAGCCAAACCTGGTTGTAAATGGTTTCTCTCCCAGCTAAAATGCCCTTTCATTCACTTATCAGTATACAGGTTGCATCCAGGTTCCCCAGTGGAATGTAAGGTAAGCTCCTTGAGGGGAGAGGCTGTGTCATTTTTGATTTTGTAGTCATTATACTCAACACAGTGCCTTAAACAAAGAAGGCATTTAATAAATGTTAGCTGAATTAAATTGGGGGGAAAAAAGGCAGACATGTTAACTTTGCTAGGACACCAGAATTTCATTTTATACTATCTTTTTTACCAAGAACCTTCTACTTGAAGACCTGCTGGAAAGAGGATTTCGCATGCAACCCATTAGTTTCACCCATGAAACTAATTTGTTGATTGAGAGACAGAGACAGAGAGACAGAAAATACAGATAGACGATAGATAATAATATATTTGAGGTTTTAAAAGTGATTGTTCTAAGCCAGATTGTTCTAAGCCATGCACAATTACATCTGAGTTCTGCTGGAACTAGATTAAATGGTACTTGGGAAATATTTAACAAAATAAATAAAAATACAATAGATGATATATTTAATGTTAATCTGTGTTTTTTTCTAAGTCAATAAATCATCTCATTTGATCCTTACATTAACCCTGAGAGGTACATGTTATCATTTAATCCTCATTTTAAAGTTGAGAAAACTAAGGCTCTGAAAAACAGTAATCTGCCTAGTCACACAGTTATTGTCTGAGGCTGAATTTGAGTTGGGATCCAAGTACAATGTTCTTTGTCATTTATGTGTGATTAAAAACAGACATACAAATGACATTATACACAGAGCACAAATATGTACCCAGGTTCAGGTTCAATTCATTTGGTTCTTTATCACTGGCATATCCTACTTACTAATAGCCATCCCTGTGTAATCAGAACTTTCTAGGATTTTTGAAACATTAAGTTTTCTATTAAGTTCCAGCAAAGCCATTGTCAGTCAAAATATCTATCAGTCTTTTCATTGCAGACAAGTAAGACTGTGCTTCAATCACCTTAAATATGCCTTCATGGACTTTTGAAAAATATTTTATTTGGCAATAATAGTCAATTAATGTGAATTAGTGTGAAATGATGCCCCAGCCCCAGAAAGTATTAAGATTCAGCCAAAGGAAATAAAGCACAGACAAAAATAGACTCAGTCTGCATGCAGTAGAAAAGGTGGAAGGGAATAAGCACTTATTAAATATCTACCTACTAAATGTCAAGCACTGTGCTAAGTACTTTAAAAATGTTATCTCAATTGTTACGGAGAAAAGAAAAAAAAAGAAATCAATGAGTGAAAATGACAGAAACTAAAACAATGTCTTTATCAATCTGAAACCAGATTGTACTCCTACTCAACCTTGGCATGTGCTCTCTCTGCAGTAAATTAACCGGGAAGCCTGATGATCATTATTAAATAAGGCTTTCAGCAGAAAATATTCTTTGATATAGGATGTATTAAGCAAATGAATTAATCATTCAAAATCACCAAAGAATAGCTGTAACCTGCTAAATCACAGCTGAAACTGGAACTGCCTCTATAATGTCATTCTGACGATCCCCCAGCCAAGTTATATATACAAGAAGTTATCTGGCTCAATAGTGGCATTTGGGCAGTCAGTTTCTACAGGGCATGAGGCATATGGGCAGACTGGGACATATTCAAGCTTGTGCCTACAAGTATACAGAAAAAGAAAAACCCCAGACAAGGGACAGGGAGTAGTACTTGGTTTAGTGACACAATGACCAAGTGATCCACAAGGACCCATTAGGTTTCAGACTTCAATCAACAAACATTTGTTAAAAGCTTACTGGTACCAAACATTGTGGTATTAGAGAAATAAAAACAGGCAAAAACTGTGATTACAAAGACAAAACTACTCTCTGTCCTCAAAGACCTTCCATTCTATCTAATTAATCCAGGGTAAAATTAATAATACTAACAAAATTTTAAATTGCTATATATGTTTAATACAGAAAAAAAAAGCTTCAAAGGGTTTGTATTGGGGAAATAAATTCTTGCACTTAGTAATTTTTGTCGCTATTTTGACACATTTAAATTATGCAATGCTAACTGAAAAGCACCTTTAAATACCTGTATCTCAGATATACCACTTTTATTAAGCAAAAATTCTACTCTTTCTCTAAGTTCAGTTAGTAACACAGGCTTTCTTTTTGTAACATCTGTTAGAGCAGCGGTTCTCAACCTGTGGGTTATGTTCAATTTGTAACAATGAAAATACATCCTGCATATCAGATATTTACATTATAATTCATAACAGTAGCAAAATTACAGTTATGAAGTAGCAACCAAAATAATTTTATGGTTGAGCATCACCACGACATGAGGAACTGTATTAAAGGGTCGCAGCATTAGGAAGGTTGAGAACCATTGTATTAGAGGAACATTATAAATCTGAAGAGCTAATCCCCTTAATATTTTTCATATCTTGAGATAAATAAATGAATTTTTAAAAACATTGCTCAAATATATTATGTGGGGAAAAAAGGTTTCTGAGAAGCAAAAATGTCTTGCTCTCATAAGGTTATTATCTCTTGGATTCTTCAAATATGATTTAAATAAAGAGCACTTTTATGTTCTTGTATAAGAGTCAATACCCTCCATTAAAAATAATCCAGAAGAATAAAGAAAATTTCCTTTCGAACCTTGTTCATAGTGTGGAAATAGAGAAAAAGATGATTAAGCTTTAAAGAAAAGCAGTCTTTGTATCCTTTTGCTAGCCTAAGTAAGGGTGGGGCGGAAAGAAAAGGGGAGGGGGGGGGTCAAGTTGAATCGACAACTTTTAAAAAATATGTTTTCAATGACTGTATTTCAATAATTGCTTTTCTTTATAATGCTTTGCATTTGACTTTATGCATTTAAAAAGATGATTCTGAGAAGGGGGTCGTAAGTTTCACCAGATTGCACAAGAGGATCATGACATTAAAAAAAAAAAATAACGAAGGTTTGGCTCCTATTTAGGGAAAGGATGATCCCTAGTGTGCAAAAGCAGCTGTCACAAGAAACCCAAAATTGCATCAGAAAACGATAATAATGATGCGTAGTAAAGCCCTACACAGCAGAACGTCGGTGGGTGGGCACGAGGCAAATAAATCTGGCTAAAAGCCTTCAGTTCGTACCGCACGCTCTCCCACTCGGCAGCCTAAGTCTGGCTGACCACGGGGGGTAAAGAAGGGGGTCTAGCTCTAGGACCGAAGGAAGGGGCACAAACCGGAGGAGAAATGTACAGGGCTTCATTTGCATAAGCACCCAAACATTGCTGACGTCACTGCGCACCCGCCTCGGCCCCGCCCAGATTTACTCCAGCCATTCTCCGAACAGGGATGAAGGGAAAAGGGACAGGGATGGGGAGGAGGCAAGCATCTGCTCTGAGCAGGCATCGTCTAACGTGGATGAATGTCTGGAAGCCGCAATCCGCGATTATAATAATAATCTTGCGGTGTAGACATTTACAATCATCATCACACACACCCCCCAACCACCTGTAAAAAAACAGCTTGTGATCTGGGGCTCAAAAAGCTGTGGATTCCACCCAAGGGTGACATTCAAGAGGCTGCGGTTGTTGTTCTTTCCTAAGTGGAAGGGGCGTTAAGACGGCCCAAGGCCCCTCCTAGACCAAAAGTTATTTCTGCCCCACGCAGCGCTCACACTCCCGCGCTGAAATGTGAATGAATTTAGGAGCGTGTCTGATGCCTCCATCCAGCCCATCCCCCGCCCCATCACCCACCCACGCACGCAGCGAGACCCGGCTACCGAGGACTACGTGGCCCTTCGAGGGGCTCCCCGGAGAAACGCGTACAGAACGGACCGTCCCCCCGCTGGGGTGATGGAGAGAAGGGGTCGCAGACGGCGGCCCCCCTCTCCGCTCCCACCTCTCATCGGCACACGGCAACCTCCTTAGCCAAAGCTTGGCCATAAGGGCCCAGCCCAAGCCCCCATTCCTCCCGGATAAGCGCCCCCTTTTCTGAGCCACCCTTGGGCAGATCCCTTCTCCGGGAGATGCTGCCACGGGGAATTTCCACGGGAGGCGGCCCCTCCGCTCGTGGTCCCTGGGTTTGTACACAGACACTCGTACACACTCATAGATACACACACGCACGAGAACAAACGCAGCCTCTCCCGCAGAAGCGATCACGCGCCCTTCCCCAGGAACCCGGAGTCTCGTGATGCGCCCTAAGTCGTCTGTCTCCTCTCCATCCCTCCATCCCTCCATCCTTCCCTCGCAGCCCAGGCCCGAGCTCCCCTTACCACGCAGCCGGGTCCGGGGCACACTCCCAGGAGCGGTGGCGGCGGGGGCAGCAGCAGCAGGGGCCCGCAGGCGGGCGGCGGCGGCGGGGGCGCCGGGGGCGGGGGCTGCGGCTGCGGCTGTCGGAGGGCTGGCGGCGGGGGCGGCGCGGGATGCTGCGGGCAGGCGGCCGCCGGGTGCGCGGTCTGCAGAGAATGGGTAGCGCTGTACACACTGATGTGCGCGCTTTCGTGGGTCGCGCCCTGGGTGTAGGTGCAGGTGTAGGTGTGGGTGTGGGTGTAGGTGTAGGCGTGTGTGTCGGTGAAGGCGAGGGAGCGCAGGATGAGCGAGTGTGTGTACGTGTGAGTGTGTGTGTATGTGTGTGACGGAGGCGCACATGGGCCCGGCCCTCCCATGAAGCGGCTGTTTAAAGGCAGCGAGAGGGAGAAGGAGGGGGACAGAGGGGAGGAGGGAGGGGAGGCGGCCGAGCTGGCGGGCAAGCCGAGGCTAGGCTGAGCCGGGGAGCCGCACCTCCGTCCGCCGCCCGCCGGGCTTGACGCAGAGACGTCCGCAGCGCCCACCCGCAGTATCCTCCCCGCGCCCTGGTTACGGGGCACGCAGAGCGCAGGCTGGACCAGGGCTGAGGGGGTCGGGGACTGCGGACTGAGCCGGGAGGATGCCGTGCAGCCCTGCACCCCCCTGCACCCTCGCCCCCTGCCGTGTCTGTGGCGGCAGCCGGGAGCGGTCAGGGCGTGACCTGCGAGCGCTTGGGGGTCACTGATGGGCCCTAGGGACCCCAAAGCGGCATCGGCCAGCTGGGTCGTGCTTCCGGCAGCTCCTGCAGCACAAAGACAAAAAAGACAAGCGCTCCCCACCCTCCGTGGTGGAGACACCCCGCACATGAATGTGCACTGGCCACCCTTCCTTCCGAACTAACCTAGGTTGAGCATTTGTATTAGAAATATCCGCGTTTATTCACTTGACACTTCTGCTCCTGTATGTTTTACATGTACTTGTCGCCCCAGTAGACTGTAAGCTGATGGAGAGCAGGGATTGTTTCATTTCTTTGTTATTTCCGTCACCAAGACCTAGCTCAAAGACCGCACACAATAAATATGTGCTTAATCAATGCATTCTGAGACTTCGTATATAAATATACACGGATAGCTTATACTTTATATACACACACATAATAAATACAAGGCAGGGAGGCTATTGGCTAGGGGAAAAGTGAAAGTTTAATTTAGAAGGAATTCCATAAAGTGAGAAGCTAAGGCTTCTAAGAGGAAAAGATGAGGGCTTTCTAGACACAGGGGACAAGTCAGCGATCGATTTATGTGGTTCTAGAAGGGGATGCAAGCACAAAGAAGGAACCATTCCTAGCCACAGGGAGTCTATGTTCTAAAGTAGGATACACACAATTATGTGTGTGTATGTATATATACATACATGTATGGATGTTGTTTCCTTGGGAAATATATGTATATATACATAGGTGTACATGGGTATATGCTGAGTCTGAGATATCTACAGGGCGTCCAGTTTCAAATATCCGGTAAGCAGTTTAAAGTGTGGGACTGAAGGTCAGGAGAGTGTCTGGGGCTGGTTATGTCCTTAAGTGAGTCATCTACATAGAGATGAAAAACTTATGGGAATGATGAGGTACAGGCTCTGGGAACCCCCTTCAACTCTGATTGAATCTTCCCATTTGATGGGCCATTTGCCTGAGGCTATAAGTTACTAGCCTAGCCCTCCATTATCCAGCTAGCCCTGACCCTGGATGCTCTCAAAATATCTATACCCAGATCTTTTCCATTGTCTCTCTCCATATCTCCTACCCTGCATCGCCCACCATGGCCCCTCCCCTCTCAGGGACTCCTCTCAGGTCCCAGCCACTGGTCTTGCTGAGGTGACTCCCTCTGCAGCCCCTCCCTCTAAGGTGATACCCACTCAGGCCTCAGGCCCTACCCCCACAGCAATCTTCCGGGTATTTCCTCTACTACCTCTTCCACTTCTCAGATGCCAGCTGACCTTCCCCCTTGCCAGTCGGATCCCTGGTCTCAAGGTCTGATCCAGCTCAGCCACAACCCCCAAGTCCCTCCCTCATAGGAAGTGGGACTTCCTATCACCCTTCCCAAGCCCCTGTCCCCACCGCACCTTCAGGACTTTTTCCATTAAGGGAAGTGCCTTTCTCTCCCAGTGGGACAACTAGAGTACATGTCCCATTCTCCATTTCAAATATCATCCAAGTTAAAGAAAAATTGGGGAGGTTCTCTGAACCACAAAGTTTTCTGATGGTTTGTTGTTGTTCCTTTTCTATTTTCTCATTCAGAGACCAGTCCTTGAAGTCTCTAAAGGACAGGGCTGATGATGAGATTGGCCTAATCCAGGGGTGGGGAACATGCTGCCTCAAGGCACATGTAGCCCTCTAGATCCTCAAGTGTGGCCTTTTGCTGAATCCTAACTTCACAGAACAAACCCTCTTAATAAAAATATTTGTTCTGTAAAACTTAGACTCAGTCAAAAGACTGCACCCAAGGACCTAGAAGATCACATGTGACCTCAAGACCAAAGGTGCTCCATCAGCCAGTGTAATGCCACGCACAAGCAGCTTTCCAGAGGACTGCTGCTGTGAACAGCTTTCAAGGTTCTGATTACATAGTATAAAGAACGCACCATTTATTCAATAAAAAATCAGAACAAAACATTCACAGAAAATCAAGGTACAGCATTCACAACATTACAACTTATCACAGAAAATCAAAATACAGCATTCATCATGTCACACCTCAACAACTTATCACTAAAATGGCCACATAGTTTTTACCACACTGATCACATAGTTAACAAAGCACAATCATTTTGTCAGTTAATCACTTAGTAACTCAATCATCCAATCATCCTTAAGGAGGTACTCCATCCCTGAGGTAGTCTCAATTGGAGATTAGTTTCCAATCATACACAAAATATTTTCATTTAGGCAACCACAAAATCCTGAAATCAGTCACAAAGTAAAGTAAGTCAAAGTTCTCCACCCCTAGGTCACAGTAAATCATAATCTTCTCAGTCCATATACACTTAGACAGTATCCAAGTAAAGTCTTCTTGCAGTTTGACTTGAGGCTGGCTCTCAGCTCCCCTGGTTCCCCTTCCATAGTCCCAGATCCTGCCTGAATTTACCAAACTGTCACATGTGTTCAAAGGCAGACAGCTCCCAGCCTCTTGTCCAGCTCTCCATGCAGTTCCTGTTCCACACTGAAGCTCAAAGTGTCCAGTCCACTTTAAATCCTTTACAGTCTCTATTCCTGGGAAGTCAAGGCTTAACAAAGCCACAAGCAGACAAAGTACTGACACCACAGTCATGCCTCCTCTGGCAGCTCTGGCTGGCCCTCAGAAGTCTTCAGTAACCTCAGCAGCTCCAGCCACCCCTTGGAAGAAGCCCCACCACCACAAGTTCCCAGGATATTCTGACTTTCCCAGCTGGGGTTTTTCCTTATATATAGTATTGCTCCTCACTGTTCAGCCCCTTGCTGTTAAGTCAGCAACAGGAGTTCATATCTTTTGTTTCCTTAACAGAGGTTTAATTTGAAACTAAGTGCTAAGTACCTCTTAGCTTAGCAATACAAAAGGATCTTCAAATTTCATTACTATTACAGCCAGCACCATACCATCCATACATGAAACCATTGTTTACAAAAATGGAGATATGTTGAATGCAGTGGATAAGTTCATTTACCTTGGTAGTGTACTTTCCAGGGATGTACACATTGATAATGAGGTTGACACACTTATTGCCAGAGCTAGCTCAGTGTTTGGTAGGCTCCAAATGAAAGTATGGGAGAGAAGAGGCATTAGACTGACTACCAGACTGAAGGTCTACAGAGTCGTTGTGCTGACTTCATTGTTGTAAGCCTGTGAAGCCTGGACAGTCTACCAGCTCCATGCCAGGAAACTGAATCACTTCTATTTGAATTGTCTTAGGAAGATTCTGAAGATCACTTGGCAGGATAAGGTACCAGACCCTGAGGTCCTTACTCAAATTAAACTGCCAAATATTCAAGCTCTCCTTCAGAGAACGAAATGCTGATGTGTAGCCACGTTGTTCAAATGCAAAACATCTGCTTGCCAAAAAGACTATTTTATGGAGAACTCGCAGAAGGCAGGCATTCACATGGTGGTTAGAAGAAGTGATACAAGGACACTCTCAAGGTCTCCCTCAAGAGCTCTGGAATTGATTATGTGACATGGAAGACACTGGCACAGGACCACTCAGCGTGGTATGCCCACATCAGAGAAAGGTCTATGTTCTATGGGCAAAGCAGAATTGAAACAGCTCAAAGGAAATGCAGGATATGCAAATTTAGACTATTCATCCCAAATGTTCACACTGACCATTTGTGTCCAACCTGTGGTAGAGCACTCCAAGCTCATATTGCTCTGATCAGCCACAGCTGGACACATTGAAACTTGAATTTAACACAGTCCCCTTTGAGAACTAAGGACAACAACCAATCAAGAGCTAAGGTTCTCCACCCAGGCTCAATCCACAAAGAACATTCTCCTCAGTATTGGGCAGGACCCCACCCAAACAGGAGAGTTTATTTCTGATTATAAATATAATATAATCTAGCTGAAGTCCAGCCCTAAGGCATTAAGTCTAATGCTTTCAAATCCTCCTTCCCCCATTATTCAATTCAAGTGGTCTGATTGGAGAAAAATTCTTTTGTCTAAATAGCAGAAGCAGCTGAGTCTCATCAAGCAAAAAGAGGGACTGAAGGTTTTTATCCCATGTCCTCATTTGAAAGCCCACCCCCTCATTGATTGTTCACCAATCAGAGTTGATCACCACCAGTTAGGGACACCCACTTTTCCAAAGGTATTTAAGCATTCCATGATCTCCATGATCTTTTGTCTTTGTTTACTATGAGAAACAACTGACCATCAACTCATTATTTGCTAGGCTAATTAATAAATTGATTATTAATTACCCAGAAACTCTCTCAGGCTTTTCATTCATTTCAACAGTAATTGTAAAGTTAGTAAAAAGGGATAAAGGTAATGAGCTCAGTTTTGGACATGTTGAGTTTAAAAGGTCTGCAGAACAGTCGGTTTGTGATATCTAATAAGCAATTGAAGATACAAGACTATAAGTCAGGAGAGAGGTTATGGCTAGACCAGGGATGGGGAACCTACAGCCTGGAGGCTACATGTGGCCCCGTAGGTCCTCCAAATTTCACGGAACAAATCTACTTAGGAATTTGAATTTGGATTCAGTCAAAAGGCTGCCCTTGAGGACCTACGGGGTCCTCAAATAGCAACATCTTCATAAAAAAGATAATTTATATCGATGAAATTAACAAGCAAAATAATACTGATAGAGAAGAACAAAAGGGACCAAGACAAAACCTTAGAAGATCCCCAGATGTACACAGGAATCAGTTCTAACTGGATGTCAGATTGTCAAATTACCAGTGTGAGTACTGACACCTTGAAATCTGCAAACTCTGGGATTCAGGACTTGATTTATTATTTTGATCATTATACTTAAAAAATTAATGGAGGGGTGGCTAGGTGGCACAGTGAGTAGAGCACCAGCCCTGGAGTCAGGAGGACCTAAGTTCAAATCCAGCTTCAGACACTTCACACACACACACACACACACACACACACACACACACACACACACACACACACACACAAAACTAGCCTCGTGACCTTGGGCAAGTCACTTAACCCCCAATTGTCCTAACTTCCTCCTCCAAAAAAAAGCAAAAAAAAAATTAATGGAGAAAATATTTAATAATGTAGATTAAATTTAAAAGTATATTGTGGTGACATTTTTTTTTTCCAGAATGTTGGTTGGATTTTTTGTTTGTTTTTTCCTCTTAAACTCTGAGTTCCCCAGGGACACTCACCATCAACAGGTAATCTAAATGAAGGTCCAGCAAAGAATACCGAGACAGAGCAATCCAACCTGCCAGAGGAGAGCTAATCAGTTATCCATTCCACATCTGAACTTTCCCATCTCTATTTTGATATATTTCAGGTTGGCATAAGAAATAAAAGGGGAATTTTGGAGGGGTTTGCAGAAGCCACAGAGGACACTCAAAGACTAACAGACAGCAAAGTCTATGACCAAATATTTAACCCAAATTGTACAATAAGGTACTGTAAACACCCCGCAAAAGAAAAAGAAAAAGAAAATTCAGACTTCTCTTGTACAAAGACCAAAAATTTTGTTTGGGGACTGCAAGGGCTCTGCGTCATTCATCCCCAAGATGTAGAAAAGATAATTGAGAGACTGTATAGATCTGTAGATGTACCCAGAGAATGTGCAAGAGATGCCTTGGGGATGCAACTACCCTTTCATATATCCCTTACCAGTCATATCCACCCCTTCAATCCCCACATGCTTATAATGGAAATGAAGGTGTGATCAATTGGCTTCTTTTCATGATGTTTGGGTACTCTTCTCAGTTGAGAACTGTCAGTTGAAATAACATGGGATTTGGCATGGGGGCATGCAACCATATCCTGGTTTTGACATTTCCCTGCCTGTGCAGTATTGGGCAGGATCTTTAAGCTTTCAGGGTTTCAATTATCCTTGTCTGTAAAAGTAAGGGGATGGACTACATGACTTTAAAAGTCCCTTCCCTGGGATCCTACTGGAACAAGCATTTGGACCAGGCATAGGATAATGTTATAAATTCCAGGATTCCTGGTTCCAAGAAGGAAGACCTCCTTACCATGAGAGAAAATAAAAAAGATGGGTTCATACTTGAAAACTGTGGAGATTTACTAGAAAAATACCTTGCAGGGCACAAAGGATAAGTCTCTCTGAAAATGGTGTAAGCTCCCTCTAGACTCTATGCAAACTATGAAGATTTAAATCTTGATTTTTGGAACTCTTTCAAAACTTGTAACCAAGGTCAAAGAAAAAAAATAAAACTAATACTTTCAGGCTTCAGAGGACTCAATGTTTGTGGGTTGTTTTTTTTTTCCTTCTGCTTAGTAACATTTTGCCAGTCTTTTAAAAATTGCTTTCTTTGTACTTTTTGGCTCTTCCAAGAATTTGTCAAATTTTGACACTTTCTAGCCAATAAAGTAAGTATAACATGGTAGGGATGATGGATTTAAGGCTTTCGTGCACTGGAAAAAGCCATAGAAAAGAAATCATAAGACCTGATTTCAGCTCAGGACATTGCCACTAATCCCTAGATTTCAAAGCTGCCAAATGTTCTATATTCAGCCCCTCCTCCCATACCACCCCAAAAAGGAAGGAGGCTTGACCTCCTGAAACTGACCCCAGGTGCCCCAAGTAGGTCCTAGAAGTAATTTTTTTTGACAGCTATGACCCATAGACTCAGAAAAATTAAGCATTATTTAGCATCTTACATATCCTGACTCCAATTTCAGAGTTTCATTTCTTTAAATAGACAATGGAATCTAGGCTCAACTGAAACCCAGAGAAGGTACAAGGGGCAATAAGTCCAGGAGACTTCAAGATGATTGAAGCACCACTTTCCACAGCTGACTGAGCAATCTTTATACCCTTCCACCTCCCCCACCCCATCACCTTGCATCTACTTTCTATATGGCTATATACCTGTAAGTCATCTCCCCTCTCCCCTGTCCCTATGTAGACTCTTCTAGGGTAAGGATTATTTTTCGTTTTTGGCTTTGTATGCGCAGCACCTTGCAACAGTGGGTACTTGGCATATGTTAATCAATTGAAATGAATGCTTGTTGAGTGATTCATTGAAATACTGAGCTTGTGTAAATAAATCAATCCACGAGCATTTGTTAAAGCTCCTGGCATTAGACTTAGGGCAATGTGTCTAAATTTAAAGAATATTAACACAAAAGTGCAATAAATCCCTGCCTTTGAGGAAATTACTATCATAGGAAGTGGGGAGAGGGAGGTAGTGAAAATATATATGTGCATTATTAGATACAAAATAGATATGGGATAAGTATTGGAAAACAGGGAGAGGCATCGGGAATGCTAGAGGAATAGGGAAAGGTTTCATCCTTAAGCTGAACCTTGAAGGAATCTGAAGACTCTAAAAGGAAGAGGAGGAAGATCTAATGGTATGTTTGAGGAACAGTAAGGAGGCCAATTGAAAAGATTTCTATTCACTTTAGAGAGTCAGGGAAACCTGGGTTCAAATCTCAGCTCCCTTGATGATTAAAAATGTGACCAATCACTGATTATCTCTAAGCCTCAGTTTTCTCCTCCATAAAATGGAGTTAAGAATCCTTCAATCCCTCACAGGGTTGTAATTAAAAAAAAAAATTGCAAACTTTCTTTAATTCTATAAATGTAAGTTGCTATTTAGAAAATCCAGTCTGTAAGAAGGGCAGAGGAAATGCCAAAACCCTTTGTTCACCTGCCCACTGGTTCTTCCTCCACCTATCACTAATACTTAAAATTCCAGAGGGAGGCAGCATGGTGCAATTAAAATGTACTGAATTTAGAGTCAAAACACCTGAGTTAAAATCCAGTTGCTGCCACTTATCAATCTATTGGATAGTGCATAAGTCATTTAACTTCTGGGGTCTCAGTTTACTTATTTGTAAATGGGGGGAGGGGGCTCTAAGGACCTTTCCAGCTTTGTGATCCCCTTGCTCCTTTGCTTCAGTACCTACTTCTTACACATATTAAATGCTCAACAAATATCTGTTGAACAAATACTTTTGATTTGCTCAGTTGTGAGTGCCCCCTTGCCCTAATCAGTCATGGTGTATCTGTTTTCTATATGTCCTATTCTTTCTTCTAGGTGAATATGCTATATGCCCTAGTGGAATGTAAGCACCTCGAGAGAAGGGACTATTTCATTTTTGTCTTTGCATCCCCATCCATGGCACAGTGCTCGACATGTGGGAGCTATTTAATGAATATTTATTCATTGATTGATCCTGGGAATGGATGGATGCATGGATGGATGGATGGATGGATGGATGGATGGATGGATGGATGGATGGATAGAGAGAGGGAGGGATTAGAAAGCATTTGTGAAGTGTTAACTATGTGCTGAGAGTTTACATTCTGACTCATTAGGCTCCCCCATTCCCATCCCCTTTTGGCTTCTTCTTGTGTAGAGTCTCCCAGCTTTAGCTTGTTATTTCCTTAAGGGCAAATAGGTGAGTGGTGGTCGTGGAAGAATATTTTGGTTCAGAAAGTTACAGCTATAACAAATGTATACAGAAGGTTATAAACCCCTTTCCCAGTAGCAATGGTAATAGTTTGTTGATTCAATTACCAATGGCAATATTTATTTGATTACAATTCCTGATGTGGAGGAATCAAAGGGGAGGGATATGAAGGCAAGGCAGCTGGCTAGAAAATGTTAAGATAACCAAGATGGGTTAAAATAAAGCATGACTTGGGATCTGGGCCAAGATGATGGACTAGAAACAGGACTTCCGTGCAGCTCCAGTTCCTACCACCTCCAATACATGTAAAAAAATGACTGAACAAATTTTAGAGCTACAGAACCCAAAGTGACAAAGAGAAACAAATCTCTCCCTGATGAGGAGGATGAAGGCATCCCGGCAGGCTGACAAGAAAGGTCTATCCACTAGCACAGTCCCAGTGAGCCCCTCAGGTCTGGCCCCAGGGCATCCCCAACCAGGGGCAGAGGGCAAAATAAAAACTGAAAGAATTCACCAATTGCCTCTTGAAAAAGATCCCAAAAAGAAAATTCCTAGGAATATTATAGCCAAATTCAAGACTTCCCAGGTCAAAGAGAAAATACTGCAAGCAATAAGTAAGAAACAATTTGAATATTGTATGTAGAAAGCCAAAATACTTGATTCTTGGGGTCAGTTTCTATGCAGATGTCTTACAGACTGTGGCTTTGGCCTCAGGCTTTGAAGCCTGCTGTCTTTGCATCATTTTGTTATGCATTTAAAAAGGCTAACTGACTTTCCAAAGACTTTCTGGCTTTTCCCGAGACTTTTTGGCACTTAGAATTACAAAACCTGATCTTATCTGAGCTTCTTCCAGGAGATGACAGACTATTATAATGATAAGACTATGATAACGACAATAATATTGCAGGATGTGGCAAACTAAGCTTATTGATGAGAATACTTGAATCTTTGTCTTTTGGATCTTTAAAAACCTTGTTCAAAGAATCATTAAATGGAGTTCATGGTTTTTCCTTGAACTACCCACATTGTTTGGTTATTTCTTATTCACACCTCTGATCATGCTTAGTGCTGGACACTGAGCAGCCCACGACAATTGTGGAAACACAATCAGGATAACACAAGACCTAGCAGCTTCTACATTAAGAGATTGAAGGGCTTGGAATATGATATTCTGGAGGTCAAAGGAACTCGGTTTAAAACCAAGAATCATCTACCCAGCAAAACTGAGTATAATGCTTCATGGAAAAATATGGTCATTCTATGAAATACAGGATTTTCAAGTATTCTTGATGAAAAAATCAGAGTTGAACAGAAAATTTGACTTTCAAATACAAGAAGCAAGAGAGGCATGAGAAGCCTTGAAGGCAACTGAAGCAGCCACTGTGGAGCACTTATGGCTTGGTAAGATGTCAAAGATACCAAGGTCATTCACTCTACCCCAGGCCATTGCCAGCCATCTTGACTTTTGTCCTGCCACTGGACTTCAATGACTCTTGAAGAGAGAGTGAGACTGATGACTGTGCAACTCTGCCTCACTTAAATTTCATTCTTGATCCATTCAAGATGTCACCCATTACATCATGATGTCATTGGTCCTCTTCAAAAAAGGATGAACAACACGTATACATACAAATACATCTTTATCCAGCTGTCTCATTCCTAATACTTCTCTTTCAGTATGAAAAGAAGCTCAAATACCTGAAGATAGTACCTGAAGGTCAGCAGGCAGTTTCAGCACACATGCATCTGGGTCCCAGGCTGCAAATGTTTATGGCTTTATGTTTATTGAAAAAAATATATATTTCAAGCAACTAAAATGGAGGAAAATGCTTTGCTTGACTTTGTTTAATAAGTGTTGAATTTATGAATGCATAAAATAAAGAATGATTTTAATTTCCAAACAAAAAAAAATGGCCTCTTACTTAGAGTTTGCAGAGGGAGGCACTTTTGTGGAGGATCGGTAGTTTTTCGAATTTTTTGTTGTTCCTAACCTTTAATTTCATCAGTTTATGGAGATACAGATGAGGAAAGTCTCTACCAAATGTTCTGCAACATATAGTCATAGAGCAGGACTTCTTTGGCAGTCTGGTTAAGAATAGTATTTTTAAATAATTGAAGGAAATGGTCAATTTAAATTTGAGGTTGGTGAAAATAAAGATTTTTTTTGGTCATCCAACTTCTCAGATCCCCATTTTTAAAAGAACCCCTATCTTGGAGGGTTGTCTGGAGGCCCTGAGAGGTTAAGTGAGTTGCTAACAGTGTCAGACAGCCGGGATGCATTGGAATCAGAACCAGGAATTTCTTCAATCCAAGGTTCTCTTTCCATTAGCTATATTGCCTCTTTTCTGCATGTTCCTATGGACTGGAATCTAACCACTTGAAAAATGGGAAACATTTCGTTCTATCAATATGTGTGGTTGACTTTTACATTTTATATATCCTAGCCCTTTGCATATAATATGCAGACAAACTCCACATTAGTAAAATATATTGCGGCTATTGTAGTCATTATGATTTAAGTTAGTTTACATAGTCCTATGTGGAATTGGAAAAAAAAATACAGTATTTGTTTTGGGGAAGCCCTTGCTTTCCTATATTTGAGGCTTAGCAAAGCTTAAAAGTAATGATAAAACAAGTATTTCTACTTGAGAATGAATGATAGGGCCATTAACTTAAAATAATGAACTCAGTGCAAAGTACAAGTTTAAGGTGGAAGATAATAAATTTGTCTTTGGACATATTGAGTCTTAGTTGGCAGTATGACACTTACGTAAAGATGTCCACAAGGCAGCTGGAGATTCAGACCTGGATTAAAAAAAAAAGAGAGAGGTCAAGCCTTTATCATCTAAACAGAGATGATAGTAGAATTGGAGAAATTGGAGAGAAACTGAGCCACAGAGAGAGTGTACCAAGGACAAAATCTTGGGAAACATTACTGTGAAGAGATTGTGAAGGAAAGGAGACAGAGAAGGGATAATGAGATAGGAGAAGGATCAGAAGAAAACTATGTCTCTGATGTCAAGAGGATAGAGTATACAGACAAATCATCTGGTCAATCAATTAATAAGTATTAATTAAATGCAAACTACATGCCAGGTACTGTACTAAGGAACTGGGGAAAGGCAATATCCAAAGGACCCTGACTTCAAGTTTTCTTTCTAGACTGGAAGCAACGCAATAGTAAAAACAGTGTTCCTAGAAAACAGTGATCTTATTATGGAAACGGGGCCTGGTACTGTGTTTAACTAAAATGAGGCCACTCCAGAATGGTTCCTTTATTCTTCACACAAGGGAACAACACCTACCTGACTAACCCCTTTTCTGTGACTTCTTTGAAGGAATGCTCCCTAATATATATATACATACTTGAAAAAGCACACACAAAATATAAGGGTTTAGGGTTTTCTGTTTGGAGGGGAGAAGGCACTAGCAACTGGGGGAATGCTTCTGATGGGGTGGTGGGACATGGACCCCAAAAAGGCCCTAAGATCATGTCTCTAAATTTTTTAATCTCTCAGTAAGTCGCTTGTTCAATAAGAAAATTTTCCCTTGTTGCAAAACACATGCAGGCCTGACCCTGTAATTCCTTAGATAAAGGACAGACACAGGGATACCTGGCCCAAGGATTTTTGTCCCTGGCTGGCCCAAAGAAATCTCCCTCACACCAGATCTCCAAGGTCCATGCCTCTGACAATTAAACAGAAAACTGACTTTTCTCCATCAATGTCTGGTATCAACAAAGTTATATCTGCAAAACTGCCTACATTTTTGCATCCGTATGATGGAATCCTAATAAAGCTGCCCCCAGTTCCAATATTCTAACTTCATTATAGGCCTGCCCTCATTGAACAGCAGGCACACTGTACCTACTAGCTCTGCCCCCCCCCCCCCCCACTCCACCAATGCCCTAACTTCTTCATATATGCCTCACTGCTCGCTGGAACAACAGGTATGTCCCTAAACTCTTTGTTCCCACAGAAACATCAGGTGTGTCCATGTGATGGGAGCCCGGCTACTGCCTGCCTCTACCTAGTCACTGCCCCAGACCCATTCCCATAGAAACAGGTATGTTCTTGTATTCAATCACAGTCACATCATCCATCCAACCTAAGACAGGACCACAATACCTGACCAGACAGGACCACAATAGCAAGCCAATTGGAGGGCAGCATTACCAGAACCTTTAACCACAGAACCATAGAAGGGACCCCTCTTCCATTACCTAATCCCTTAACAGCTCCTCGTGCCTTTTAATATTAATCATATTCCTCTATTCTATGTCAATTTTGATTATGTAATTGCATCTTTATCCTATAAAAATCCATCTTGCTCTCTCTAAACTTGCTGGTTCCTCTTGGAAATTAGCCTGTTTAATGAGAGGCATCTATCTCAAGAAATGCCTATATGTGGATTAGAGGTAGTCTGACTCTGAATTCTTTGAGATGGTTCCACATGACACATCATGAAACCCCAACAGTTTTTGGGTGGGCAGAGGCCCCACTGCAACAGTTTTTGTCGTCCCTGGGTTTAAACCGCAACACATAGATCATTGATTCCTATTCCCAAGACACCTGGACCCCTTGTATTGCCTAATTATTCCAGTTCCTGCCTCTTTTCTGTATAAGCTTTAGATTCACCCCCATTAAGTTGCAAGTTACCCAAAGGAACTTTGCCTGATACTATTGACATTACAATAAATGGCCATGACTCAAAAATGCTTGACTGTGTGAATTCATTCCAGGCAACTCTGCCTTGGCATTCTCTAGGTCTCGGCACCCTAAAACCTCTACCCCTAACCTCTTTACTTCAACAGAGCATTTTTTTAAAAATAGATTTTATTGATTTTTCTTTTTTTTTTTTTACTATCACCTTGATTTTGAATCATTTATTATAACATTTTTTATTTTTAGAAAGAGGAAGAAGAGTTTTTTTAAAAGGCTTATTTGCAGCTTGAATTGATTCTAAAGACCATGGAATCTAAACCACTTTATTTTGCAGATGAGGAAACAAGCATAGAGTGGTTTGTAACTTGTCCAGGATCACACAGTTAGTAAGTATCTGATAAAGTATTTCAATTTATGTCCAAGTCCTCCTGACTTTACCATAGTAGGAGAGATAATTGGTTATACTGTGAAGTTTTGATGAGTTGAGAAATTTGAAAAAGCCCCTATTAGGTGGCTTCGTTCTTCTAAGGTTTTATTATAAGTGACCTGAGAGGGAGATAGGGAAGAAGGAGACAAGGAATTGACAAGTATGGATTACAAGGATTATCTAGTAGCAGTGACAGTCCAAATGGCTTTATAAAAAAAGTTCATATTTAACTCTTTAGGATTTACAAAGCAGTGTCTTAATAGCCCTGTGAGGTAGGTAGGAGTTGTAGGTGTTATTACCCTCTTCACAACCTGGCACGGACTCTAATCACAAATTAATTACATAGACTTCCAGGGAGGGGAGGTCACTGAGAGCCAGAGGTGGATGAATGATCCAGGAGTGGAAGTAGGGGAAAAGGGCTATGCCCACTCCTCCTGTTCACACCATTTGGGAACTGTAACTATCTACCTGTGTGAACTTCTGTGAAATGAGGGGATTGAACTTGGTGGCCTTTGAGGTCTCTTCAGCACTTCTTAAACTGTGGACCACAACTCCATATGGGGTCACATAACTGAATGTGGGGGCTAAGAAAAATTTGGCAAGAGTAAAAGGTTTTAGGGGCGGCTAGGTGGCACAGTGAATAGAGCACCAGCCCTGGAGTCAGGAGGACCTGAGTTCAAATGTGACCTCAAATACTTAACACAAAAACTAACCATGTAACCTTGGGCAAGTCACTTAACCCCAATTGCCCTACCTTCCCCTCTCCAAAAAGGGGGAAAAAAAAAGTTAAAAAAAAAAAGTGAAGGGTTTTTGAAATGCCTGTGTTCTAAACTTGAGCAACCAAATATTAATTTAAAATCAAACTCATGGAATCACAGGTGTTTCTGGCAGCACTTGCTCATGTTGCATCACACAACTTCACTGCAGCCTTGGTTCTGAACATACAATATGCACACTTTACACTGTGCATGCCCTGAGCCATGCAATACCAAAGAAGGCTGACAGAAACACTGGCTCAGATTCAAGACTATTATATATTATGAACTGAAGTGTTTTTACTGTATATACTAAATCATTAAATGAATTTTGCCTTGAGATTAGGACAGAATTTCCAAAAAACTTCTAAAATGGACTTAACAATACTTCTGCCATTTTGTACTATGTATTTTTATGCAAAGCAGCATTTTCAGCATTGACAATTATAAAATCAAAATATCAATCAACTCTGAAAAACGTTGAAGATGATCTACATCCTGTAGTATCAAATATTCTTTCTATAAAAATAAGCAAGCACATCCATCTCTTTAGTACACAAATTTGCTTTCATCTTTAATAAATGGTAAGATTATATGTATACCAAAGAATTGTTTTAAAATAAATTTCTTGATGAGGTATTGTCAATAAATATTTGACTTGCAACCTACTTTATGTGCCTATAAAACTGGGGTCATGTAAAAATTTCTTGGGCAAAAAGGGATCCCAAATAGAAAAAGTTAAAGAAGCCCTGCTCTAGGTACCATAGTGAACTTGGAATCAGAAAGCTCTGAATCTGAATCCTGTTTCAGGTATTTAGCAGTAGTGAGATCCTGAGCAAGTCACTTAACCTCTCTGTGACTCAGTTTCCTCATGTGTATAATGAGGGAGTTGTGTTTGAAGGTCTCTTTAGATCTTTTATGATTCTAAAACAATGATTCTATAATCCACTTTCAGATTTTATGTAGATACAAATAAATAATTCTATGTAGAAATTTCAATGATCACAAACTTCTCCCTGCAACAAAGGTCTTTATTTAAAAATAATAATAATCCAGTGATAAATAATGATGATAAAAATAAAATACATTGTGATTTGGAGGTGTGCCTTTACTTTTGCACCAGAGAATGCCAGCTTAAATTCTTAGTTTTGTGTCTTACCATTTCCAGTATTTCTAATGCTTCTTAGACTTATATGTAGGTATAGGTGGCACAATGGATAACACTCTGAGCCTGAAGTCTATAAATTTGAGCAGAGATCCAGACTTAGACTACCTACATGACCCTGAATAAGTCATGTAACTTGTCTGCCTCAGTTTCCTCAATTAAAAAGTGGGGATCATAATAACATCTACCTGCGAGAATTATTAAAGTGCTTGGCACATAATAAGCACTTAATAAATATTTGTCCCCTTAATCAATTTAAAAGTTAAAGAAGCCCTGCTCTAGGTACCATAGTGAACTTGGAATCAGAAAGCTCTGAATCTGAATCCTGTTTTTTTCCCTGGATCTCAAGGCAACATTCCTAGTATAATACTAGTCACCATAGAGAATGATGATAGCCAGAAAGAAAAATAGAAAATTAAGTGATAATTAAGTGATAAACTTCTGCTTCAACTTTATTACTGCTATTTACTTGAGAAGAACAGGTCATGTGGCTAGACAGATATAACACCAATTCAATGTTCACAGCGCCCACTGTAGCTATGAATAAGCTAGTGTAGATGTGAATCACAAAATGTAACAGGTTCTCCACATGGAGGATAGAACCAAAGCATTTATTTAAATACCAGAAAACCAAATCCCAAAACCAGAAGGCCAAATTCATTACAGTAATCACAAAGTTGTCACACTTAACCATCACAGCAAACTCCAGCATTCCCAAGCCTTCCCAAGCCTTCCCTCCATTAGCCTTCAAAACAAAACAGACTCCCTCAAGCAAGAATGCCCCTCTCTCATTCACTCAGGCTCCATGCTGCTTGCTCCCAGCAGTTCTGGCTCTTTCAGCTTATGTTCAACTTTTTATCTGGTCATTAGCTCCTCTTCCCTGTTCCACCCCTTCCTATTACATCAGCAAGTTCCTCCCACTGTGGGATTCACAAGTTCTATTTTTTAACAAAGGCTTGATATAATTAAGGGCTGGGTTCAATTTGAAACAAGGTACTAAGTACTTGTTTTCTTGCCATTACAAGGGGCAGGGAAGATCTTCAAACCCCCGTTACCATTACATTCGTTCCCAAGATCTTTCATGTCCCTTCCATAGATCAGTGGGAGTTTAGGGGTGACTGGTGTCAACAGAATTTTCCAGAAATATAACAGGAATAGCACACAATAAACACAGAAAATAATATTTTAGGGTGGAGCTTGAGCATAAACTCCCCATCATTCCCTCTTGAACAAATAGGATCCCAAAATCTTGGGGTAAGGAGTGAAGATCTCTTTTTCCATGGCAACTTGCTGCTGATATTGGACATAGAGCTATCCCTGTCTCAAGAGTTCCCATGTGAGAGGTCAGTTCTTTAGCCAGCATTTGGAGTGTCATTGATGCTAGGTCCAGGGGTGACATGTCACAGTTGTGGCCAGGGGGTGACATCCAGCTTAAGTGATCAGGCATCTACAGGTGGAGAGTATTAAGCCTGTGGAAACAAATCTAGCAAACAAGGTGAACAGACAAAAAGCCAAGAAGAAACAAGGAGACAATAACCAGAAACAATGGTAGACATAGGATGAGCCATGCTTCTGGAGTCCATGAACTCACTATGGTGGCCTCATTTATGGTAGAATATATGAATTAAGGGCACAATTTTGTAATCATCTTCTCCTGAGTAAAAATAGTTACAGTGGTTGATCTGTTTTTCCAATATATTGTTAAACCAATACGGGGTCTGTGTATTTCTTTAATCTGGGCTGGGGCTTGGCCTGAAGGTGTGGCAAACTTGGATACAATGATCCAGGAGTATCTATAGGAGTGGTTCCTACTTCCCTATTGAGTCTAATTTTAAGTAGCTTTTCTTGGTACATCTTATGCAGCTCTTCAGTTGGAATGCCATCTATTCTTCTAAAATCTACCCCTGCTCTCAATAGAGCAGGAAGCAATTCTCTTCTTGTCAATCTACTCTGACTTTGAATCCACTGGCTATTTACTCTTATCTTTTGAGGAAATTTATCTTTTCCCCCTTCCGCTAAGTCACTTAACTGTGAAATCTTATCCAGCACCTCCAAAAGAAGGGGCCCTATTTCCCCAATTAGTAGAGTCAGAATTAGGTACTTATAAGTAGGAGGAGCCATCTTCACTATGATATTTCTATGAGGAACTGCTAAGGGAATATCATAATACGCATTTGCAACTCTAACCATGATAGCAGTTTTCATTACCTCCTCCTTTAACTTTCTCATATAGTGTCTAAGTGAGTACCAGGGTCTGTCTCACCAGACCACATAGAGAATCACTAGGATATTGCCTATTGCATCCCTCTGCAGCTAAAGCTAACAGATTAGTTCTTTTGTTACCTCCTTGCATATGGTAATCCCTAAAATCTTGGTGTACAAAAGGATTCTGACTAATGTCTATGAATTTTAAGCAATCCACACTATCTAATGATACTCCTCTGGCTCCTTCATCACCAATTCTTACCATCCAAGACACTAAAGACTCTCTCATTCTTTGGGTTAATTGACTTAATATATCAGTGTAAAGCCACACATAAGCAGCTTTCCAGAGGACTGCTGCTGTGAACAACTTTTAAGATTTTGATTACATAGTATAGCGAGCTCTCTATTTATTCAATAACAAATCAGAGCAAAACATTCACAGAAAATCAAGCCACAGCATTCACAATGTTAGAATTTATCAAAAAGAATCAAAATACAGCATTCACAATGACTTAACACTAAAATGGCCACATAGTTTTCAACAAAGTGGTCACAACAGTTTTCCACAAAGTATAATCATTTAGTCAATCACAAAATCCTTAATTCAATCACAGATAACAAAAGTCAAAGTTCTCTACCCCTAGGTCACAGAAATTCATAATCTTCTCAGTCTCTTCTTTCAACTTGACTCAAGGGTGACCCTGAGCTTCCATGGTTCCTCTTCCATTGTCCCAGCTCCAACTGTCCCCTGGGCTCAAAGGCAGGCAGCTTCCAGTTCCTTGTCCAACTCCTTGTCCAGTTCTTCATCCAGTTCCTGTTCCATATTGAAGTTCACAGTGTCCAGTCCACTTCAAGTCCTTCACAGTTCCTGTTTCTGGGAAGACAAAGCTTGACAGAGCCACAATAATATTCATGCACATTGCTGGCACCATCATCAATTCACTCAAATCTGCCTGTAAAATCAACTCAGACCCATCAACAACGGTCTGAGAATTCAACACAAGTTATCAAAGTAGAAATCAACAATACAGACCCACAAACAAGGTCCAAGAGGTCAGCACAAATCATCAGTAAAGTCCCAGGACCTCCAAAACCCTCTTCCAGGATTTCTGTAAACATACAACCAGAAAATCCTCTTTCAGGGCTTCCAGTAAGGTCCAGGGCTTCTGTACAAAGTATCACAAACAAACATCAACACAGACAGAGCAGACAAACAGAGTGCCACAAATACCACAAGTTTTTTCCTTCTTGACTTTGCCACCACAAGAGTCCTCTTCTCAGTTTTTCCCTGTCTCTAGCCCTGGGGCTTTCCTCATATAATCATTAGCTCCTCCTCAGGAGTTCACAAGTTCTAGGGTTCACAAGTTGTGGGGTTCACACTTTCCATTTCTTAAAAGACTTGAGACAAGGCTCAAAAGAAACTTGAACTGAAAGAAGATGTTAATTCAATAGCTGAAACAAGGTGTGAACTACTTCTGTGCTTGCCATTATAATCAGTAACCTCTTGTTCAGTGAAATCCTCAATTATCTCCCTGAACTTTGGCCTTGGTTCTTGTGCTTTCTTCTTAGTATGGGGCCAACTTCTACATTAGAAGACTCCTCATCTAACTTTGTTCCATTCTCCTCCCACACATTCTCCTAACAGTTGTCAGGGTAACTATACCCATCCTGTCCAAAAGCTGCATGCACATACCTTCTGTTAGTTTTTTGCTTCTTTTTAGCTAAATGAATGGTAGCTTGTTCTTCTGCCATCTGAGACCCTCCAGCTTGCTCTTCAGAATGAGAGCCCAAATGCTGTGGCACAGAAAAAAATTCATGCAAATCAGCCAGCTCCCTTGCCATTTGAGCTTTTTCCTCCTGTAGCTTATCTCTACTTTTACACATAAGATAATAACTTGTTAGCAAGGCCCAGCCTCTCCTACACACCCCTGCCAGTTCTATTGGTATTCCTTGCACACATCTTTCCAAATCTCTGGGTTCTCCCTTCTGTAGCTTCGGTTCCCAGTTTTCACAGAGCCCTGTGCTTTTAGCCCACTCTCTTGCTAGGGAGTAATAAGGCAAATCCTCCCATCCTGGGATAGCCATTTCTCCCTCTTAAGCTTTCCTGCCTCCAAATAGAGGTCTAATATTTTATGATTCCATACTCATCAGCAAATGTAACACTAATGCAATATTCACAGCACCCACTGTGGCTATGAATATCTGGGAAGTTTTGAATCACAAAATGTAACAGGTTCTCTACATAGAAGATAGAACCAATGCATTTATTCAAATACCAGAAAACCAAATCCCCAAACCAGAAAGCCAAATTCATTACAGTAACCATAAAGTTGGTACACTTAACCATTACAGCAAACTCCAGCATTTCCAAGCTTTCCCAAACCTTCCCTCCATCAGGCCTTCAAAACAAAACAGACTCCCTCAAGCAAGAATGCCCCTCTCTCACTCACAGTAGCTCCTCAGCCTCCATGCTGCTTGCTCCCAACAGTTCTGGCTCTCTCAGCTTGTGCTCAGTTTTTTATCTGGTCATCAACTACTCCTCTCTGTTCGACCCCTTCCTGTTGCATCAGCAAGTTCCTCCCACTGTGGGATTCATGAGTTCTGTTCCTTAACAAAGGCTTGATATAATTAAGAGCAAGACTCAACTTGAAACAAATTGTTAACAACTTCTTTTCTTGTCATTACATTCCATCCCTCCAGGATCCTTGGCCTTACAATTTCAATCTAAATGGTCATGGATCCTGGAACGAATAGAGTCAGTACTTTGTAATATTGTCGACTACACCATAAATGTAAAGGCAAGGATGAGCAGATCTCCAGAGGACTGCTGCTGTGAATACCTTTAAGGTTCTGATTACGTAGTATAGTGAACTCTCTATTTATTCAGTAATAAACTAAGACAAAACATTGACATAAACCAAAGCATGGCATTCACAATGTTATAGCATAACAAGTTACCACTAAAGTGGCCACATAGTTTGCACCAAAGTAGCCACATAGTTTTAAACAAAAGATATCATTCAGTAAGTCCTTAACTCAATCATTCTTAGGGAGCAAGGCTCCTTAAGGGACACAAAGTACAATCATTCAGTACGTCCTTAACTCAGTCATCCTTAAGAAGCAAGCTTCCTTAAGGGACACAAAATACAAAGGTCAAAGTTCTCCACCCCTAGGTCAGAACAAAAAATTCACAGAAAATCAAGGGACAGCATTCACAATGTTACAACTTATCACAAAAAAAATCAAAATACAGCATTCACCATGTCACAACTCAAAAACTCATCACTAAAATGGCCACATAGTTTTCACCAAAGTGGTCACATAGTTTTGAACAAAGTACAATCATTTAGTAACTCAATCATTCAATCATCCTTAAGGAGACAAAGTACAAAAGTCAAAGTACTCCACCCCTAGGGTGCAATTAAATTACAATTTCATCAGTCACTATTCAGTACTCTATTTCATCAGTCACTACTCAGAAAATTTCATCAGTCACTACTCAGTACCCATGGAGAGGTCTTTTCATCTTGACTAAGGGCAGGCTTTCAGCTTCCATGGCTCCTCTTCCATGGGCCCATGCCTGAATCTAACCAACTGCTACCTGAGTCCAAAGGCAGAAAGCTCCCAGTTCTTTGTCCAGATCTCTGTGTAGTTCTCACTCCATATTGGAGTTCACAGTATCCAATCCACCTCAAGTCCTTCACAGTTTCTGTTTCTGGGAAGAGAAAACTTAATCAAGCCACAGACAGACAAAGTACCAACACCACATTCATGCTTCCTCTGGCAGCTCCAGCTGGCCCTCGGAAGTCTTCATTAGCTCCATTCTCAAAGTCAAAATCACTTCCTCCCATTATTCACGTGGCTTGCTCCAAGAAATTCTGTCTCAGTTCTCAATTCTCATTCCTCTTCTCAGTTCTTCTCAATTCTCAGTTCAGTCTTCAGTCCAGCAGCAGCTGCTCTGCCTCCACTATGCTTTCCCCAGGAAAATTCTGACTAACTAGCTTGTGCTATTCCTTAAATACGGTATAGCTCCTCCTTATTCAGCCCCTTCCTGTCACATCAAGAACAGTAATTCCCTGTTCAACCCCTTCCCATTATGGCAGCAACAGAGACTCCTACCTTCTGTCTCTTTAATAGAAGCTTAATTTGAGACTAGGTGCTCAGTACCTCTTAGCTTAGCAATACAAAGGGCTCTTCAAGTTTCATTACCATTACAGAAGGTCAGAAGACATGATTTTCAAGGTCCCTTTTAACTTTAGATCTCATATAATCCTATAATTCTGTGAAAAGTGGCATGGAGGACTCAGAAAAAGAAGGCTGACTAGCTAGTGATATAATGAGACCAAGAGAAAACAGATTATTTCTTAGTTTAAGTCCTACTCAATGGAATGTTAATGACCCAAAGGAAGCTCTGTAGCAGTAGAAAAATATGAACAAGAAAGAAAGGGGCTGAGAGAGTATGGCTGAATTGTATTTGACTCTGGTGACAGGAATATACACACTCATCAATGAGCTCCATCGACAAATACTAAATTGCAAAGTTCTAGCATTGTTGGCACTTTTTGATACTTGGACAGCTAGCTGGTTACAGACCTGGAGTCAAGACCTAAGGTCTTAGGTAAATGGATACTTTATACTTTCCAGCTCGAGTATCCTTTTCCGGGGTTAATTTGAGTACTCATTTTTACATTCTTCTCTCTTACCACTTGGGAGGGCAAGCCAGGTGGAGCAGTGGATAGAGGACAATAGAAACTGAAAGAATCCACCAATCCTCTCCTGAAAGAGATCCCAAAATGAAAATTCCCAGATATATTGTAAACAAATTCCAGAGTTCCTAGGTCAAGGAGAAAATATTGGAAGCAGTCAGAAATAAACAATTCAAATATTGTGGAGCCACAGTAAAGGTCACAGAAGATTTAGCAGCTTCTATGTTAAAGGAATAGAGGGCTTGGAACATGATATTCTAGAAGGCAAAGGAGCTAGAATTGCAACCAGAATAACCTTCCCATCAAAACTGAGTATAATTCTTCAGGAGGAAAAAGGGTATTTGATGAAGTAGAAGACTTTCAAGCATTCCTGATAAAAAAGAACAGACCTGAATAAAAAGTTTGGTATTCAAACACAAGACTCAAGAGAAATATGGAAGAGAAATCATAAAGGACTTAGTAAGGTTAAATTGTTTATATTCTTATGTGGGAATTATTGGGACACTTAGAAGGAGTCTCCATAAATACAGCGCCCGAATGTGTCAATTTTGTTGAGATGACCACGAAAAAAAAAAAATGAAGGGATGAGAAATGGGAAAATCAGAAAAAAAAGCTCACATAAAAGAGGCATACAAGTAAGAGTTTTTACAGTGAAGAGAAAAATGGGGGGAGACAACACTTGAACCTCATTCTTATCATAACTGGCTCAAAGAGTAAATAATATGTATTCATACTCAGTTGGGCATAGAAATTCATCTTACACAACAGAAAAGTATGAAAGGAGAAAAAAGAAAGGAGAGAGTTGATAATAAAAAGGAGAGTAGATTAAGAGAGGCAGTGGTGAGAAACAAAATAGACAGGGAAGGGTAAAAATAGAGGATAGACTGAAGAAAATAGGAAGGAGGAAAATGCACAGTAATTTTAACTGTAAATGTGAGTGGGATGAACTCACTCATAAAACAGAAGTACATACATAGCAAAATGGATTAGAAACCAGAATCCGCAATTTCGTTGTTTATAAGACACACACTTGAAACAGAAAGACATACAGAGTTAAAATGAGGGCCTGGAATAGAATGTATTTTTCTTCAGCAGAAGCAAAAAGGAAGAGGAAGCAATTATGATCTCAAAGCAAAAGAAAAATGCACCTAATTAAAAGAGATAATGAGGAAAACTGCATTTTGCTAAAAGGTATGATAGACAATGAAGTAATATAAAAAATCTTTACAAAAGTTTCTCTGATAAAGGCCTACAGCAACAAGACCACTGGAGAAAAACCACCACACATTTCCAATATAAAGCATGCTTTCTATGGAATAATAGCAATTGAACCTCAACTCTGTATTCTAATAACGAAAATCGCTAGTGTAAGATAATCATATCTTTGAGTTAGAGGGGTGACCAAAAGTTAAGTGAGCATTGTGCTGCAATAGAGAGAGACATTCAAAAGTGAGTAATAATAGTACTAATGATAATAACATTAATAACTAGCATTTATATAAGGCATCCTATATGGCAGGCATTATGCCAAGTACTTTATAAATATTGTCTCATGTGATCCTCACAACAACCCTGGGAGGCAGCTGAAATAAGGTGTTAAATGAAGATCACTTTAGAAAGTTTAACTTGATTTTGTCACTAAAAACCAGCCAATCTAGAAAATACAGTCCAATTAAAAATGCTGTAAACACAAAAGAGAAGAATAAAATCTATTAAAAATAAAAGTCTTCTCTTGACTTTAATATGAAGACTCAGAAAATAAAAACACTATCCATTCTATGCATCTGCAATGAGTCATTGATTACTGAATTCTTCTTTAACCTTTACATTCAAAAGTGAACCATTTGTTCCTAGGGAACTAACTGACATTGAAAGGTATAATAGAATGTGCCTTAGATGAGAAAAGTATTCAGACAAAACGTATCAGCTCTGCCTTTTGTTCTGGGTTACAAGCAGGTCCATTTCTATTCATGTTGGAGAATATTATGATCAGAAGTTTTATAGATGGAAAGGATCTCAGAAATTATTTAACCTACAACCCCACTATTTTATAGATGAGGAAACTGAGAAGTTAGGAAACAAAGTATATGCATTCTTAGCTATGCATTCTACATGATTATAACAGGATCTTGAGGGAAAAAAAACCAATAAAATGACACAAGCAAAAGGAATTAACTAGAGCAAAGAGACCACTGGGGAAAATCAGCACACATTCCCAACATAAAGCATGCATTCCATGGAATAATAGCAATTGAAGCTCAACTCTGTATTCTAATCATTAAAATCACTAGCGTAGAATAATCATATTCTTGAATTAAAGGAGTCACCAAAGGTTAAGTAGATAGTGTGGTACATTAGAGAGAGTGTTGAGATTTTAGGTGCTGAGGGTTTAGGTCATATATTAGCTATGTGGCTGTAGGAGAATTGTTTAACCTTTCTAGGCCTTGTTTCTTCAATTTTACAAATGAAGAAATTCCTGCCTTATACAGAAATTTCCTCTCCATCTTTAATGAGTAGTCATCCAAATTTTTTTTAAAACAACTCTAGGGATATGAATCTCATTATTTCACATTCTAGTTTTTTTTTTTTTAATTTCTAGTTGTTAAAAAGTTCACTATTGAGTTAAAACTTGCCTTATGAAACTTTCACCCTAGTTTGTTCCAATGGAGCTACAATAGGGTAATAGTTGTGCCATTTCTGCATGATAACCTTTAAACTCTCACTCTAAATCTTACTTTCTACAGGCTAAATCATCCCAGTTTCTTCAGCCATTTTTTTTTAATAGCTGGAGAGAGAAAGAGTGGTCTGGACTTGTTATTTCATTAGCATGTGGGATTTCTACTTTTATACCTACCTCCTTTTAATGCAGATTGGTAGCTTTTCTGTAATTTACAGTTTTTAGAGCTACCTGGGACACTGAAAGGATAAGGGACCTGTTCATGGTCACATAGTCACATAGCTAACATATGTCAGAGGCAGGCTTGATCCCCAGTCTTTCTGACACTGATGCTAGTTCTCTATCTATTACTGCCTTCCAACCGAATGATATGATTTTGAGGACTCGAACCATTCAGTCCTTCTCCTTAGGATATATACCAGTTTATTTAAGGTCCACTTAAAATTTGGTTTCCACAACTAAACATTCCAACAAAGATCTTAAAGGGCTGGTTAAAGTAACACAACTACCTCTCTGTCCATTAATAGGCCTCTGTGACCACATGTGTTCAGTCATGGATGGCTTTGAGCTCTGGCCCAGCTATAATACATCCTGAGTCACATAGAGCTCATTGCAGGAGGAACTTGCCTAAAGGGAAGCTTGTTTAGGAGGCTTGCTTGTAGGAAGGCTTTCACACCTTTTGGTACTAAGCTGATTTAGGCACTGAGTCAGGAGGGTTGTGATACCTTCTGGCTCTAAGCCTATTAGTTGAAAACAATACTGGGAGGCTGGTATTTTACTTTGGGGGCTTGCTTATGGGAAGGACCTTTTGATTTCCTAGATGGGACTCTGAGTAACCATTTGTTGAGAGCCCCACCCACCCACCCAACTACTCAGGGGTTTGTTCTCTCCTTGTCAGGTGGTCTATGTAGGTGGTTGTATTATTCAATAGACAGGTGGAGCTCTGTTTATTGGATTCTTTCTTGGATACTCACTTCCTCCTACTTATCTGTCTCTTAATTAAAGTAAGATCATTAGTCTCTTTAAAGTTGTCTTTCTTTTAGCAAAGCAGATCAAAGAACCTGTGCTAGCAGGCCATCCTGGGTGTGCTAGGGTGCCTGCTACTAGAGATGGTGGAGGAGGAGTGGATTATCAAGTTTTGATCAATCAGCAGCATGTAGTGAACACATATCATGTACCAGAAACTATGCTCTAGCACAGCAGTTCTCAACCTGTGGGTCATGACCCCTTTGAATGGGGTCACCTAAGACCATCGGAAAATACATTTTCCGATGGTGTTAGGAACCGAGACACCACTCCTCTATCTGTCTCCAGGCTGGTCTGCCCACATGCAGATAAGCCCACATATGAGTATTAAAGGGTCATGGCATTGGGAAGGTTGAGAACCACTGCTCTAGCATATGCTGGGGGTAAGGGGATACAAAAACAAAAAGTTCCTGCTCTCAAGGAACTTATAGTCTACAAGGTGTATAAACTTATTCACAGATAAGTTAGTAAAAGAGATATACAAAATAAATAAGAAGTGAAGGGAGAAAGCAATAAAATTGGGAGAACCATTACCTCCAGGATGCAAGAGGATATAGAATGGACAGAAAGAATATAGGTTGTCAGTCTTTGGGAGTCAACCCATGAAATTCACTGGACACTAATAAAGGAAAGAGGTAGCCCTGAGAAGGGCCACAGAAGAGCAGAGCCAGCAGAGATCAGATCAAGACCATCACACCATTAAATTACTTAACAATATAGAAATACAATAGGGCTGTTACTGGGACAATAAATTATTGCATCAATAAGCATTATTAAGTACCTAGTTTCAGGCTGCATGGTGTAGTAGAGAGCTAGCCTCTGAGCCAGGAAAACCTGGATTCAATACTCTCTGATGACATATACTGACTGCATGACTCCAGGCAAGTCACTTAGTCTCTCAGTGAGGTAGGGTTAGGCAACTCTCTAAAACTATAAGTCACAGAGAGGGTGCTAACTGCATTACTAGAGGGAATTTCTTCCCCTGGAGTTCCCTACATCAATGATCCACATGATCTTTCTAGCTTGAACTTCTATGATGCCATAAACCAATTCAATTTAACAAGGATAAAGAGTAGGATGAAGATAATTATAGAGGGAAAGGCTGCAGTCAGTTAGTCAATAATGTTCCTTGACAGCAGGGAATATCTTTTTTTTGTATTTGTGTCCCAAATGCTTAGCACAGTGCCTAGTACACAGTTTGTTATGGCTATTCAGTTATTTCAGTCATGTTCAACTTTTTGTGACCTTATCTGGATTTTTCTTGGCAAAGACACTGGAGTGGTTCACCATTTCCTCCTCCAGGTCATTTTACAGACAAAGGAACTAAAACAAACAGGGTTAAGTGACTTGCCCAGGGTCATATAGATAGGAAGTGCCTGATGCCAGATTTGAACTCATGAAGATGAGTCTTCCTGACTCCAGTCTGGGTATTCTATCCACTTTACCACCTAGCTACCCTAGTACATAGTAGGGATCTAACAAACTGTTGTTAATCAGTTGATCAAATAATTGACTGAGATGGATCAAAGCTACAGATCATGAGAGTTGAGGAGGTAGATGAAACAAAGTTATTTGTTGAAGAAGTAGATGAAACAAGGGATATTAGCACAAACTGAAGTCTTCGTGCATAAGGAGAGGGGTTGGTTTCCAAAAAAACAGACTGTAAGGTCTAAGGAAGACTAAATACTTGAGAAAGAAGGCAGAATGACTGGAGGTTTAGTAGAGAAAAGCCACAAGCATCTGTATTGGATGATTTGTTAGGATGAAGTGAACCTAAAAATGGAAAAGATCATTGAGTGATGATGTTAGAGGGAGGGTGGAGATGTGGCAATGAGGATCAAGAATCATGCCTGTTCCTTCTCCTGGTTCAGAGGAGTAAGGACATGAGTGAAGGTATGTACACTGCCAGAGAAAATTGTTAAGGACACATTGTCTTCTGTGGGGAGCCAGGTTTCCATGGTTGCAAGGAGGTAGGAACCAGCTTAATTTGAAAGTTGGTTTGTTAACAAGAGAATAGAGGTTCCAAATGGCATAATGAACATGTAGAATGGAGGAGGAGAGGTGGGGCTTGTATAGAGGGACCTTAGGGAGCAGGGAGTGATGGCCAGGGAAAAGAGTTTCAGCTTAAGGAGCCTAGGACTCTTGGGGATTCTGAAATGAGCCATAAGGAAAAAAAAGATAACCATGTCCTTAATAGTAGCAATGGTAATACTGATTTAATGAAAATTTTCTGAGCCAATGCAGTGGTGAAGTGAGAAAGTGAGGAAGTCAGGACAAAGGATTCCTCAGTTCTCTCTGATGATCAAGACAGAAATGAATGGGGTCCTGTGGTCTGGCTATTTTTTTTTTAAATAGAGTATATTTGATATAACCTCTTCTCCAATACTATATTACTCCATTAATTTCCTTCTAAATCTAGTTTATCTAATCTTTCCCACTAATAAGCTATTCTAGCTTTTATTCTGTACTATATCATTTTACTAATCATAGTCTTATAGTTTGAGACCTAGCAATTTTAAGATAATTGGTAATAATTTGTAATCAAAAATTTTTTTCTCATAATTTTCACCACTTACAGGGCTTTAATCTTATAGATTTTTGTCAATTTCAATAGATTTTGCACATTAGAATTTCTTTATGCCACGTCCCTTTGGTGATCTCATTAACTCACATTTGTTCAATTATTATTTCTGTGCAGATGATTCCTGGGTCCAAATATTCAGTGCTTAATCTCTCTCCTGAGATCGAATTATAGATGTGAATATCTTCTATGCCTCTTGGACACATCCAACTGAATATCCAACAGATATGTTAAATTCAACATGTCCACCACAGAAACTTATTTTCGTTCTCCCCAAACCTTCCCCTCTTCTGAACTTCTATCTTACTGTTGAGTCTACTACCATCTTCCCAACCACTCAAGGTAACCACAGGGCTATTTATTCCTTACTCATGCATACCTCACATATCTTGCTAAATCTAGTCATCTCTGCCTCCATAACATCTCTCCTATACATCCCTATCTCTCCATTCATGCCACCATGCTGAATGCAATCCTCATCCCTGGAATATTGCAATAGCATTCTGGGTGACTTCTTTGCCTCAAGTTTCTCCTTATTCCAGTCTATTCTCCACTCAGGTGTCAAAGTGATTTTCCTAAAGCATAGGACTGTCTCTGTCTCTGTCTCTGTCTCTCTCCCTCTGTCTGTCTCTGTCTCTGTTTCTCTGTCAGTCTCTCTCTCTCTGTCTCTCTCTCTCTCACACACACACACAATTCAATAAATTCCATCTTTACATTTACATTTACATCTTTATTCAAATATAATATCTTCTTTTTGTCTCTGATCACTTTCTACCTCTTTGGTCTTCTTACTCCTTACACACCTCCACATAGTCTATGATGCAATAACTCTAGGCTCTTGGCTATTCCTCCTCCAATATATTGTTTCTCCTAACTTAAGGCTTTTATTGTTGACTGTCCCCCATGCCTGTATAACTAGGGGCTTCAGTCCAGTTGCTAAGTTTTCTCACTGGTGAAAATTCATGACTCGGTGCTCCACGTGGACCTGTATGAAGGGTGAACTTGGTAAAAGCTTGAGAGAGGAGAGGTATTTGTCTTCAGCCTTCCAACTTTGAGAGAAAAGATTTCAATTTCTCTATAAGGAGAGTTCCCTGAAGAGAGAGAAAGATTCTAAGAAGAAGATGACATGTAGATCTGTTTACACTTCTAACACTCTCCTTCTTTAACTTGTAACTCCTGGCATAAAACAACTCAAATCACACTTTCTTCAAGAGACCTTTCCTACTTCTCCCCATTGCTACTTCCTTCCCTTTATCAAATAGATACCTGCCACTTACACTGTCAATATCTTAAATTTTTAATGTTCTTGCTCATATTAGAATGTGGGTTCTTTAAGGAGGACTGTGTTTTTACACTTTCTTTGTAACCCTACCACTTAGCATTGAGCCTAGGACATGGTAAACATTTAATAAATACTTGTAGACTGATTGACTGTTTTCAGAAAGATTTAACTGAAATATGGTGAGAGTGATCTTCCTCGGTCTACATATTTTCTTATTCTAATTTGATTTGCTCATATTTGTGCAAAAGCTTTTTATTTTTATATAATAAGAATCCAGATTACTCAGATATAAGTTAGATGAGGTATCCTTTGAGTGCTTTTCCAATTCTATAACTATGGTGAGCTATAATATAATGGCCATTCCAGAAACAACAGTTCAAAAGCTTTTTTCCATCTAGGTTTCCCTTTTTATAGGCTACCTAAGGATAGTCTCATTGTAAAAGTAAGGCTGATGCCTTCATTAAGTTTATTAGAAGTAGCTACTGTTTTCTTGCTCCCACAAGCAAAACTCTTCTACCACCTTGATTATTGGAAATTTTTGAGTGGCTTATCACCTTGACTCTAAATTTTCTCTTTTCTCTTTGGCTGTCCCAAATTTCTTTCTCCCATCTATTGTCTCAGCTGAGGAACTTGATTTCAACTTGACTGAGAAAACTGTAGTCATTCACCCTCTTTTCTTTTCTTCATCTCCAAACCTCAAGATCATTCTCTCATTCTGTCTTGCTGTATTACAGTCTCTTATGTGCCATTCCTTTGGCAAAGGTTAAACCCTCTACACATGCCCCTTTAAACCATACTTTCTTATCCTTACAACAGATTGTCCTTTCAATGATCTTTCTCTACCTGTCAGTCTCTCCCTATTCTCTTGTTCCTTCCCCTACTTCCTTCAGATATGTCCAATCTCCCCCATCCTTAAAAAAAGACAACAAATAAAGAGCATTCATTTGACTCTACCATCCCTACAAGCTATTATCCTATATTTCACCTCCCTTTCTCAATCAAACTCCTAGATGTAACATTTAAAAATTCAAGAGATGTAATTTCTGGGTAATTAATTATTTTGCTAATAATGCTAGCAATTTTATTAATAAAAAAGTCAGTGATTTTTTTTTGCTAGACATTTTTCAATTTGTTTATTTATTTATTTTTAGTTTTCAATATTCATTTCCACAAGATTTTTTTTGGGCTGTTTATGGAGGGTGGGACAATTAGGTTTAAGTGACTTACCCAAAGTCACACAGCTATGTTTGTGTGTGTGTGTGTGTGTGTGAAGCATCTGAGGCCAGATTTTAACTCAGGTCCTCCTGACTCCAGGGCCGGTGCTCTATTCACTGCACTTCCTAGCCACCCCCTCCACAAGATTCTGAGTTACAAATTTTCTCCCTGTCTTTCCCCTACCCCCTATCCCAAGACAGCAAGACTACTGAATATCGCTTCTGCCAAACTGCTCTCTCTTATATCCTCCCCCATCGCCTTCTAACTTTCTAGTAGGGAAAGATGAATTTCTATACCCCAGTGTCTGCATATTTTATTTCCCAGTTGCATGTAAAAAACTATTTTTTTTAACATTTGTTTTTAAAACTTTGATTTCCAGATTCTTTCCCTTCTTCCCTCCTCACCCACCCCAACTAGGAAGATAAGCAATTCGAAACAGGATGTACATCTGTAGTTATGCAAAATGTTTCCATAGTAGTTATATTGTGGAAGACTAACTATGTTTCCCTCAATGCTATTCCAGCTCCCATTTATTCTATTTTCTACTTTTACCCTGTCCATTTTCAATAGTGTTTGCTTCTAACTACCCTCTCCCCCAATCTGCCCTCCCTTCTATCATCCCCCCTCTTATCCCCTTCTCCCCTACTCTCCTATAGGGTAAGATACCCACTTGAGTGTATGATATTCCCTCCTTAAGCCAAATTCAATGAGAGTAAGGTTGACCCATTCCCTT
>CM053585.1:333895691-333912923 GCA_028646515.1 Pseudochirops corinnae | reverse complement strand
TGAGAAAGAGTATGAAATAGTGGATAGGCCTCAGTATAAGAAAGACCTGAGTTCAGGTCTCATCTCTTACCTATACTGAATGATCCTGAACAAGTCATTTCCCTTCTTAATGCTTCAGGAAGTTCTCTATGAAGGTGTATTCTGCATCATAGAGATACTTTCTCACTGAGTTCCCTAAAGTGATGAAATCATAGGTCCAGGTAAACATGACAATCATGATCATGATCATGATGTTCTTAATATGTATTTAGAAATCCTATTCATTCTTGCTATAGATGATTTCAAGGTTGTGATGAAAACTATCCAATAAACTCAGGTCTTATAACATTAGATAACTAAAAAATAATTTAGAACAAGTATCCTATTACATACCATCCCAACCTTCTTGGAAATATATTACATTTTTAAATCAATAAACATTTATTAAGTGCCTACCAGGTGCCAGGCACTGTGCTAAGCACTGGAAATACAAAGAGAGGCAAAAGTTAGTCCCTACCTTCAAGGAACTTACAATCTAATGGGAAAGACAAGATGCAAGCAAATATATACAAAACAATTACAAGATAAATACAAAATAATTAACAGAGGGAAGGCACTAAAATTAAAAGCAGTTGGGGAAGACTTCCTGTAAAAGAAATCAGGGAAGTCAATTGGTTGAATTGAACCATGTAGTCAATGTTCTCTATGTTTTTGGTGTGGGTACTCCATTCACTGACTTCAACTGCAATCCTTTGAAAATTTTGGGTGGTCTTTGATAGTTGCTCGAGACCACAAAATCATTACTTTATGATCAGCCTGGTGAGGGTTCAATCCCCAAATGTAGTTGAGTTGGTCCTTGGACAATAAAAATGGCTCATTTAACTAATTCTATCATTTATTGTGATATAATTATTCTTTAGGAACTTCCCTCCTCCTACCTTTCCCAAAGTAAATGAGCAAGTGAGAGTTAGAAGGGAAGAGAAAAACAGAAGAGGGTAAGAAATTTGAAACATGGAGCTCATCACTTGAAGCCTTTCCAGCTTGAATGAATTTTCCAGAACTTAAACTCTACTAGCATGGTGGTCAAGAGCACAGGGTCAGTCCTCCACCAAGATAAAGGATTGAGTAGGATTTTAATGGGGGTGAAAAGATAACAAACCTGTTAAGAGAAAAGCAAGCTATACACAATAGGGATTTATAGTATGAAAATGTCCAGCTTATTAATTATAGTTCAGAATTGTTTAAAAAGAAAAAAATATCAAGTCTAACAAAAGCTTATAACCAAAGGATTTTTCCTTGACATTTTGTTTTTAAACGTAGAGTTTATAGAAATCTAGGATGACTTTTGGACAGTGTCATCCCTGTATTTAAAATACAAAAAAAAAGACATTTTTCATAGAGATCCCTGAAACTCAAGTAGAAATTCAAAGATATTTTTAGATCAAATGTATATTCGCAAAGTGAGATGTAGAATTAAGGCAATTATCCTATTCAAGCAAAAGTCTCTCCTTTAAAATTATCTAGGTGTTTTAGATAAAAGTATTTGGTCTGGATAATTGCTTCAGTTCTCCAATTTTGAGGAAACTATATCCAAGCTCATGTGCTTGAGATAGGAGCACTTAGAAAGTCCTTCGTTGAGACTAACAAACACTTTGAGGCTAACAAACACAAAAACTAATACCTTGAACGTGATATCGCAATGTAAATGGAAATTATTGTCCAAGACAAAGGGCGAAATGACCCAATAGAATCAAGGTGCTTCTCTTAGAAGCTAATGGTTTTTCAGTGCAACATTATGAATGAGAACATATTTTCCATCTATTTCTGGCTGGATTTGGGGAAGTAAATTATCAGAATTAATTTTAACTCTCTACATAAGCTAAATTTAATGAATAATTGGCCACTTCTGTGTGCTAAGTCCTATTTTATGTAAAATGTTGAGCAACAGGTTTATAGGCCAAAAAAACTATATATGTGTATGTATATATACATATATATGTGTGTGCATTTGTATATGTATGTGTAGATAGATATATCTATATCTATCTATCTTTCTGTCTATCTATCTATCTATCTATCTATCTATCTATCTATCTATCTGTCTGTCTTTCTACCTCACATGTTTATATTGCTGGATTTCCATGAAGGTAAGTGAGGCACCACTGAAGAGTGGATAAAGAGCTGACATTGGTGCGAGAAAGCCCTGAGTTCAAGTTTTGTCTCTGCTTTTACAAGCTGTGTGACCACAACCAAGGGCAAATCACTTAAATTCCCTGAGCCCCACTGAACCTTCAAAGGTTGGAGAAGGAAGATTGAATACCACAAGTTCTCCCACACTGATGCAATCACAAGTCTAGAACATCCCACCCTCACCCTACTATTCCTTTTCCCTGCTCTTAAGGAAGTTAAATATTTTTATTTTCAAAACATTCCTCTGCAAACATGTTATTTCCCAAACCATTGACAGACAGTACTATATGCTCAGCCTGAAGGCAGCTCTTCCTTTCCACTCCTTCCCCATATTAACTTCCTTTTAAGAATATAGACTAAGGAAATGATGGGCATTGAATCAGCTTTCATGACAAAGTTTTCGCCTTTCCTACTTCATATTTTCACTTAGCAGCTTCCTCTCACTTACTCATTTCTGGGAAAGCAAGGAACTGGAATTTCTTTAAAGATATAGTTGGCTGTCTAAAGCCCATCAGTGGGTGGAGGAGGATGGAGACAACTTCAGGAAATGTGACTCTTTATGTTGGAGAGAAGTGTAGAGTATAAAGACAATTGTAACAGGTGGACTCAAACAATGAGCATTTCTTAGTCACAGAAGGAAAGGAGGGGCTTGTTGAGAGCCCCTCATTCCCAATTTTCAACTAACCACATTATCCACCATGCTTCAATTCTGTAACCATTCACATTGATTTTGCCATGTATGATGTTGGGCTCTTTCAGTAAATCATAACTTTTTCTGTACTACCCAACACTATAAAAGAGAGCTGTTGCCCTCATTTATGATCTTAGCTTTGTGGAGGAAGCTGTGATCATATTTATTGGTAAATATGTACTTTACTAGTAAATGGATTATCCTCAGAACTTTGTGCCTCAGCTTACCTTAATTTTCATTGTTATAGTACCTTTCCAGTCTTCTTATACCTGAACCTACCACCCAATGACTCTAGCTTCTTTACTGTTTCTGGTATAAGATACTCCATCTCCCAACTCTATGCATTTTCACTAGTTTTCCCCAATGCCCAATATTATCACTCCTCATTTCATCTCCTGTTTTCCCTAAAGTCTCAGCTAAAATCTCACCTTCTACAGGAAGACTTTCCCATTTCCTCTTAATGCTACTGCCTTCTCTCTAAGATTATGTGCAATTTACCCTATTTATATCTTGTCTATACAGAATTACTCACATGTTGTGTCCTTCACTGAATTGTAAATTCATTGAGGGAAGGGACCTTCCTTCCTTTGCAGTATTTTTTCTTTCTTTGGATAACAAACCAGACATCCTTGAAGGATAGCTTGGTAGTGTAAAGATACTGGATCAGACTCCCTGGCATCCACCTGTATTCCCCAAGGACAGTAGAATTCCTTGAGGCAAGACTAGAACAGTGATTAGCAAGAGAACTGAATTCCTAAACTTAATTCATTACATGCCCACTGAATTTCTAAACTAAGTTCAGAAATAAGGAACCATGACTGAGATAGTTACAGAATAAAATCAATTAGCAACAAATAGGATTAATTAAAAGATGATACAGAATCAATCTGATTATTTCAGTAGGAAGGGGTAGATTATGAAAAAACTTTAAAAAAACAAACAGGTTTTTATCTTTGATAATGTAGGTGATAGAGACTTATGACAGTTTGTTAAGTAGGGGGGTGACATGGTCAGACCAATACATTAGGAAAATCACTTTGGAAGTAGAGTGAAGGATGGATTTCAGTCTGGAGAAGCATGGAGACCAATCAGAAGGCTATTGCAATAGACCAGGTGTGAGGGGATAAGGGTCTGCTCCAGGGAAGCAGTTGTATGAATAGAAAGAAAGAGACATATATAAGAGATGCTGTAAAAGTAGAAAACACTAGACTTGGCAACAGATTATTTATGTGAGTTCCCCTTGACATAAAATTTGAGGATGGTTAATTGAATAATCACCAAGGGGCCACTACGGAGTTAGGTACAAAAAGGTACAAAACTCTTATCATAACACAGTACATAGTCCCTGTCTTCAAGGAGCTTACCATTTACTTGGCATGAAAACTTAACTAATGGTACAAGGTAGCAAATAAGGAGATGCACAAGCTACCTAGAGTTCCGGGAAAGCAAGGATAAGAAAAATGAATGGGAGAAATGATTCTTTTCTATGAAAGAACAGATTTATAATTTCGCATTTGCAATGTTAGGTTTTCTACAAGATTATTTTCAAGTTATAGCTTTAAAAAAAACCAACTTTGAATTGTATGGGATGTATTCAAATTTAACTTTGGAGTTTCATTCCCTTCTCATTTTAAAGAAATGAGTCACAGCTGGAAATCTACAAAGTGTCTGAAAGAAGTAAAAAATAATGCGCCAAATTTATCGGTGACTGATTTTATTTTTTTATTAATCCAACACAGGTATTTAAAGTAAAGCCTAATTATTTTGGGCACTTAACTATTCAAATAGAAATATCCCCATGGGACCACATTAGAAAGGAAAAATAATGTCTTATCTTACAATTGGAATATCTGAGTCCTAGGCTTCAGAAGAACATCTTCTGGATGTTTTTAGAAGAAACAAAATGTACATTTTGTTTTCCTTTATGAGAGTAAAGTCAGTCTATGTATATCCATTCTGGTCCCACCTGCCAGCTATTTCTGGGCATGCCTTAACATATGGACTTCCAGAGATTCTATGGCCAGAGATGGCCTGGCAAATATTTAACAATGGACTTGCCCCCCCAAAAAAGTACATAGACACACAAGTTTAATATGTATTACTAGTATTTTCTCTATCATTTTCTTATATTTAGACAATCAACAGTCTCTGTAAAATGTGCATAATAGTAATAATTTTATTTTATTAATAATTTTATTATTATTAATAGCTATTAATATGTACACAGAACTTACAATGGGCCAGGCACTGTGCTAAGCATTTTACAATTATTATCAAATTTGATCCTCACATCAACCCTGAGAGGTAGGTGATATTATTATCCCCATTTTACAGATGAGGAAACTGAGGTGAACTGAAGTTAAGTGATTTGCCCAGGGTCACCCAACTAAGAAGGATCTGAGGCTGGATTTGAACTCAGTTTTTCCAGACTCTAGATCCAGCTCTCTATCCACAGCAATATCATTGGCAGTCTCTGCCACACAAGATTTTTCCAAGGATAAAATGACCTAAAGCATGAGAAGGTGCTTTATTACTCTAAAATATAAGATTTAAGTTAACGTTATTATTTTCAATACACTTCAAAAGACTCATAATTGCATGGGTATGTATACTACCTTTACTGGATTACAATCCTTTTCCTGCTTTAATAATAATAGTAGCTAGCATTTATATAAGGCTTTAAAGTTTGTAACACACTCTACCTATGCTGTTCTATGAGAAGATCACAACCATCATGTGAGGTTGTGTTACAAATGAGGAACCTCATCTGTGGAGAGACTAAGTGATTTGTCTATGGTCACACAGCTTGTAAGTATCTAAGGCAATATTTGAATTCGGTTCTTTTCAACTATAAGTACTACAATGTACCCACTCTAACATGGCGGCCACTTCCTGATAATGAGTCTCTACAAATTCAGCCGGGCTGGGGACTTCAGGCAATTGACTCACAGTCTCTTACAGCTTGGTAGAACTTAACAGGAATCAATGTCCCCACATCAAGCATTCAGGTTCACTTCCAAAACAGGATGGGATTTTAGCATAAGACTGTAGTAAGAGATTATTGTTTTTATCCACTAAAAAGTAGACTTAATGATATTTGGGTACTTTTCAATCATTTAGTAACATTTGTTTTTAAATTTTTATAAGAATGTCTGTACAAATTAACCTTTTAAGCAAGCTTATTAATTTCAGATTGAGCACCAATGGCAATATTTTTCAAGTATCCATATTAAACATTTCTTTCTCAGTAACAGAAAGATGAAACAGACTTTTAGTGCTATAAGTCACTCCAGGTCTTTGAACTGGGTGCTGAAGCAAACGCTATTAACCCTTTAAGGTCAATATTCAGCACATCAGAGCAATACCTCAATAGTGACCTCCAGACAGTCAGTATAGCTATCAAATTTATAATCAGTGACTAGAGAGGCAGTATAGTTCAATGGAATGAGCACTGGATTTAGAGTTGAAGTTTCTTCATCTGTAAAATGGGTAGCATTTGTAAAATGGAGTAGCAAAGTGTTACATTGGATAGAGTGCCGGGCATAGAGTCAATAAGACTTATCTCCTGGATTTAAATCCAGCCTCAGATACTTACTAGCTGTGTGACCCTAGGCAAGTCACTTACCCTGTTTGGCTCAGTTTGCTTATCTGTAAAATTAGTTGGAGAATGAAAGGGCAAATCACATTAGTATATTTGCCAAGAAAACCCAAATGGGGTCATAAAGAGTCAGACAAAACTGAAAAACAACTGAACAACAATTTAAAAAAATTAGACTAATAATAACACATAGATGGTTTACACATAAAGGGTGATACCATAAGCAAAATAAGAGAACATGGAATTATTTATCCATCAGTTTTATAGATAAGGGAAGAATTTAGGACCAAAAAAGAAACAGAGAGCATTACAAAATGTAAAATAGATAATTTTGTTTATATAAAATTAATAAGTTTTTGCACAAACAAAACCAATGCAAACAAAATTAGAAGGAAAGCATAAAATTGGGATAAAATTTTTCCAACAAGTATCTCTGATAAAGGCCTCATTTCTCAAATATATAGAGAACTGAGACTAATTTATAAAAATACAAGTCATTCCCCAATTGATAAATGGTCAAAGGACATGAACAGGCAGCTTTCAGGCAAAGAAATAAAAGCTATCTATAGTCATATAAAAAAGGACCTAAATCACTATTGATTAGAGAAATTAAAATTAAAACAGCTCTTGAGTTAACACCTCACACCTACAAAACTGGCTGAAATGACAAAAAAGAAAAATATTGGATTTTGGAAGGGATTTGGGAAAACTGGGACACTAATGTACTGTTGGTAGAACTGTGAACTGATCCAACCATTCTGGAGCACAATTTGCAACTGTGCTCATAGAGCTTTAAAACTGTGCATATTCTTTGATCCTGCAATGCCACTTCTAGGTCTATATCCCAAAGACATCCAAAAAAGGAAAAAGATCTATTTTTACAAAAATATTTTTGGCAGCTCTTTTTGTTGTGGCTAAGAATTGGAAATCGAAAGGATGCCTATCAATTGGGGAATAGCTAAACAAGCTGTGGTATATGATTATGATAGAATATTATTCTGCTATAAGAAATGACAAGGAGGATGATTTTAGAAAAATCTGGGAAGACTTACATGAACTGATGCATAGTGAAGTCAACAGAACCAAGAGGATGTTGTACAAAGTAACAGCAATATTATTAGATGAAGAACTATGAATGATTTACTTATTGTCAAGACAATCCCAAAGGACTCATGATGCAGCATACTATCTGCCTCCAAAGAAAGAACTAATAATGGAGCAGCTAGGTGTCACAGTGAATAGAGCACCAATCCTGGAGTTAGGAGGACCTGAGTTCAGATCCGACATCAGGCACTTAACATTTACTAGCTGTGTGACCTTGGGCAAGTGACTTAACCACAATTGCCCTGCCTTTCCTCCTCAAAAAAAAAAAAAAGACGAAAAAAGAGAAAGAACTGATGTTATTCGAATACAAACTGAAGTATACTATTTTTCACTTTCATTCAAAAAAAATTAATAGAGTCTTCTGAACAAAATGACTAATATGGAAATGTTTTACATAATTGCTTGTGTATATTCTATATCTACTCACTATCCCAGGGAGTGGGGAGGGGATGAAAGGACCGAGGGAGGGGCAGAATTTGGAACTCAAAACTTTACATAAAAATGTTACTGCAAAAAAAAAAGAATTCAAAGTTCTTTAAGAAGTTAAGACATAGGATTAGGACTAGAAGAGACTTTGGTGGTTATTTATTCTTACCTCAATCTATAGATAAAGAAATTAAGGCATAAAGACTTTAAATGGTAATTCTGGGTGAGATAGCTAGTAAGTTATATGACACTCAGATCTTACTGACTCCCAGCATATCACTGCCCATTTTACCACTTAGTTGTCAAGGTTGTATATGAAGCAAGTATCAGATTCAAGATTTGAGTCAAAAGTTCCTTTGATCCCAAATCCACATACCACATAGGGCATGCATGTTGAATTTGCAATCTCATTCTAAAAGAGCTATAACACTTTTTTGATCTGAAATCTAGTGATGTTTCTTCCCTATAACATGCAGGGCATGTTGGATTTGCCAATCTCATTCTTTTTTTTTTTTTTTTTTTTTTTACAGCTGTAACACTTTCCTGACAAAGGGAAGAGACAGCAGGGCAATGGTGACAATGAAATGGGAGTCATGTAGATGACAATAGCAAGAGAGGATGAAGCCCTAAGAGAAGAGTTGACCTGGGAGAAGCTATATATCTAAGATACAGCATGGCACAGAGAGAGCCTTAGTGTGGAAGAGAAAATCTGGACCTTTCATTTCACTGGTTTGGTAAGTCAGTGATATCAAACTCAGATAGAAATGGGGCCACTATACTGTACATAAGCATCGCTGCTAGAGTATATTGACTTAGAAACCTACATATTAACATTATCTATTATATTCTTATTTATTTTGTCAAGTATTTCTCAATTACATTTGAATCCAATGACATTGGTCTCCTTGGCATTCCATAAACAAGATGCTCCATTTCTCAAGGGTCTATCTCTCAGCTATGGACATTCTCTCTGGCTGTCCCTGGTACCCGGAATGCTCTCCTTCTTTTGCTCCAACTACTGACCTCCCTGGTTTCCTTTAAATGCCAGCTAAAATCCCACCTTCTACAGGAAGACTTCCCCACTCCCTCTTAATTCCAGTGGCATTCTTCTGTTAATTATTTCCTATTTATCTTGTATGCAGTTTGATTTGTATATATTTGCTTGCATTAGCCTGTAAGTTCCTTGAAGTCAAAGACTGGCTTTTGCCTCTTTTTGTATCCCCAGCACTTAACACAATGCCTGTCACATGGTAAGTGTTTAGTAAATATTGATTGATTGATTGATTCCTACCACACTTGACAGTGTTGTGGGTCTCCTGCTAGCAGCAAGACTTTTGTTTGATACCTTTGCTGTAGTGGAATATGTAAAACCAAAGGATTACTTTCAAGCAACCCCAACTTCTTTTTCTATATAGAGTGAGGGGATCCTCACTGCTGAGTAGCACTATAAGTTTGGAGGACTGTAGAATTCCCCGAGGAAGGGTTACCTGAAAGTATGGTTCCTTGCCTATATAGGGATCTTGAGTCCCTACTGAAGAGCTTTCAGAGTAACATAAAAGGATATTATAGATCCTCATTAGAATGATGGATAGTTTCCTGACTGTCTACAGATTTCAGAGTCCTTTCTTTTCTGTGTGTGTTTGAAATAAAATCCATTCCATAGTTGAGATCTCATCAACTTGAGTGTCTTCAGGGGAGCTGAGGGCAGGTACCCCTTTTGAGGAAGTACCAGATGCCTTCTGGGCAGGCACCAAAAAAGTCAGATACTGAAGTGTCTAGGATTCCCTTAGAGGGGAGCAAAACAAGTCAGATTTTGTGAAGGACCTCTCAATCTATGCTAGGGCCATGATGTCAGAATAGATTCTTTTATATTAACTATACTTTTTATGTCCCTCTGATCCTAGGTGTCCAGATAGGTAGGTAGATAGGTAGATAGATAGATAGATAGATAGATAGATAGATAGATAGATAGATAGATAGATAGACAGATAGATAGATAGATGTAGATGATATAGATGAGATGTTTTTATTTTCCTAAAATCACTTATTTGCCCAAATTTAGTCATTCTGACTTCTTGACAACGAAATAGCAATACTGTTATTCACTCTTACGCTAATCATCTGAAACTTTCTGAGCCAGTTCTCCAAGTCTTGAAAATTCACCGGCTGTCACAAAATCCCCACAGGTCTGTTATTCCATTCCCAACATATGAATAAGGAATTAAATTAGAAGAAAATCTGTTTCTAGGTCTGCACTTTTCATCATCCATATTTCAAAGGTCCTTTCTTGGAATTTTTCTAAAGTGCTATCTTCCATTCTTTAGATTTTAGGGTAACTTTTTTCTCCCAGGGAAAAATAACAAACATTTGTATAGTATTTTAAAAGTTTCAAAGCACTATCTATATCTCATTTGAATCTCACAACAACCCCAGCTGGTGGAAGGAAAGAGGAGAAATGTTACACTATAACTATCTTCATTTTATGGATGAGAATGCTGAGTGTCAAGAAAGTTTATGAGATTTGCCTATTGGTACATAGCTAATAAGTTGTAGGTGATATCTGAACTCAAATCTCTCTCTGACTGTACATTCAGCCTTCTAGGTACTATGTCAGGTTGCATCACCAGAAATTTACATCAGTAAAACAGCTTCTTAGTCCTACAAGATTAGGGGTCATACAAGATTTGTTCAGTAGATTAAAACTTATATTTACTATAAAAATGTTAGGGCAGTGTTCTAAGATCACACAAATTGACAGAATTTTTGAGGAAGAGAAAACCTTTGAGATCACAGTATCATAAATGTATAATTCAGACTCTCTCAGATCCAACTTTACTCATTTTACTGATGAGGAAACTGATTCAGAGGGAATCATAAGACCTGCCTAAGGTCACACTGGTAGCAGTATCAGATCTGAACCTGGATCCTCAGACGACGGAACCAGGATTCTTTCCAAACCACTTCAAGTCCTTCCTTTAATAATGAGGAAACTGAGCTGTGTTTTTATAGTCCCTGGGAAAGTTATGGACCACAGGGTGAGAGCAGAAGGTTTGGGAGCAGGACGATGATGTACCTTTCTCTACCAGGAGTCAGCCAACTTAGCTCTTGGTCTTGTCTGTACAGTGGTGTGTTGTTCTCACAAGCATTTGGCATGAAATGAAAATCAAGAGGCTATTTGAATGCCAGTCTGTCTGAGGAACATAATTATATTAAACAGCATCTGGATTCTTTGACTTTTTATTTCCTGTGTTGTATAAGCTTTGAAAACCTTAACTGTTGCCCTTGCCTGTATTTATTATTCTCTCAACTTTTCTCAAAATTTCCAAAGGAGAAAGTGTTCTATTTGATTCCATTCTTCTTAATGATGGACTATAGACAAAAGCTCAAATTGTCTTTATATGACTTCATTACAAGCAAAAATATCACAATTGTTTGTAGGTGCTGCCTTCTGTAGGAGTCTTCTCCTACAGGAAGACATGTATTAGTTGAGATTTGGAGTCAGAGGAACTGGGTTTGAATTTTGGCTCTTCTACATAGTACATCCATGACCAGTGGCAAACCATTATGACTCTTCAGTTCTCAACTTTTTTAAAAAAAAATTTATAAAAATAAGGAAAGTCAAAGGCTAGGAGTAAATAGTTCTCAAAGGAAGAAATGGAAACTATTAACAACTATATGAAAGAATGCTTAAAAAATAAGAGAAATTCAAATCAAAATGACCTGGAGGTTTCACTTCAAATGTTATAAATGGGCAAATATGACAGAAAATGGGAACAGTCAATGTTAAAGGAATTTGTAGAAGTTAAGCTCCCCAGCACATTGTTGGTAAAGCTGTGCATCTAATAATAATTTTGTAAATAAAACTGGAGTTACGGAAATAAAGTGACTATTATGGCTATACCCTGGGACCCAAAGGTTCTGCTTCTAAGGTTTTCCCTCTAGGAGGCCATTGATAGGAACAAAGGCTCCAAAAACATGAACATATTTATGGCAACATTATTTTGTGTGTGGTACCCAAAAATTAGAAACAAATTTGATGTCCATTGATTGGGGGATAGTTAAAAAAAATTGTGGTACATAAATGTAATGAAATTTTACTATGATAAAAAAAATGATGATTATTATTAATATAGAGACTAGTGAGGGTAGCTAAATGGTGTAAAGATGCACAGAGTGCTGGGCTTGGAGTCAGGAAGACCTGAAGAAAAGGAGAGGAGAGGAGAGGAGAGGAGAGGAGAGGAGAGGGGGGGAAGCTGCAATACTTCATAATAAATGTCTAAGCCCATTATAAAATGAAATTTTGTGTGATGCCTGATGGGGCAAAATAGTTATCAAGCAGGAACATCAGGGAAGACTTCTTGAAATTGATGGCAGTTAAACTGGACTTTAAAGTATAGGTAGAAGTATGTATAGAGTGATTTTACATATATATATACACATAATTATATATATACATATATACATAATTATATATATACATAATTATATATTTAAAAGGGATAGAAAGTTGTACATAACAGATTTGCAGTTTCATGTGCAATCATCTTTTAAAATTATACTGTTATAGAAATGCTTGTTTTATTCCACAAATTAAAAATAAAATGAATTTTAAAAGACTCAGCTCAATAAAACAAAATAATAAAGAATAGGTAGGAAGCCAACAGGCATAGCTGAAGAGTGAAGACATAGGAAAGAACATTTGCCAAGATAACCAAAGCCCATGAGCCTGTATGTATTAAGGGAACCTAAAATTACCTTCTTTAGCATGACTATAGAGTACATGAAGTTAGGAGGAGAGTGGGTTCCATGAAGAGAGTAATGTAACATATTGCTAGAGCAGTAAAACTAGCCCCTGGGTGTGGAGTACTCAGGAATAGTTTATACACTCCTCAGAAATCATGAGCATGGCATAAGAATTGTTCAGTGAATGTTATACAGGTTAAACAAGAGGAAGAGTTAAGTACTGTACAAATTACCAAAGAAGGTTATTGCTCTGGGTTGCTAGGGTCAGTACTTCTAAAGAGGATGCAGTAATTAACTTCTCCACCAAGGGGCCCTGGGCCAAGCTCATAAAGCAGATTTGCATAGCTCCATCTTGGTACCCTAGTTACTCCTACACTCTTTCACCACCCAAATAAATTATGTACTCACACTGCTTCTGTATGACTCCTTCAGTCTTGTATCACAGTTAAGACTGAATATTCTATCAGTTATCTCTATTGTTCTATAGATTTTAGTTTCTAAAAATTCTTTTGTTTTGATTTAATATTAAAAAATTAATGGACAGATTCAGCCCTCCTTGGAGAACTCAACAGATCAATAAATATCTGTAATTCAAATAGCTCTCCCCAAAGAAAGTCTGCTCCAACCAACGACTACAAAATGAAACAACTCTTGATGGGCTGAATGACATATTTTCTCCTAATAGATACATTTATATATTACCAAAGTCTGTTCTTTAGTGGATTGGTGATCTTATCTATGGGGCTTCATATCACAACCTGCCCATATCTTGGTGTTGTGTGGGACTCTTGTCCAAGACCTCCACAAATTCACCTAATAGATTGGCATTTACTCTAATTCTCTTAGCAATATGTAAGTGCTAGAGGAACACACCATCTATTTACTGTAATTCCTTATTTTCCCTGCATAATAGTCTCACCTTTTCCAATCATACATATTTCAATTGATATCCTTTACCTCACTTCCTTTTTTGTGTAGTTTTAACAGTAATGAGATTTGAAGTTCCTTTTCTATTGCTAAGCTGAGAGGTACTTAGCCCCTAGTTCAGATAAAGCCTCTGTTAAAGAAACAGAAGGTATTAACTCCTGTCTCCTGTTGCTGCCATAACAGGAAGGAGTTGGCTGAAACAGGAAGCTAATGTTGGAAAGCCCCAGAGAGGGAGAGTCAGATCTTCTTGGAGCAGACTCTGTGGAGGCAGAAACTGCTGTCACCAGGGAGGCTGAAGAGGAGCCAAGGAGGCTGAAGAGGAAAGCCTTCTCCAGGCTGAAGAAAATGATTTTGATTTTGCAAACCTAGATGGAGTGATTTTGATTTCTGGGAAACAGCTGAGACTTCTGCTGAGTCTGAGGGCCAGGTGGAGCCAACAAAATTCTAAAGAAACATGACTGTGAAGGTTTAAGACTTTGTCTGTGTGTGGCTTTGTTAAGTCTTGACTTCCCAGGAACAGAGACTGTGAAGGATTTGAGATGGACTGGACACTGTGAGCTCCAAAGTAAAGCAGGAATTGCACAGAGAGCTGGACAAGGACCTTGGAGCTGTCTGCCTTTGAACTCAGGGGACAGTGTAGTCAATCCAAGTAAGATCTGGGACCATGGAAGAGGATCCAGGGAATCCAAGAAACCACCCCGAGTCAAGCTGAAAGAAGATTTTACTTGGATACTGCGTACTAAGAAATTATAAATTTACTAGTGGCCTAGGGGTGGAGGGTGTGTGTATTTTCTGATGACTGAATAGTGAATGATGAAGGATGATTGAATGGATTGAGTTGACTGACTGATTGATTAATTAAATGATTATACTTAGTGATTGTTGACTGAATGAGTGACTGATTGAGTTAGTGTGGCCCATGAGTAGAGAACTTTGACTATTGTGCTTTGTGATTGAATTAAGGATTTTGTGAATGCTTGAGTTACTAAATGATTGTTCTTTGTTCAAAACTTTGTGACCATTGTAGTGGAAACTATGTGGCCATTTTCTGTGATAAGTTGATGTGAATACTAATTGTGATTATCTGTGATAAATTGTAACATTGTGAAGCTGTACATTGATTTTCTGTGAATGTTTTGCTCTGATTTGTTATGGAATAAATAGAGTGTTCACTATACTGTGTAATCAGAACCTTAAAAGCTGTTCATAGTAGCAATCTTCTGGAAAGCTGCTTATGTGTGGCATTACAGTAGTTCTTGGCTGATAATGCATTACAAACTACTCACAACAACCACAAATCTCTCTATGGCCCTTTGAGAGTCCTTCAATGTTAATTTTTCAGAGTCTATTATTCTATGACTTGTAGCCATGTATTATCAAAAGAAGAGTATGTGGGCCTTCATTTCTAGGAGAAGGTCATAGGCTTAAAGTGACGTTCAAGGTTATCAAGTCTACCCTCTCATTCTGTAGATAATGGCCCTGAGCCCCAGACAACTTAAAGGACTTTCCTGGGGTTACAAAGCTAGTAAACACCCTAGGTAGAATCTGAACCCCATTCTTTCTGTTCCCAAGTCTAACAGTCTATTATGCCCATGCTTAGGGTTATTAAATGCATTGATCAATTTTTCAGAGGGTATCTAACTATTCTTAACTAGACATAGGTACCTTTGGAACAACTCTGGCATTGTCCATTCAATTGCAAATCATAGTTTAGAAAACAGCCATTCTTTATCAATTCTCTGCCACCACCCTCTCCCCTTTCCCCAGTTAAACCAATTTTCTTAACAGCATTTAGAGCTCTCCCATTAGGAAAATTCTGCGGTGTTCTGGCTCTGATATATTTAGCACAAAGTCATCCAGGAACAAAAACAACTATTAAGACCTCTCCATCCCAAGGGAATGGCTCTTCTACTTGGACTCTGTATTGAACACCTCCATGACCAAACACTTTGGGCAGGCATACACCTTATTTTATGCTCCCCTTGATGTATTTTAAAATTATTTTCCCTTTAAAAAAAAAATGAATTTGACAAACACCAATATGAGCGTTTCAATATATAAAAGAGAAAGGAAAAAGATTGTACATTTCTATTATACTTCTATTACATATAGTTGTTTTTATTAAGTGTTATTAAATTTAACAAAATAGAAACAAAATTGTTCTGCTTTCTGTGTCCATATGAACTTCCTTTTGCACCTGTCCATGTGTTTTTATCTGTAAAACTATTTCCTTTTTATTATTATGAACCTAACAAACATCAACAACACGTACATTTCTTCATTCAAAAAACACTGAATTAGGTACATTGAAGCTCCATTATGTACATGAGGTACAGGCTCTGGGACCCTTATTGAACTCTGATTGAATCTTTCCATTTGATGAGCCATTTGCGTGAGGCCGTAAGCCTTTCTTGTGGATCAGCTCAAACCTCTGTTAATAGCCTAGCTCTCCTTTACTTCCATAGCTCCTTGATTCCTTCACACTTTCATAGAGCCCTTGAGAACAGGCCCCTGCTAAGGAAAGAGAATGCTCTCTTTCCTCTTCTGGGTGGTTTCAAACACCCTTAGGACAACTTCTCATACCAGTAGAAAGTTAGTGTAAGCTTCTTTTTTGGCTTATGCCAGGCCACACACCTGGGGAAGAATGCCCTTCAGTCTCTGATAAAGCCCATTTTTACTGCTGGTAAGCTAGGAGAAACCATCTAACAGGTCTATTGGGCCTTCCCAAACTGTGCTCAGGTGAATCCCAAAGGGGCAGTCAAACCACCTTCCATTTTAAAATCTGTTCAAAGAGCCGTTGGCGTAGAAGCAGGAGGACTCCATGATTCCCCCCATAACCACCTCAAATATCTATAAAATATGACTCTAAACAAATTTTAGGCCTCCAGAAGCCACAAAAGTACAGAAAAACACATCTCCTGCTGAAGGCAGCCTGATAGGCTGATGAGAAAGGGTTCATCACAGTGTGCTGGAAGCCCAGACCAGAACTGCATGAAACTGTGGCAGGAGCCCTAGGGCAACCAGAACCAGCCATGGCTGGAGCTTTCAGGAGAGTGAGTCACTGGCAGCTGTGGAGGTTTCCAGAATTATCAACCCATAAGAAACAAGGACTAAGGGAAAGGACAATGGAACTCAGCTAAATTTGGGGGAAAGAGTCTGGCCGTCTACCTTCAGGGCAAGAAGCAGTGGTGGCAGCCCTGCAGCCATCTCCATGTGACTGCTTCAGAGCTCCCAGCCTGCATTGCAGGAGGGACAAACAATTATTCAGATTCTAAATGCTCTTGCCTTAACCTGCTTGGATCAGGATCGTGGTCTTAGATGGTGGTTCTGAGGTACGTGACCAGTGAGCCAAAGCTGGTGAGGGCTGCAGAGACAGTGGCCTCCTAATAGCTCTGGCAGCTGTGAAAAATCACAGTGATTTGGGGCAAAGCTCTCCCCCTCTGGAAGCAGAATTCTACTGAGCCCAAAAGTCAAGTAATTGACTGGCAACATGAGCAGGAAAAGGAAGCAAAGTAAGGACAGCAACCAAACCCTAGATTCCTTCTTTGGGGAAAAGAAGGATCAAAGCAGGGAA
>CM053585.1:333861809-333895191 GCA_028646515.1 Pseudochirops corinnae | reverse complement strand
ATATGTCTATATAGGAAGATATGTATGCTTATGAAAACATATGTGAGTGTGTGTATATATGTGTACATAGACAAAGGCACAGTATCAATTGAATAGGAAGGGATGAGATTTTAAAAGGTGAAATTGAGAGGTGGGAGAGGAATAGTATGAGAGGAGACAGGGAGAGACAGAATGGAGTTAATGATCTCATATAGAAGAGGCAAGGGATAACTGTTACAATGGAGAGGAAGAACAGGAAGGCAAAAAGGGAATGGATCAACCTTACTCTCATTGAGTTTGGCTTAGGGAAGAATGACATACACTCTAAATTGGGTATCTTGCCTAACAGGAGAGTAACGGGGAGGGGGATGAGAGGGGGGATGATGGAAGGGAGGGCAGGTTGGGGGGGAGGGTTGTTAGAAATACACGCTTTTATAAAGGGACAGGGACAAAGTAGAGAATGGAACAAGGGATGGGGGCAAGATAGGAAGGAGGGAAATATAGTCAGTCTTTCACAATATGTCCATTGTGGAGATGTTCTGTGTAACTACACATGTACAGCCTGTATTGAATTGCTTGTCTTTCCAGTGGGGGTAGATGATGAGGGAGCAAGGGAAAGAATCTAGAATTTAAAGTTCTATAATCAAATGTTAAATATATATGTGTTTATATATATATATATATATATACATATACATACATATATGTGTTTTTTATTATTATTATTATTATGTATATATATATATAATTATTATTAATTACATGCAACTGGGAATTAAGATATACAGGCACTGGGGTAGGGAGATCCATCTTGCCCTACCAGAAAGTCAGAGGGGTGATGGGGAAGGACATAGAAGAGAACAGATTGGGGGCGGGATATACAGTGGGATAGCTATTTTGGGGTGGTGGGTAGGGGAAAGATGGGGAAAAAATTTGTAACTCAAAATTTCATGGAAATGAATGATATAAACTAAAAATAAACAGGAGTTAATTAACAAAAAAAAAACCTGTTCAGAGGAGGGGTACCTATCCAGGTGAAGACTGGCAGATAGGCTTTATACATGTGCCCCACATAGGGGTTTCAAATTTCTTTTGTTTTTTGTTGACACCTTTACTAATTAGGTATAAGCTTCCTCTTGCAGAACTAAAAAGGCTCAGGAGGTGTCAAAGTTCCTATTACAGGAAATTATACCTCATTTGGCTTGCTTAGCTACTTATAGAGCCACAATGACCCAGCTTTTATTTCACAGATAACCCAGGCAGTGGCAAAGACACTTAAAATCACTTACCACCTCCACTCAGCCTGGAATCCAAAATCCTCTAGTAAAGTAGAGAAATGAACCATACCCTTAAGTGGGTCCTTACTAAGCTATGTTTAAAAACCAGAGAAGATTGGGTTAAGAATCACCCAATCACCTCAGGAAAATATCAAGCTTAGTTCCTTTGAACTCCTGTATAGGAGGCCCTTTCTAACCTCTGACATCCTGGTGGACCCAGAACAGCATTTAATTACTCCATTTGCAACTCAGTTAGGAGCTGTCAGGAATGCTCTGACTGAATATGCCAATAAGTATCTCCCAAAATCTCTTAGCAATGAAAAGGAGTGTTCTTCTGCAACACAACCCAGATATTGGGTCTGCTTAAAGTCATGGAAAACCCAAAAGGGTGAACAGTTAGATATCAAATGGAAGGGACCCTACCTAGTCATACTCACCGCTCCAATAGCAGTAAAACTCGAAGGTCTCCCCAGGGGACTCATAATTCTAGGATTAAACCAGTATCACTTTTTGCTTTCCCCCCAGAGACTACAGAATATACTTATGAGCCCTTGGAGGACCTCAAACTACCATTTAGAAAGACCCTAGTCCCCATCAGTGAAAAGGATAAAAAGAGGTGAAATTATACCTTCCATTTTCCTTTTGGCCTTGCCATAGTCATCTTTAATTCCAACCAGGAATTGTCCTTTCTCTATACTTTTTTGTGCGTGTTTTGATGTTTGTTTTCTTGACCTCCTTACCAGGTTTGTCTTCTCTAGGATTCAAGCCATCAACCTCCAGATAACCACTCAGGCTATACCAACCTCTGACTGAATCCAAGTTCTCCAGCCTACTGGACATGGCAACTGCCAAGTTCCAGAGTTTGACCTCTCGAATATGGAGTCTGACCCCCTTGAACATGACCCAGAGAGGCAGGGACAGCTCTACAACCCCTTGCCAGCAGGAAGCACTTTCAGAAGCTGAGATCTTTGCTCTTTACCCCAAAGGAATTTAGGTCCCATTTGTTTGAGGGGAGAATTGTGTGGTACAGGCTCCTGGAACCCACTTGAGCTCTGATTGAATCTTCTCATTTGATGAGAAATTTGCCTGAGTCCATAAGCCTTTCATTGTGGTGGCCCAAACCTCAGTTACTAGCCTAGCCCTCCTTTGCCCAGTTAGCTCCCACCCTTGATGCTCCCAAGCTCTCCATCTCCAGGTAGCCTCCAGCTACCTTCCATCCTTAATTTCTCATCACTGGAGTTTGACCTCATCTGACTCCTCCTGAAGACCCTCCCCAAACTCCTCCCCTAGACCACCCCAGATTCCTCTCCCTACCTTCCTATATATACATCTTGCCTCCATGCAGTGTCAGAGCACCTGAGAATGACCTAGTGCAGATGATTCTGGCCTGTTTGTCCAGTACAAGCATCGTAGATGCTGAGGCTTCTTAAGAGTCTACGCAGTATGGCAAATCTTTAATAAATGTTGCTTTTCTTTGGCTGAAGGAAGACTTGAGTTGAATTCATTTGGCAGGACCCAGCATGTTGGTATTTTGGGGTCTCAAGCACCCCTAACCCTACACCATGTAATTTTGGCATTCCTTTTGCTTTTTTCCAGGTATTTTTAAAGTTATTTATTGACATTTTTTCTTCTTTTTATTAGTATCATTCTCCCCAACTCCATTCTAACCTCATAACTCTTTTCTCCTCTAAAAAAAATGAGACCTCCCTTGTAACAAATAAACCTAATCAAACAAAACCAATCTACGCGTTGACCATATCTGAAGATATCTGACCATATCAGCATGTCTAGTCCATCGTTTTCCTTTTGGTCATCATTGTCAACCTGAAGGATGTAAGATGGAATCCAAAAGTTGTTTCAATTTGTATTTCTTTTATTGTTAGTGATATGGAACATTATTTTTATATGGCAATTGATAACATTATTTGTTGAGGTTTAGGGTTTAGAGGTGCTCAAGATCCCAAAATATCAACACGCCAGGTCCTGTTGAATGAATTTGACTCAAGTCTTCTCTCGGCCAAAATAAAGCAAAGTTTATTAAAGATTCACCTTGATGAGTAGACTCTTAAAGAGCCTAAGTATATGTGAAGTTTGTATTGACAAGCAGGCCAGAATAATCTGACACAGAGTGTGTCTATGCTAAATAATTCTGAGTCCCTTCATGGAGGCAAGAGTCATCTCATATACAGAAAGAGGAATCTGATGATCTAGAGGAGGATTTGGGGAGGGTCTTGAGGAGGTCATTTGTGAGGTCAGAATCCAGTAATGAGATTAAGGGTGGGAAATAGTTGAAGACTACCTAGAGATGATAGATAATGGAGGGCTAGGCTAGGTAACAGATTTGGGTATAGATATTTTGATAGGATCAAGGGTGGGAAGTAGCTGGACAGTGGAGGGCTAGGCTAGTAAGAGTAAGAGATTTGGGTCTAGCTATAATGAAAGGCTTATGGCCTCAGGTAAATGGGAAGATTCAATCAGAGTTCAAGGGGCTTCCCAGAACCTGTACCCCACCATTATTGTGTATTAATACCTATGTTTTCAAAATTGTATCACCTCCAAAAGAGACCTACTTAATTCTAGACTTGGTCTAGTCCAGTTGCCCTTCCCATCATTATTCCTTCAGTATTATTCCTACTTTCTAATACATAACATGGCATATTGAAACATTAGTAAGTGTATAAAGCTGGTGTCTCCACTCTTACTGATGGTGAAAATTGTTGATCTTTTCAATTTTTTTCTTTTTGCTCACTTTGGTCTAGTTGTATACTTCAATACTGTTGGGGAAATTTTGCTTAATTGTGTCACCTGACAAGTTTTCTATATACTTTCTCCCCTCCTCCCTTGCTTCTCATTGTCTTTTAAGGCAATCTTCTTTTGATAACTTACATTTAAAAAAAGAAATAATTGGAAATGGGGAATAAGGGAATCATTGATAAATAGATTCAAACAAAATTCATGTGGAATGTGTATTTTATTTCATTAGATTTAATATGCACATACTTATACATACTGGCTAAGTATGTGTAGATGTATGTAATTTTATAATTCTTCTTTCAGTTTTAATTAATCTTTAACACAATCCAGTAAATCTGGAGCACTTAAAAAAAATACAAATCATGCTTGCCAGGCAAATTTGTACAGGTCTACAAAACTTCAATCAAATGTTAGAAAGGATTAGGAAAGCCATAATTGGAAAAATGAGTTTAAGATCCCTATCCTATTATAATGTACTTTTCTGAATTAAATTAAAACATCTAAGTAGACTGTTAAAAATGCTTAGGTTATGGCTTATTTTTTTTTCTAAAACACACAGATTAACAGCATAATACTTGCTTTATGTTTTAAAATATTTCTTTCTCAAACCAACCATTTCTAGGTATGTAATATTTTGTATTTGTAGAATAATTGAAAGTTTAAAATTATTTTCTTTACACAATTCCACAGCAAAGGTAATTCAAGTATTATCTTCATTTTACAGGCTAAGAAACTAATGTTTTCAGGGGTTAAGTCACTCGCCCATCATTACACAGCTAATCAGTAAAAGAGGCTCAAATTCAAACCTTAAGCTACTGATTCTAAGTTCAGTCAACCAATCTACAAGTACATTTAGGTACCTTCATCAAACACAACTTGTTTTCAAATATACAAACGGTATAATTAATAAAATTTGATAAAAATTTTGTGGCGTCTTGATTTTCTTCCACTTGGCTCTAAATAACACCATTTTGCTGAGTAATCTGATCATTATTTCATTCATTGGATACTTGTTGAGAATTTGTGTCTATGGATCCAGAAATGAATTGCGTGTCTATTGTCAGATGTTTTGGGTTCTTAGGGGATGATCACTAGGTTGGTTTCTGGGATGATAATTATTTGTCCAGTTAAACCAACTTATAAGGACAGTTAATTAATTGCCCAACCATGCTGACTACTGATTCATAAGGACAAATGACTAAAGCAAAAATGGGTTTCAATCTGTACTGTCAGATAGATTGCCAACACTGACAAAAATGAAAAATCCTTGAATGGATCAAGCATTATGTACCAAGTTCTGTAGGCAATCCAGAGAAGGGCATGTCATGACATTTTTAAAAACAAAAGAACAATCTTATAATCTAATTATAAGGCATGCATAAAGTATGAGATTTTCATAACATTCCAGTAATATGTAAAATCCTTAAGGGTAGGTACTATTTTTCATCTTCCTAATTCCAAATATGAACAGAAAAATGATTGAGTTTTAAGAATTTCCTCTGTACTTTTTTCCCATTTACACCTAGGTTTCAACACTTAACAAACTGGGCATACTCTCCCATGGCTAAATGCCTGTCTCTAACTGTCCCCAGTCATGATTTATATTCCACCCTGGTCATTTTCTTGCCATCTTCCCTGCTCCCTCACATACCTTCTCTCTACCACCTCTTTCCCCTTTTCTCCTGGGAACTGTAATCACATCAATACCAACACTGCCATTAGAAAGAACATGTCAGCTGATGTTCTTCTACCTCTGTTTACCATTCCAGGCAGGGACTTTAACCAAAGTAGCCTTCTGTATCCAATACATTCATATGTGTGTATATGTGTGTTTGTGTGTGTGTGTATATGTGTGTGTACATACATATATATACAGAAACATATGCATATACATATGTCCTTATAGTAAAATGTAAGCTTTTTTGATGGTTGGGATTTTTAATTCCTTACATTAAAGTCATTTAAATCACTTAATAATGAGCTTTTATGCTCTACCAGTGACAGTTTACTTATCTAGATGATAATAACAATAGCTGGCATTTCCATAGTACTTTAAAGTTTGCAAAGGGCTTTTCTTTTCTTTTTTCATTTCATTTTATATTTATGGAAGAAAAAAAGCATCTCTATAACATAGTGTAAAAAAAAGAAATTGCATATGAAACTGCAAATCTAGTATGTATAAGTTGCTATTCCTTCAAAATATATAATGTTATCATGCATTTTTTTTCTCTCCTTCTGCTCTAGAGTTGGCTACCATTAGACACACACACACACACACGCACTCACACACACGCACATGCACACACATACACACAAACACGCACGTGTGCACACACGCATACACAAACACACACATATACATGTAAAATCATTCTATAAATACTTCTATTTATCAGTTTTTTCCCCAAATGTAGATAGTGTCTTCTTATGTCCTTTGTACTTAATTTAGGTATTTATAATGTTCAAAATAACTTCTTGGCTCAAAGTTGTTTTTTAAAAAATAATTGCTATTGCTATAAACAAGCAAAGTATTTTTTAATAAATTGTGTCACTTTATCCTCATTGGAACACTGGAAGGTAGGTACTATTATTATCCCCATTTTACAGATGAGAAAACTGAAGTTTAAATGATTTGTGCAGTCACAATTTGTAACACCAGCGTTTGACACAGTGCTTGGCATACATAAAGTGCCCAAGAGATGCTTTTTGTTCATTCATTCATTCAATAAATATTAATCAAGTATCTGTTCTATACAGGCTGTGTACTGGGATTACCAAAAAAAAGGACCAACAATATAATTCTTCCCCACAAGGAAGTCACAGCCAGATCAAAGGTGAATAAACATGTGAACAAAAAAAGGTGTGATTCCTAGTGGTTGTTGTTCATTTTCTCTATCTGAATTTATATTTTTTATTTTTTACATTTTAATTTATTTTATTTCGTCATTTTAGAAATGATATGACGGATGTTGGGGTTAGGGTACAGTGTGCTTGGCTACGGCTGATTAGTCCAATATGAGTTTGAAAGGCTCTACCACAGGTTGGGCACAAGTAATCCATTAGAACATTTGGGATGGAGGAGGCTCTGTATTTGTGCAGCTCATCTTTCTTCTGTGCTTCTGTGATTCTTCTTTGCCCATGGAGTACAGCACCTTCTTTGATATTGCCATACCATGCTGGACGGTCCCATGCCAGTGTCTCCCATGTCTCATAAATGATACTGAAGTTCTTCAGAGAGACCTTGCAAGTATCCTTGTACTGCTTCTGACCACCATGTAGGCACTTGTGTGTAATTGGCATTCAACTAGGTGGCCAGCCTATCAGAGTTGTGCTGTCTGCCATAGAGTTTTAATGCTTGACAGTTCAGTTCTAGGGAGTATTTCAGTGTCCTGTACTTTATCTTACCAGGGGTGTCATCAAAATCTCCATAAGACAATTCAAATGGAAGCAGTTCAGTTTTCTAGTTTCCTGGCATGGCACTGGTATACTGTCCAAGTTTTATAGGCATACAACAATGAAGTCAGCACAATGGCTCAGTTTGATAGGCAGCCTAATACCTCTCTTTCCCATACTCTCAGAGCTTTCTAAATGTTGAAATAGCTCTGGCAATGTGTGCTTCAATAACATCATCTATCTGGACAGCCCTGGAAAGTATACCATCAAGGTAAGTGAACTTACCCACAGCATTCAAAATTTCTCCATTTGCTGTAATTAATAGTTCCACATACGGATGGTGTGGTGCTGGTTGGTAGAAGACCTCTGTTTTCTTGGTGTTGATTGTCAGGCCAAAATTAGCACAAGCAGCAGAAAATCCATCCACATTCTGTTGAATCTCAGCCTCAGATGCTGCATTGAGGGCATGATCATCTGTGAACAAAAAAGTCATGTACCAACTCCTCTTCCACTTCAACATTGGCTTGTAAGCCTTTTCAAGTGAAGTAATTTACCATCAGTATGGCAGTTGACCTTAATGCCTTTATCATCCTAGTTGAAGGTGTCTGAAAGCATCATGAAAAAAACATCATGCTGAAGAACAAGCACACCACCTTGCTTCACTCCACTGATGACTGAGAAAACATGAAAACATTGTTCATTATCCAGAATCTGTGCAAGCATGTCATCATGAACCTGATGTACAACACTGATTAACTTCTCCAGGCAACCAAATTTTACAATGACCTTCTACAAACCCTTATGACTGACAGCATCAAAGGCCTTGGTCAGGTCAATGAACATCGTGTACAGACCTCTGTTATATTCTGTCATGTTTCCTAGAGTTGTCAGGCAGCAAATACCATGTCCACCATTCCTTGGCCCATTCTAAATTTCAATTATACACCAATAAATCTGAAAGTCTAAGTGAAATGGATGAATATTTACAAAAATATAAATTGCCCACATTAATAAAAGAAGCAGAATATTTAAATAATACCATCTTAGAAAAAGAAGTTTAACGAGCCACCAATGAACTCCCTAAGAAAAAATCCCCAAGACCAGATGAATTCAATTCCACCAAACATTTAAGAAACAACTAATCTCAATACTGTATAAATTATCTGGAAAAAATAGGCACAGAAAGAGTCCTACCAAATTCCTTTTATGACACAAATATGGCGCTGATACCTAAACCCAGAAGAGTCAAAACAGAGAAAGAAAACTGTAGATCAATTACCCTAATGAATATTGATGCAAAATTAAAAACTAGCAAAGGAGATTACAGAAATGTATCACACAGAAATTATAAGGTAGAATGAGGGTTCAGACAAGGATTCATGAGAAATGTAAGGAGGGGATATCTCTTTCAGGGGCAAGGCCACTGAAGACTTCCTGAAAGAAGAGCCCCTGTGTTAGATCTTGAAGAAAAAAAAAAGAATTTCAATAGATGGAGATAGTGAAGAAGTGTGGCCCTGCATAGGATGGGGATGGCCTAAATAAATGTAAAGAAATTGGAAATGCACAATGAAAATGCCAGGCAGTTGGTTTGATTGGAGTGTACAGTAATGGGGAATTGAGTGGAATAAATATGTGAAAGGCAGGTAGGTGGTGCAGTGAATAATAGTGCCCACCCTGAAGTCAGGAGAATCTGAACTCAAATCTGGCCTCAGTGTGACCCTGAGTAAGTCACTTCACCCTTTTTGCCTCAGTTTCCTCATCTGTAAAATGAACTGGAGAAGGAAATGGCAAACCATTCTTTTCCAAGAAATCCCCAAATTGGGGTTGCTGAGAGTCAGATGTGATTAAACAATAATAAAATGAAAAGCTGTGAGAGTAGGTTAGACACAGAACAAGGAGGGCTTTAAATGCCAGACTGGAGAAATCTGTATTTTATTTAACAGATAATAAGGATGTTCTGAAGGCTTTTGAGCAGGAGAGTAGCATGGTCAGACCTGTGCATTAGAAAGATTAATTACAAGGCTCTGGGAAAGGCGGATTGGAGAAGATTGACATAGGAGGCAAGAATTGATAAGAGGTAATTATAACAGAATGAGAGAGAGCTAATGAGGATCTGAACTATGGATGGTAGTCTGAGCGGAGAGGAGGGAACAGATGGGAATTAAATTGTTGTATCTTACCTGGGGCAGAGCTGACTGGTGCCAGTAATTTGACAGAAGAAAGGCAATCCCCACCTGGCAGGGGAAGGGTTAGAGTACAAATGAGGATACCAGCACAAACCAAATGTTTGCTAGGGCTTTTCTGCAAGGGCGTCATGACACAGTACTGGACCTGGATACAGGAAGAGAGGGGTTTGAATCATGCTGCTGATGCTTAAGCTCTTTGTCAATGTGGACAAGTCACTTTTTGCCATATGGAGCCTCAATTAACAGGACAATAATGTTCCTAGCACCCACCTGGTGGGTTTTTGTGAGGTGATAATGTGGATATACACATATATATACACATACACACATATATACACATACATACACACACAGGTGCATATATGTATGTATATACGCACATATATTTGCATGTATGTCTGTGTATGAGCACACATACATGTGTGTATATATATGTACGTATAAGCCTCAAAGATCTGTTTCTATTTGTCAGATTTCCTCTCTCTGTGTATACATCCAAACATGCACACATATACATATGTGTGTGTGGTGTGTTATACAAGGTAGCTAGGTGGCACGGTGGATACAGAGCCAGGTTTAGAGACTGGAAGATTCGTCTTCAGAAGTTTCAGATCTTGCCTCAGACTTATTAGCTGTGTGATCCTGGGAAAGTCATTTAATCCTGTTTGCTTCAGTTTCCCCATCTGTAAGATGAGCTGGAGAAGGAAATGGCAAGAAAACCTGAAACAGAGTCATGAAAAGTTGGACACAACAGAACAATAACAATGTATTGCACATATATGTCTTGTATCTATTGTGCTAAATACATAGAAGTGATAGTTGAAAATGTTTAACAGTGAATAAAATAGATAAGGGGAAAAGTGTAGTGAGGACCAGAGAAAGGGACTGAGAAGGAACTGTTAAACAGGTAGAAAGAGAAACAAGAAAGCAGTATTAAAAGCCCCAAATGGGAGATAGTGTCAAGAAGGATAGAGTGACTGACAGTGTTAAATACTGCAGAGATATCAAAGAGGACAAGAAAAAAAATGGATTTGGAAATTAAAAGGATTTCAGTGATCTTAAAGCAATTTCAGTTAGTATTTGTAAAGAAGCCAGATCATAAGTGTTTCAGGAATGACTGAACAGGTGGTGAGCAATGAAGATAGACCACGTAATGATTCTAGAACTTTATCATTAAAGGGAGGAATGATGTAAGATAATAGGTTGAAGAAGTAAGTTAGAGGGTCAAGGAAATATTTGTGTTAGAAAGAAGGAGGAGGAATAGGAGACATACATACACACATACACATATAGTACTATAGTATATTTTAAAGATACCTCCTAGTTTTGTAATGGATAAAGAGAGCACAGTTACTTAATTATACTCCTAAATGAGCAGATTGTTTAGTTGATATTTCTAATGGTTTCTTTGTCCATTTGAAATTGAGAAATTGGTAGGAAATAGCCTAGAAAGTTCAGCAACAATTTAAGCTAATCATTTCTCTTTCACCTTATTTTCTATTTTAGAATTATTTTATTTGTAGCGTTATGAACCCAACTCACTCTATTGTTTAGATTGAGATCTACTATTGTGGAATTCCAGGAAGACATGGGCAAGACCCCAGATAATGAGAGGTTATGGAGGCTGCTGAGTGTCTTAGTGAATGGAGCACCCGCCCTGGAGTCAGGAGGACCTGAGTTCAGATCCCGCGTCAGACACTTTTAACACTTACTGGCTGTGTGACCTTGGGCAAGTCGCTTAGTCCCAGTTGTCTAGCCTCCCCCCTCTCCAAAATGAAAAAAAAATAAAGAAGCCATGAAAGCATTAATGCTCTGAACCTACAGACTAATACCCATATTAATGGGATCCCAGACCCACCTAAGAGTTTTCAAGCTCAAACTTTTGAATTACAAGCATGATTAATGCCAACATGTGATAATATTTCAATAAAACATCCCTTAAAAAGTGATCTCAACTTAAAAGTTCTATCCCTTGAATTACAGTGCTATAGGAAAGGGCTGGCTAAGACCAAATATGAGAAGACTGGTAGTGTGGTATAATGGGGAAAATACTAGACTGGAAGCCAGGAGAAAATCTTCAAAGTAAATCCAGTCTTTCCTATTTACTAACTTGGTGACCTCTGATCTGTCATCCAGTCTTTCATTGCCCTTATCTGTAAAATATAGAGTTGGCAGCTGATGATCTCTGATGCCCCTTCCAGCTTTGATTCTCCATATATTGTGCTTACCTTCCAGATCTTTTAAATAACACTATTCCAATACATCTAGGTGAAAGCACGTCTCATAGACCTAATGGCTAAGAGGCCTTCAAACCAGAATGAAGTTGCAAAAGAAATGCATTCCAATAGATTGAGGACACTTGGCCATGCTGCTCATAAATGATCAAGAAGGAATTGTGATTCTAGACATTGGAATGAGTGTAGGGTTCTATGTGAAGACCCTAAGAAGGGAGTTCTTTGGGGGAGCAGTGGGAGGGAGGAGAAGGAAAGGCCTCCCCTTTGGCTTTGGCCAGATCTCCCCTCTCCCCCATCCTTTGGCCAGAATAGCTGACTGTGAGCTCTCAAGGGTCCCAGATGATTTTGGACTTTCTATTAGAGTATTTGGGGCTTACCTTCTGCCTATCAGAGGATTCTGGACTTCTCATTTTCCTAGTGGAAGATTTTAAACATCTCATCTTTCCATCAGAGGATTTTGGACTTCCCTTCTTTCCACTGTTGTCTCAGCCTTGGATGTTATATACACGGCACATAATTTTTGCTCTCCAAACATTTCCATTATTGTCTGCTTCAGTAAGACTCACAGGTGTTTTCTGTTGAATTTTGAGAGCATTCTGAACTCTATATCCATGAAGTCTGGTTTCTCTCACTCACTGTACTAGTTTATATTAGTCCCTTTTGAGCTCCATCCTGCTTTTTAAAGCTTTCTCTAGGCTGTCGGCCTTTGTGGATCCTGATAGGACTAGCTACCAAGGCCCCAGGCATTCATACTGCATTATTCTAATTGAAAACTTTTTTGAAGAGTTTATTTAGACTCATGGCATCTGGAAAAGTAAGGAGTGAAGTGAGATCAATGAAACCAAACACACTAGCCAAAGGCAAGAAGGATGTACCCTAGAATGCTAAAGATTCCAGGGACCTTGAAGTGTCATTTAATCCATTTATTCCAAGCAGTTTTTTGACCTAACCCAACCCCCTCTACCCACATGAGACAATCTATTCCATTTTAAGAGACTGTTCTGTTTTAAATTCCACCTCTTACACTAAGAGAACTCTGTCTTCTCCACACCCATCTTTCCCTTTTTTAAACTCCAATTGTTCTTACACTCATTGACACTAGTCTAGGAAGTTTTCTAATATTGTGTCATGATTAATTTTGTCTCCCTGACTAGTTGGCATGTATATGGTTGGAGCTTTGCATACAGTAAATACTTAAGAAATATTTAAGGAATTGGGTGTAGAGACAGCTTTTGTTCTCCCCTCCTTCCAAAGTACCCAGCATGGTGCTAGGCAGCTAGACAGCACAAACACATGGTCTGATTGGTTTTAATGGAAAGAGTACTAGATTCAGAATTAATCACCTGGGTTCAAATCTTTAAGCACTAAGCAAATTAGTTGCTAAATTTCTCATCTTGTTCAGAAGTAGAAAGTGTGTTGAGTGTGTCCCATGCTTGCCTTGATGGTTTCTTCTCCATCTTACTGGGAAGAAATACTGAGCTCTCTATGGTTCTCTGAGAGTCATTGACCTTTCTCCATCTTAGCATCTTTCTTTGGAGCAATGCTTACTCACTAATTAGAGGTTTGTCTTATTATATATGAGACAGCTAGGTGGTTCAGTGGATAGAGTGCTGGGTCTGGAGGCAGGAAGACTCATCTTCCTGAGTTCAAGTCTAGCCTCAGAGATTTGTATAACCCTGGGTAAGTAATTTAACCCTCTTTGCCTCAGTTTCCTCATCTGTAAAACAGACTGGAGAAGAAAATGACAAACCACTCCACTATCTTTGTCAAAAAAAACCCAAAAAGGGTCATGAAGAGCCAAGTACAACTGAGATGACTAAATAATGACAACAAATTATAGAGTACTTTCCAAATCAGAGTCAATTCTTGAATCCCCACTTCTGCCTCTTCCCTATTCTTGCTCTATTTCATGAAATCTTAACTGTGTGTCCTTATACTAATGTAGTCACTCTCTACATGAACAGATAATACACATTTGTCTGCATATATCATTTACTCATCACAGAATCAACACAAGTCAATAAAAAACCTATTATAACAATAAAACAATGCATATGTAGTACCACATTAACCACATGGCTGCATGCCTCTATAACGTCTCTCAGACCCTTCTGTTCCTTCCAAAAATGCAGAAGATATTTCAGCTCATGGATTCTAAAAATGTGAAGAAATAAACTGTAGGGCACATTCCATTTGTTTATACCCATGGTACAGAGAGAGCAAGAAAGAATTGTTAATATAGCCTAGCCCACAACATCTGTTCATCTCACACATCCGGTAGCATCAGTCATCAGATGAAGACTTGGGAAGTCTGGAACTGGGGCCTCTCCCACCATGAGGCATGGAACTTGGAACCCAATACAACATGGAACTCCAGAATGCTGGCATTTTTCCTGCTCTCAACTGTCCCATCATCACTGGGGCTGTATCTTTTTATTACCCCAGTGACATATTAGAAGATCAGGGTGATTAGACTCAACATCTGGTTCCAGAAAAGAAACTTGCCTTTAGCCTGCTAGCATCAGCATCTTTTTGACTTTCATGACCTTACTCTGGAACATCTCTCTCATGTAGCTATTGAGTTTCATTGCTTCTGCTACTACTATCTTTACCACTCTCTGCTTTGGGGGAGGGTTAAACTGAAGAAGATGGGTACTAACCACTATTTGCTACCTATGCCCAAACCTCTTTGGGTCTCACTCTCTTTATAAAATGAAGAGATTGGTTTAGATGATCTCTAGGATGTCATAAATCCGATGATTAAATATTACAAGCTAGGACTATCCTGCACACTTCTGTAAACAGTACATTAGTACGGCACTTTAAAGGTAAGAGAATACTTACCTCATGATAATCCCATGAAGAAGGCTAGTGTGGGCTTTATCACCCCCATTTGACTGATGAGGAACCTGAAACCCACAGAAATTGTGCTGTCAATGGCAAATAGGCGTTTGAGTCAAGACTTCAGCCCAGATCTTTTGACTCTTACTAGGTTATTTCATTTAGTTCAGGGCACTATATATATATATAGATGCAGACATTATATAGAACTTTATTTCAAATGTCAATTTGCAATATCCAAAATGTTTAAAGAATATTATTATGCTTCTTATGCCTGATGGATATATTCCCTTCACCACTGAAATGAGAGGTCTAGTCAAAATAAATAAATAAATGAATAATGGTAGAATAATCACTATTAATGAGAAAGGGGTAGATAACTATACCAAATACAGTGACTGAAGAAATAAAATTTTTAGAGGGCCAGATTTTAATTTTTCAGCATATTCTTTCAAGACAAGGGGATGTAAAGTGTGATTTAATATTAAACCAGCTAATAAAGCTTTAATGGTTCCTTTATCCCTTCCAGTAATCATAATCCTTTTTAAATTATGTGGACTTACTGCCTACAAGAAATAGCTTCTCTTCAATACCGTGCACATTAAAGCCAACAACAACAATACTTTATTGAGTGGGAAAGTGAATAGCAAAAACTGGCTGTAAAATTATAATGTTTTGCCAATTGCTAGTGATAAAATATTCATCCTCTTATATTGCATAGGAAATTATTCTCGACTCACTGCTTATACCCAGTAATAAATGCCTCAACACTGAGAGTAGCCAGCTTTTCTCTCCCTGCCCTCCTTTTTTGTGAGAAACTTGTAAGTCACCAGCTACCTAAGGGCCTCTAGGTGCCACAGTGGGTAGAACTCTGGGCTTGAAGTCAAGAAGACTCATGTTCCTGAGTTCCAATCAAAGCTGTGTGACCCTGGGCAAGTCACTTAACACTATTTGCCACAGTTCTTCATCTGTAAAATGAGCTGGAGAAGGAAATGGTAAACTACTTGAGTATCTTTGCCAAGAAAACTTCAAATGGGGTGTGACCCATTTGAGTCGGACACAACCGGACAACAACAGTAGCAATCAGTGGGGGCCATATTCATTTCATTAGTCTGTTATCCATCTACGCTCATGCCATGCTCCTTCATAGAACTGCTAGGCAGTTTAGTGGGTAGAGTGATTAACTCAGAAAGACCTGAGTTCAAAACTGGCCTCAGACACTTACCAAGGGCAAATCACTTAACCGCCTTAGCCACTGTTTGCTTTAGTTTCCTCATATGTAATATATAGATAAGAATAGCACCTACTTCACTGCTCACCAGCTGGGACTCTCACCTTTCTTCTCCATTCATTATGGAGCAGTAGAATGTGGTCAAAGACAGATCAGATATGCAGTGCGCCGCCTCTCTCTGCCCTACTCACAATCTTGCCTCTTCTCTGTTTCTGTCCTTAAACTTCCTTAAACCACTCTGAGAACTATGTCACCTTCTCTTTGTATCATTGTCTCTCTTTGGCTTTTTGGTTTTCTGAAAGGACTGACAATAGGCACAGAGATACCCAATGGGGGACAGAGACTGTTATGACTCTAACACTGGGAGGATATTTCTTAGTCATGATGTCAGGAGACTGAGACTCGGTGGAGATGGAAGGGGATAAAGTTTATAAGTACAGCACTTCACAGGTGAAACTGTGCATCCTAGTTATGGGGACAGCTGAGGACACAGATTTTATTCATTCCAGGCCCATAGGGTGTTCATGACCACTAAGAAAATGGTACGAGGGGTGGCTAGGTGGCACAGTGAATAGAACACCAGCCCTGGAGTAAGGAGGACCTGAGTTGGAATCCAGTCTCAGACACTTAACACTTACCAGCTGTGTGACCTTGGGCAAGTCACTTAATTCCAATTTCCCTGCCCTCCACCCTCCAAAAAGTAAAAGAAAAAAAGCAAAAAAGCAAAAAAAAAAATGTAAAAGTAGTAAGCTTTATTGTCAACAAATCTAATTATTAAAAAAAAAAAGAAAATGATATGAATGTAGGTAATGACAAAGGGGGTACCTGAGTGATGGCTTCCTGGTTGCTGAGAGAACAGAGCTGCATTAAAGAAATTCTGAGAAAACCTCTCTCATCATACAAGTTGTATTTAATGCAAATCAATGCACAATTATGTATTTATGTAACATTCGCTGAGTGGATTTTCCATTGCTATTTTTAAACTCTAGGTCTGCTATTCTCTACTGACTGATGTGCTTCTGGGTCACCAAATCCTACTATCAATTGTCAGGGAATTAAAAATAACATCAACATTAGTCTAAGTAAAACACAGTTATGAGTTTAAATCTAATGCTTCTGCAAAGATAATATAATGCATTACAAAAATAATAGGCTCTAATAACAGATTATATCCAGAGCTCACTAACATCAGCTATTTAGAATTCAGCCAAGGACTAGAGAGTGAGAAAAACTGGCCTCTAGTCAACCAAAATAGAATTTACTACTACACGAAAAGAGAGCTGACTTTAGACTCCAGGAACGTACATTCATGTCTTGCCTTTGATACCTACCACCAGTATGACCTGAAGTCAGTCAATAACCTCCCTGAGCCATATTTCCTCATCTATAAAATGAGTATTTGGGCCAGATGACCTAAGATGGTCCTCCCAAATATGATTACAGGTCAGGGGTGTCTTGAAGCCAGGTCACACCAGTTTATGAGAAACAACTGTTGGATTTTACAAGCATTTAAACCTTGGAAACTGGCAAACTACAAATCCGGATTTATTGTTTTGTTGATTGTCTAAACTTAAGTGATGGAGGAAATGTTAATGATGCAGATTAAACTTAACCAGCATTAGGCATATATTATTTCCCTGGCATAAGTTACATTCTGGGTGTTCCTCAGATACTATTGAGGAGCATAGAAATTTTTAGCTAACGAAAATAATGGCGATCGTAGGATCACCCACTTAGAACTGTGTGTAGACTCAGAGCTTGAGTCCAACCCCGCCTTTTACAGATGAGATGCTGAGGCCCAGGGATATTAAGTGATTCACCCAAAGTCACATAGCAACTCCATGGCAGAAATGGAATTCAAATCCACATCCTCTGATGCAACAAATATTTTACCCATCCACCTATGCTGTACTCAGCTATAAATATACACATCAATGGAAAGAGTGACCATACATAAAGAACATCTTGTAGCCAATCATTTAGTCAAGAAGCAGAACCTTAGAGGGTAAGTGCCTTGTTTGGAGTCACACAAGAAGTTGCAGTGCTAGTTTCTGACTTCTAGCATTCAGACTTCAAATTTGGTATTCTTTCCACTTTTTAAAATTTAAAATTAATTTATTTTATTCTGAATCTGAGAAATAAAATAAGCATGTCCATAACATGGCAGAATAGAAAGAAGAAAGATTGCATATGAAACTGCAAATCTATTATGTACAATTTGCTGTTCCTTTTAAATATATAATAAAATTATCAAGTAACTTTTTTTTTTGCTTTCCTTTTTTCTCCCCCCCCCCCACCTTAGAGATGGCTACCATTAGACCCAAACATGTACGTATGTATGCATGTTTGTATATATGTATATGTAGACTATTCTGTGATATCAGTTCTTTCTCTGGTTGCAGAGAATGTCTTCATTCACATGTTCTTTGTAGCTAATCTGGGTATTTATAATAGTTAAAATAGTTAAAAATTTATAATAGCTAAAATGACTTATTTGCTCAAAGTTGTTTGTAAAACAGTAATGCTGTTACTGTATACAGTGTTCTCTTGACCCAACTTATTTCGCTTTTCATTCTTTCCTGCATGTCTCTCTGTGTTTTTCAAAGATCACGGAGCTCATCATTTCTTATAGCACAGTAGTATTCCATCACAGGCATCAACCACAACTTGTTCAGCCAATCCCCACTGATGGGCACTTTTTACACCATGCTGACTCCTAGTTAGCCTTACTTCGTACACAGAAGTGTGATCAACCTTATGATCAGTTTTACAAGTGTTTAGCAGATTAAATTAAATAGACTAAGAGCTGAGAAACAGGAGGAGGATACAGTAGGAAATTCTACAGGCAGGCATTCTCTCAGCAGTAAGAATTAACAGCTGGCAATGAAGGCTGATAAGGAAAGTGTTTAAAATCAGTGTGAGTTTTTATGTTTCAGAGAAAGAACTTGAAAAGTTTAAAAGCCTAAGGCCATTTTGTGGAGGACCAAAGAGTTGTACATACCTCAATATCCTCAAAGAACACTACTGTATTTCGGCCTAGGACAGTCACTGGCATCCATCACCATGACCCCGAGTCATAAAAAGTGGAAGTTAGAATGTGTTCAGAGAGGTCTGTTTGAAAGAGGCAGGACAGTGTAAGAGGTAGAGTCCTATATTTAGAGACTTGTTCAAGTCTCACCTTCGGCAATTGCCAGCTACGGGATACTGACCAAATACCTTAGCCTCTGAATTTCAGCCAATTCCTTAGAACTGAACCAGAGATGAGTTAAAGACATTTTTGATCTGCCTTGTTAGGGAGAGCTCCCGCACTAATATCTTCCCTCTTCGCCTCTGCCTCCTAGACTTTCTAATACCAAGCCTTTTTGCCTCCCTCTCTCCCCCACATGTTAGCATTGACTGCTTCATTTCCCCCCAGTAAAATATAGTTTCATGGAGAGCATTTCCTTTTGTCTTTTTATCCTCCATGATAAGTATAGTGACCTGCATATAGTAGGTATGTAATGCATGCTTGTTAAATTATATCAAAGTTTTAAGTATAAATTTAAGAAGACAGAGAAGCATGTAATACTTCTTTAAAAGATTTTCATCAAAAATAATTAACTGAAAGTTTTCATACTGCTATCGCTTGCTGGGTATCTACTTCATTCTCAAAGAGGACCGTGACATCAGGAAAATGACGACGTGACTTGCAGTTAACTTTGATTTGAGTGAGGGAGGGCTGGGCAAGGTCTGCTGTCTCTTGCAGGCACCAAACAACTGACAGATGGTTCAGCGGGTCTCTACCACAGGTTCAAAGTATTCCGTAGTTTTGTATCTCTTAAAACCATAGCTCTGAGCCCCTAGAAATAAGCCCCTAGTGATAATTGACCATAGAACACAAACACAGCAAAGGGATTTAATGAAATGACAAAGGGAGGAAATTAACAACAAATATTTCACCCATAAACCCAGGTTGTACTCTCCTATATACATCGATGGAAAGGGGGATCACACACAAGGAACAACTTGTGACCAAGGACATATACGGCTAGGCTAAAGAAGGCATGGAGCGCTACATAAATATGGAACATGTCACCAGTACACCTGGGAGGAGGGATATAGATAGATAGATAGATAGATAGATAGATAGATAGACAGACAGATAGATAGACAGACAGACAGATAGATAGATAGACAGACAGATAGACAGAGAGAGAGAGAGAGAAAGAGAGAGAGAGAGAGAGAGATGATAGGAGACACATGTAACCTAGGCACATATATTGAGGAACAACTCATGCTACTGACACTTAAGGTCCACTGATGTTGCTTTGCTCTTGCTGGGTTGGCTACCTAGGAGTCACAAAGGTCTAGATCAGTGTGGTTCTCAACCTTCCTGATGCCGCGACCCTTTAATTCTCGTATGTGAGCATATCTGTATATGGGCAGACCCGCCCCGGAGACCAATAGAGAAGCAATGTCTCGCTTCCTAAGACCATGGGAAATATGTGTTTTCCCATGGTCTTAGGCGGCCCCCAAAGGGGTCACTACCCACAGGTTAAGAACCGCTGGTCTAGATGGTCTTGTATTGCCTACCTGATGCTATGTTTTTCTGTGTTGACCAGAAAGTGTAAGGGTCTTCCTCACTTGGATTGATTCTTTAGGGAAAGCAAACTAGATAATCTTTTGTCTCAGTTCTAACTGAGCCTTCAATCACCGAATGGGCCTTGCCTCAGATAAACTGAGACCTGGGAAAGACCTTAGCTTAAAAAGGTCAAAGTCTCCCTCGGCATCCTGGGCCATTGCCAGTCATCTTGACTTAGGTCTTGCTGCAGGAATCTGATGATTCTGGAGGAGAGAATGAGGCTGGTGACTTTGCACTTGCAAGTCAAGACATCACCCTCCTGATGTCATTGGTTCTCAAAGAATGGAGGCTGAGAAACAACACCTGATGTTACTGAATCAATGTTGCTCTGATGGACATATTTATCCCTGACCCTGCTTGCTGGACCCATAGTCTTCAGCTTCTGACTCACCCAAAATCATTGGCTTCTAGGAAAAGTGAGTGAGCCAGAAGTTGAAGACTATGGTTCCAAGTCTGCAAAACAGCTACTACCCAAAAGCATCAGGAAACAGAATTCCCAAGTTTTCAAAGCCCGAGTCTCTTCACTTCTCCCATGTAGATGAGTGGGTAAGGAAAAAACACAGAGCCCACAAGCCCGAGGGGCAAGGTCTGTCTTGTCTACTGACTAAGAGGCATTCCTAGACCTGGGTCATTTATCTACAGATGCATTCAGCAAAGGCATATTAGGACTTTACATACCTGCTATGAGTGTGCATGTATACATACACACATATGTATGCATCTATATGTACGTGTATGTACACATATACACACGTGTATTTGTTTTATATCTATATGTCAAAGCTCCCTATGGTCAGGTCACAAAGCTACACAAAGCCTGAGGCAGTATTCAAACCCAAGTCTCCCTGACTCCAAGTCCAGTGTTTAGTGAGCATAGCCAAGACTTAGAAGGAACAAATTGGGAAAATGTGAAGGGAAGCTTTTTGCTTATCCTAGAAAAAAAAAAAGTTGCCCTTTCTGAAAAGAGCCAGGAAAAGTTTATGGACTTGACCTGAAAGAGCACGGCAAGACCCCCACAGGATGGCACAGTCAGTACTTAGCATGAGTGGGATTTCAATTCAAGTCTTTCTGACTTTGAAGTCTGCTCTCTATCCACTGTACCATATTGCCCCTCCACATTGCAATGCACACATACATCCATATCTCATGTCTATGGAAATATTTCGACACACACAGGTACATCCATAAAGCAAATCATATAAAAACAGAATTTTCCAAAAGTCTTTTAAAGCTTAAAACTGCACCAATATTTTTGGGATACTCTGTGTATGAATATATAAGTATATATACATTCATATGTGTTTCTCTGTGCATATGTATACACACAAAATGTATATACACACACACACACACATATCTCTGTGTCTGTCTACCTACCTATCTAAACACACACACACACACACCCATACACACACCTTCTTCATGGGGTTGAGAACCAGATGACTTGTGTGAAACACTTCACAAATCTTAAAACATTATAAATATTCATGTATGTGTCTATGTACACATGTATGTGCGTGTATATATACAAATGTATGTCTATATACACATGTGTGTGTGATTGTACGTATGAGTGCATGTTTAAGTATATACTTATCTCTTCCACATCACAATTTTCCCCATTGAGATATGTCAATGTCAGCATAAGAAATTAAATGGGAATTTGGGGGGAATTTTGCTAAGCCACTGATAACACACAAAGGCCAGCAGATGACACAGAAAAAAAATTAGAAACTTAGAAATGCATAAAACATATGCATAGTATTGTATAATATCAACATATTTTATCTTTTAATACCATAGTAATTCAGACTTCTTCTCTAGTTTGAAAGAAAAGCCAAAAATTTTACACAGATTTTCCGGATCCTGGGGCACCATGCCTCCGCAATGTGGAGGGGATAACTATACATATTATTCTGGTGAGACATATATGAATATACACAAATATATATTTGTATTAGTCCTGGGAATTCATCCCTGTAGGGAAGTCCCAAGGAAGAACTTCCTGTATCATTGAACTCCTCTGAATTATGTATGTATGTATAAAGATCACATATATTGCATGTTATAGATTGTATAATATATGGTATATATTATATTGTACATGTAATAGACATATAATGTAATGTTCATGCACATGAATTTCAAAGATGAAAAATATTATAATAGAGGAAAGTGGCCCCTTTTCATATCACAAATCTACATCAAAGTAAGGATTTAAACATAAATTCTTAGTCTCTCAATGACCTATAGAGTCTTATTAGCCTTCTTAATCCTTCTTAGATTTACAAACTAATTGAAAGCCAGTGTAACAAAAGAAAAATGGAATTTGGACTTGCTTGTGATACTAACATTGATACAAAATGCTCACATGGATTTTTATTTTTTAAGATAAATTTTCTTTTTAATAGGAATTTGCTAATCGTCAACAAAAAGATACATTTCAATATAGAAAGAAAAGCATTAAAGCATTAAAGATGGATGCGTATATTTCAGAAAGACGTATCATATGTGACATGGTTACAGGGAAGGGGTCACCCTGATTATAGATAAGAGCTATGTATTTGTTAAATGATTAAAGACCAGTTACATCCTGAAGAGGATCCCAGGGGAGAAACTAATGAGAATATAGTCATTTATACTTCAATTTTAACTGAATTTCAATATAATTGGTGTCCTTTGTCATCCTATGTATTTTATTTTATGCCTTAAAAAATGTTGTTCTGGGGGGCGGCCAGGGGGCACAATGAATAGAGCACCGGCCCTGGAGTCAGGAGGACCTGAGTTCAAATCCAGCCTCAGACACTTGACACACTTACTAGCCGTGTGACTTTGGGCAAGTCACTTAACCCCCAATTGCCCTCCAAAAAGCAAAAAAAAAAAATGTTATTCTGAGAAAGGGCCCATAGTTTCACCAAACTTTTAAAAGGGTCCAGGATACAAAAAAGTTAAAGAACCGAAAAGTAAGTCACTATAGATTCACTGAATCAATTTATGGGTTGTTAGAGCTGAAAGGGCCCATAAATATTACCTAGAATGACTGATTCTTTCATTTTACGGCTAAGATACAGAGGCAGGTGACTTAGTCAGTGTCGTATAGCTGGTAATGAGCAATTTTAGTCTTGAGCACAGATCATTGTGACTCTAAGACCAGTCTTATTTCTATCATAGGGTGGGTGCTACCTTCTATGACTAGCAGAAATTAAATTAAACATAATGTTGAATAGGTTTTGAAGCAAAGTCATTCTAAGTATAATGGATATTTAGAGGAGAATCTTCTTTTGATTCAATCAAATGGCAAAACAGTGGCAGAAGAGGATTTTTGCAGAGCTGGGGAAACTGTAGCTATAGAATATCGCGCATCCTATGAGACTTGGTTGATGTGTTAATTCGTTATGTTCATGGTTTTTTTCTCTTTATTTTTTTGTTACAAAACATGCCTCTAGAGCAGTGATTCTCAACCTTCCTAATGCCATGACCCTTTAATACAGTTCCTCATGTTGTGGTGACCCACAACCATAAAATTATTTTCATTGCTACTTCATAATTGTAATTTTGTTACTGTTATGAATCGTAATGTAACTATCTGATATGCAGGAAGTATTTTCCTTGTTACAAAATGAACACAACCCACAGGTTGAGAACCACTGCTCTATAGGGAAATGAAGAGGTATATATGGAAATACAGGTGATATAAAAGCAAAATGTATCAGTAAAACTACTTTTAACTCATGCGGTTATGGCTAGATTGTGACAAAAATATATTATAAATGGTCCAGTCATACTGACTTACTTGCTGTTCCCCACATACAAAGCTCCCAGTCTAATTTCATTCCTTTGTCCTGACTGGTCTTCATGTCCTGGCTGGTCTTCAATGTTTTCTCTCCTTACCTCTGCTTATCAAAATCCTTGCCTTCCATCAAGTTTCAGCTCAGGTGCTGTAGGGAGCCTTTCCAAGGCCTCCAGGTGCTTGTGCTATCCATTCTAAAGTTGTTGCTGTTCTTCAGTCTTTTTCAGTAGCATCTGACTTTTCCTGATTCCATTTGGAATATTCTTGGCAAAGATACTGGAATGGTTTACCATTTCCTTTTCCAGCTCCTTTTGTAGATGAGGAAACTGAGGCATATACAGTAAAATGACTCACCCAGGGTCACACAGCTAGTAAGTGTCTGAGGCCGAATTTGAACTAAGGAAAATTAGTCTTCCTGACTCTAGACTTCGACCTCTATCCACTGAACTACCTAGCTGCCCTTCCTCCAAGATTATCTTGTTTCTACTTTGTATGTAACTTATTTTATACACAAACATATAAACATGCATATAAACATGCACATATGTATATGTGTGTGCATGTAGATATACATACACATGCACATATTTATGTGTGTATGTACATGCATGCACACACATATACCCACATATATATGCCTATCTGTATACAAATTGTCTCCTTCCCTAGAATGCAAGTTCCACAAGGACAACGGTTGTTTTTGCTTTTTCTTTGTGCATAGTGCCCAGAACATAATAAGCATTTAAATGCTTATTGATTAATTGATATAACTACAGCCATATACTTCTGTTGCTGATATATGTGCTTGTTATACTGAAAAATGCAGTCATTATGGAATCTGCTGATTTACTCATAAGAAATGGGCTCTATAAATCTAGGGTGTTATTAAAATCATTTTCAAAAGGTGTACTTAAATTATTTCAGTTGACTTATGATCATGTAGACACTTGAATGAAATGATGTGTTTTAAATAATATGTTGTCATTATTATTAATAATATTCCAGAAGAGTGAAAGAGCCAATTGTTTTATGGTAGAGTTCATAAAGGATTTGAAGACAGGGACTTGTTTTAGGTATGTACAGAAGCTTTGAAAAGACCTTTCATTGTTTAAAAAAATTGAGGAAATTTATCTGGAAGGATCACTGGACTCAGATGTCTGCTACATTTATTATTGGTTAGGTCACCCATTTTGCATGTTCCACAACCACCCACAGTAAATTCCTCAGCATTCCTTTCTATTTCTCCTTTTAACCTGATCACAAATCCACCAGTGAATAATGATTACTACCATGGGCTCCAGAAGACTTAGTCATATTTTGTAACAAATATGAAGTCTTCATACTTTATTTAACCAATATAGATATGATATAAATAAACAATTTAATTTTCCCTCTGAAAGATTGAAATTCATATCTGAATATTCTAGGGAGAGATCAAGGTTAACCAAAATTGTCCAATTCCTGATTTAATTTAGCATTAATGTAATTTCTATATACTTGAGTGACTATCTGGAGTAGTGAGTAGATAGAGAATCAATCCTGATATGAAGATGACCTTATTTAAAGTCCTATCTCTTGCTTTGTGTTTGGTCAAGTCACTTGATTTCTCAGGAGGCAACTCTCTCCAAAACTATACATTGGTAGAGGGACTTTCTTTGCCTAGAAATTCTCCATGCCAATGAAATCAAAAGTCTAATTCCTATCCTTACCTTCTATATACATACACTTGGAAGTATATGTGTCTTTAGCACCTTGGTGACTCTGTGATCTCATCCATTTCAGTACTCCTTCCAGTGACACAAATCAAAAGTCATTTGTGTGTTCTCATTTTGTGTAACTGTCCTCCATGTCTTTCCACAAGTCCCCCACACATTGAAGTATACTAAATATACTTCTGGATCATTCCTTCTAGATGACCTGACATTGTGTAGAAAATAATGGAACACATGAGTGGAACCCTCATTCTTTTTTTCATTCTTTTTTCATTTTTTAAATTTTTTTTGCTTTTTGGGGGGTAATTGGGGTTAAGTGACTTGCCCAAAGTCACATGGCTAGTAAGTGTGTCAAGTGTCTGAGGCCACCGGTGCTCTATTCACTGTGCCACCTAGCCGCCCCAGGACCCACCATTCTTGAGTTGTTTCAGTAATGTCCAATTTTTTGTGACCCCATTTGGGGTCTTCTTGGCAAAGACCCTGGATTGCTTTACCGTTTCCTTCTCCAGCTCATTTTACAGATGAAGAAACTGAGGCAAACAGAGTTAAATGACTTAAGAAGGGTTACACAGCTGCTAAGTATCTGAGGCTGAGTTTGAACTCAGGTCTTTCTGACTCCAGGCCTGGTGCTCTATACACTGAGCCACCTAGCTGCCTTAGCTTTTTTTTACACATATTACATAACCAGGCCAAATGTTTTTCTAGTCAAAATCTCTCTGCTAAGATAATTTACTCTGTTTCTCCTGGGAAATTCTTCATTGTGAATATGGTGAAGTCTATCCACACCACACATCTCTCCATTTTCCCTTGCCTTTAAACTTTGATTCTTTGAAGACTGGTGTTCCCTGACTTCCAGTCATATAACATCACGTAACTGCTGTCTATATCAGTTTCCTCGTCTGAGATAATAATAGTACCTAACTCCAAGAGTTTGGGGGATGATCAAATGAGATGATATTCATATAGTGCTTTGGAAACTTTAAAATTCCACACAAATGTGAGGTATTATTATTATTGTCATTATCGTGATGTTAATAATAAAAGATGGGTCACTGTTAACATAGAGAGGCTTTGGGCTCCTTACAGATGCAATTTCTAGATGCCACCTGACCCTCATTGCCTTTCCCTTTCAATTCTGAGCTTGGCTTATCATCCATTCAGAAGATCTGTCCTTGGTATATGATCGGGACTAATAGTCCAGCTCTGTGAATTATCCACCTGATTGCATATCATAGTCTGCGCAGGGATCATTCTTTATTCTCTTGCTTTCTCCTGTCTATAGTTAGGGCACAGTCTTCTATATTGCAGATGTTATTTTTGAGGTCCTCATCATCTACAGGAAATCCCTAATCCAATTTAAATCTGTACTGAACATCTGAATGACAATAGGGAATACCTTCAAGGATGATACATCACCCTGTTTTATGCCTTGCTTTCTATTCATAATCAAGACATCTGTCAAACAAAGTTATCTCTATTTTTAAATAGTTGCCTGAAGTAATCTTATAAATACATGAGAGACACTATGCTGGAGGAGGGTATTTGAGGTAGAGTTTGGCTCTCCTATATCAAAATGCTGTTTTTTATAGTCACCAAATAACAGGCACAATGGAACCATACCTTCTATGAACTTTTAGTCTATCATGCAACTGTAAAAATGATCTGCTACAGAATATTATTTGCAAATAGCTGACTGCTCTTTTTTTATACCTCCATCAAGGATTCTCTTGATGTTTGTATAATTTTACAGAAGAAAATTTGTAGAGGTAGGAAAGTAGATATTATTTTCTTGGTTTTTCCTTTTTTTTCTTTTTTAAAAGATAATAGATCCTCCCAATGTCCCCCATCCCCCGATATTTGCTACTTTCATCTCTTGAAAATTCATCCCTCTTCACCCTCAAAATTTTGTCACCTCCTACACAAATCTCCTCTGTAGACACTTGATGAAGTTGAACTACTCTTCCTACCTGTTGGATTTGTTTTTAATGCCATTTCTTCTTTCCAAAATTTTGCATTTGGGTAACATTAGAGTCCAAACATGGGGGCTCCACTGTCACTGATGGAGAAGAGAGTACTGTATATATTTTCTGTCAGTTCACTATGTTCCTTCCATTTCATCTTTAATGTTTTTGGTATTATTTCATTTGCTTGAGGATCTCATCAGCCATTCTGTAAACTCTTATCCCCTTAATTGTATTTCATGGTTATTTGATTTGATTCAGTTCATAATCTTTCGCTAGCCTCTCCCAAAAGATTTTATGAATGAGTTTATATTTCAGGCCAGAATTGCTGTTGGCTACTCTTTGCCTTCATTTGGCAAAGAAAGAAAGTGTTTACTAGCTGACTTGATTTCTAGGCTTTTATTTTTTAAAAAAAATCCTCATTGTAATGATTAATTTACATGAATTAAACTTACTTTGGAAATTCTCATAGTCTGGGTCATTATCTGTTTCTTTAATTTATTTTCTGTTTTAAAACATATTTGAGTTTTGAAATCTTATTTAGTGCTCATATTGCCCAACATCTCCCAACTGTTTTCTTGAAAAAAATATTTTGATATATAGATGTGGGGCTTCTTCTCTATTTTCCATGAACCTTTGGTGTCTTTTATTTTTTTACTCCTAAATTGTATTTTCACGGTGGATAGGTGGCACAGTGAATAGAGCACTGGCCCTGGAATCAGGAGGACCTGAGTTCAAATTTGGCCTCAGACACTTAACACAAAAAACTAGCTGTGTGACCTTGAGCAAGTCACTTAATCCCAATTGCCCTGCCTTCCCCCCTCCAAAAAAAAAAAGCAAAAAAAAAGTGTATTTTCTTTGTTATTTTATCATCTTCTCCAATATGTATAAAATACTTATCAGAAGGCCTGGCATATCATAAGCACTGTATGAATGTTAGCTATTATAATTATGAAAATTGTTTGCCTTGAATTCACTTGTTATAAAAATATGTTGCTTTAATTGAGGTATTGCTAATTTTTGTGTAGAATTTCTCTACCTCCCCATTCTCTGCAACATATATTAGTGCATAAGCTACAATTATCTCCAAAATGGTGTTTTCTTAAATGCTTGCCATGACTAGCACAATATGAGATATCTCCTTGCTCCATGAAATTGTATTTCTTGTCTGCACAATAAAACTGACTTTGCAAACTCCTTCACTCCTCTCTCCCAGGAGAATCTGTGAACCATCTTGTTTTTATCTGTAACTTCTCTATATCTTCCAATTTCCTTTCATAACAATAATGTTAAGATTTGATGTGATTTAGTTTCTCAGGTGGTACTTCCACTTTCAATCACTGGACAAGGATCTCTCATATAGAATTGCAACAGTTAATTTTTATAGGTGGTCTAAAAATTGTGATTCTTTTTTATTAAGGTTCAGGATTCTTTTGAATTTTTCTTTGTTCCACTGATTGACATGAACAAATGGTACTATTCATTGGCTCCTGTATAAATGATAAGCCTCTCTGTAGTTAACTAGGCTGGTCCCCGAAGAGTAAACATTGTTTTCTAGGTTTCTACTAGAAACTTGTCCAACATGGCAAGACATGTCTATTCACATGCTCTACTAGCATAGCCTTGGCAAACCTAGGGTCAAATTCATAATAAGATAGGTCATCACATTAGGACTTCATGGAGGTCCTTGTAAGTCAAAAAGTTAGTTTAATAGGTTAAAAATCTCAATATAATAAGGAACTTATTTTACAGCAAGAGAATAACAAATATGAAATCTCAGTACTATTGCAACTACAATGGAGGGTTTGAGTTCATTACATTTTTGATAGTGAATAATTACCAAGCTGAATAAAACATTTTTAATATTTTAGTGATATCCACAATTCAATGGTATTATTTTACAATATCAGTTGTTCACAAAATAGGAAAAAAATGAGAATTCAGGATATATCAATAATAGACAGATGACGAAATTTTTTGATGCAAAGTAAGATCAAGGTGCAGCCTTCAAAGTAAAATAAATAGAAATTGTATATATTTTCTTTCATTTATTTAAAGAAAATGTGTTCACTTCATTTTGTGACCATAGATATTACACAGAGTGTTAAGTACACTGGAATAATTGTACATGTAGATGAGACTACAAAAACCTTCAAAAGCATAATAAAATGAAAAATATAAAGAAATCATCTTCATTAATATTCCATTTATTTGTAATATAAAGTATTTTTGACTTTTTATCCAATATGCTTAATATTTGTATATGTATATATGCACATATATATGTATGTGTGTGCATATGTATACACACATACATATACACATATAGGAATTACATGGTGCAGTGCCAGCCTGGAAACAGGAAGATCTAGGTTCAGATTCAGTCTCAGATGTTTACTGGGTGTTTAATCCTGGGGAAGTCGCTAAACCCTGTTTGCCTCAGTTTCCTCATCTGTAAAATGAAGCGGAGAAGACAAACTTATCCAGTATCTTTGCCAAGAAAACCCCAAATGGGGTCAAGAAGAGTCAGACAGAACTGAAATGACTAAACAACAACAAATGTACATGTGTATGCACACACATACATACATATATATATATGCATATGTATATGAAATAATTTGAAAATAATTAATGTCAAATTTTAAAAAGATTTTTTACTGTTGTACTCTAAAACTGTGCCAACTATAAGAATATTTTTTATTCTCTGATTAACTATATTATATTCCCACCAAGGATTTACAGGGGTGGGGAACCTGCCTCAAGGCTACATGTGGCCCTCTAGGTCCTCAAGTGTGGCCTTTTAACTGAATTTAATTTGTTCAAAGAACAAATCCTTTTATTGAGAGGATTTACTCTGTGAAGTTTAGACTAACCAAGAGAGCCACATGTGGCCTTGAGACCACATGTTCTCTACCCCTTGACTAACATATCTTGGAGTGTTAATCTATCCATCTATTTATGTGTAATGAGGAATTGGCCAATGAGTCCAGTCCCCATGAACTTGTTCAGAGTATTACTGATGAAATTCCTCACACTTGATAGCTTACTTCTGAGAAAGTTATGATGACATGTTATGGAAGCTCCTTGAAAAGATTTTGGAGAACATGTCAAGATGCTGCAACTGATTCCAATCCGCTAGCCATATGGTGAACAGAAGCCTCTTATTGACTAGAGTTGCCAAATCAGAGGTGTGGATACCTTCAAAAAACAAAAAAATTGGGCTAGTTGGGCTAGACCTTTTTGCTCTTGGGTTTAACTTCTGCTCACCAGCTGATTTCTTGCTTTGCAGCATTCCTGAGAGATGAAAGTCAGTACTCTAAGTGGAGAGGCCTTTAGCCTTTGGCCTTTGAAGTCAATATGTGGCCCCATGAACATGGGCCCCAGTTCTTTGCCTCTGTTTGTTCTTTTGCTTTAGGTGAAGGTGATTAATCTGGAGGCTGTGACCATATGAGTTCTGAAATACTGAGAAAGTGAGCCATCAAAGATGCTGGGAATTGGTAAGTCTATGAGACCAAGACTGTGTGAGTTAAGGGTATGTCAGGCTTTGTAGTTACTCTGCAGCCTTCCGGAGGGCTATTTCCTAGGTAATCTCAATTTCAAGATTTCCCAAATCCAACTCCTCCTGAATTCCCACTTAAAAAAATTAAAGGTGGGGGAGGAGTCAAGATGGCGGCATAAAAGCAGGAGAACTCCATGAGTTTCCCCCATAACCACCTCAAATACCTATAAAATATGACTCTAAACAAATTTTAGAGCTCCAGAACTCATAAAATGACAGAGAAACAAAGCGCCTGCTGAAGGCAGCCTGGCAGGCAGATGGGAAGGGTTCATTGCAACACACTGGGAGCCGAGCCCAGCCCAGACTGAAATGGAAGTGTTAGCCCCAGGGTGGCCAGGACAAGTTGCAGCCGGGAGCAGTTGGAAGAGCGAATCACCAGCAGCTGTAGCAGTTTCCAGAATTATCAACCCATAAGAGCCAAAGACAAAGTGAAAGGTCAGTGGAACTTGGCTAAATTAGGGGGCGAGAAGCAGGTCCAGCAATCTGCTCCCAGGGTGAGAAGCAGCGGGCAGCAGCCCTGATGTTGCCTCCATATAACTGCTTCAGAGCTCCTAGCCTGCAGATTGCAGGAGGGCCAAGTGCTCATTCAGAGGCTAAGTGCTCTTGCTTTAACCTGCCTGGATTGGGATTGTGGTCTTGGTTGGTCCTGAGGTGTGTGACCAGTGAGCCAAAGCTGGAGGGGGCTGCAGAGATGGCGGCCTCATAGCTCTGGCAGCTGTGAAAACCTCAGTAATTTGGGACAAAGCTCTCCCCTCTGAAAGCAGAGTTCTACTGAGCCCAAAAGTCAAGTAATTGACTGGCAACATGGGCAGGCAAAGGAAGCAAAGCAAGCACAGCAATCCAACTTTAGATTCCTTTTTTGGGGACAAAAAGGATCAAAGCATGGAAAGGGAGGAAGACAATACAGTCAGAACTCCTGCAACAAAAGCTTCCAAGAAAAATGAAAACTTGTTACAATCCATAGAGCAGCTTAAGAAGGATTTTGAAAACCAAATTTTAGAGAAGTAGAGGAAAATTGGGAAGAGAAATGAGAATGATGCAAGAAAATCATGAAAGGAGAGTCAGCAACCTGACTGAAGAAAATAACACCTTAAAAAATAGACTAACTCAAACGGCAAAAGAGGCCCAAAAAGCCAATGAGGAGAAGAATGCTTTAAAAAGCCAAATTTACCAGATGGAAAAAGAATCTCAAAAGCTTTCTGAAGAGAATAATTCCTTCAGAATTAGCATGGAGCAAATGGAAGCAAATTGTTTTATGAAAAATCAAGATACTATTAAACAGACCCAAACAAATGGAAAAATAGAAGGCAATGTGAAATATCTCCTTGAAAAAAAATTCACTGACCTGGAAAATAGATCCAGGAGAGAAAATTTTAAAATTATTGGACTACCTGAAAGCCATGATCAAAAAAAGAACCTAGAAAGCATCCTTCAAGGAATTCTCAAGAAAAATTGCCCTGATATTTTAGAACCAGAGGGCAAAATAGAACTTGAAAGAATTCACCAATCACCTCTTGAAAAAGATCCCAAAAAGAAAACTTCTAGGAATGTTGTAGCCAGGTTCTGGAGTCCCAGATCAAGGAGAAAATATTATAAGCTGCCAAGAAGAAACAATTTTAATATTGTTGAAACACAATCAGGATAACCCAGGACCTGGCAGCTTCTACATTAGGGATCAAAGGGCCTGGAATATGATATTCCAGAGATCAAGGGAGCTAGGATTAAAACCAAGAATCACCCACCCAGCAAAATTGGGTATAATGTTCCAGGGGAAAATATGGTCATTCAATGAGATGGAGGACTTTCAAGCATTCTTGATGAAAAAAATCAGAACTGAATAG
>CM053585.1:333820660-333861709 GCA_028646515.1 Pseudochirops corinnae | reverse complement strand
TATATATATACATATATATGTTTGTGTATGAATACATATCTGAGTATGTGTATATATGTGTACATACTAGGCACAAGATAATTGAATAGGAAAGGATGATACTTTAAAAGGTGAAATTCTGAGGTGGGAGAGGAACAGAATGAGAGGAGACAGGGAGAGACAGGATGGGGTTAATCATCTCATATAAAAGAGGCAAGGGATAACTATTACAGTGAAGGGGAAGAACAGGTAGGCAAAAGGGAAAGGGTCAACCTTACTCTCATTGAATTTGGCTTAGGGAAGGAATGACATACACTCTAAAGTAGGTATCTTGCCACACAGGAGAGTAGTGGGGATGGGGATGAGAGGGAGAATGATGGAGGGGAGGGCAGGTTTGGGGGGAGAGTTGTTAGAAGCACATACTTCTGTAAAGGCACAGGGACAAAGTAGAGAATAGAACAAGTTGGGAGGGGATAGGAAGGAAGGGAATATAGTCAGTCTTTCACAATATATCCATTGTGAAACTACACATATATGGCCTGTATTGAATTGCTTGTCTTTCCGGTGGGGGTGGATAATGAGGGAGGTAGGGAAAGAATCTAGAATTTAAAGTTCTAAAATAAAATGTTAAAAAAAAGAAAAAAGAAAAATTAAAGGCAAGCTACAAGATTGTATAATCTTTAGTAAAGAGTTGGAAGGTGACTCAAGTCCCAGAGTCTAACTCCTACCCCAAGCCTAAATATTATTTACAATGTCCTTGACTGGTCTCCTTGCTAGAAGATTTCCATTGACAGGAAATATACTACTTCCCAAGGTAGGAAATATCATTGGGGAATAATGAAATGTCTCTTTATTCAGTTAAAATCTACTTTTCCACAGCTTCTGCTATTGGCATATAATACTTAGAGTACAGTTCCACTTTGACTCAGGAGTGGCCATCAGAATTTTTTAATGGGAGCACTTGGTATTTGCCTGTACCTGTCCAAAGCTGAATGTGAGCAAACTGTTAGACATTCTGGGTGCTTTGCCAGATAATGAACAATTGGCATGCTTTCCAATCCTCACCCCCATTGGGGAAGAGACAGTTAACTAAGGGTGATGAATAAGACCAGAGGAAAAAAATTCACCTGGGGCAAGGTCTGAGTAATGAATATATAGAGTAAATCAGAGACGCTATTGAATCAAGCCAGAGATCACCTGGAAAATAAATCCAAAGGAGCAAGGTGGGAAGCAAGAAAAGAGAAGTTTTAAAGATAGGGAATTAGCACCGGTTCTTGGAGAAAAGCCCCATAAACAGTAACAGTAGGTCACAATAGGATCATAGGATCACAGGGTAATAGAGCTGAAAGGAACTTCAGAAGTCATTGAGCTCAACTGTTTCTTTTTATTTATGAAGAAACTAATGTACGTAAAGTTAAGTGACTTCTCCAAGTTCACACAGCTAATAAGTACCTGAGACATGACTAGAACTGATATATTTCATACTTCAAATGTAGCATCCTATATACTTCATCGCCTATCTTCCTCTATATAATAGCTTGTTTCACATGATTTCCCAGCTATAATGAAATTCTTTTATGGAATTCATGGGTTAACCATACCCATCCTCTGTCCATGAGGTCAGTTTTACCTTGGGACTCAGTCCTCATGGAGACCATTGCCTAAATGATGTCAAAGCTACAAAGTTATAGAGACTTTGGAAGACACCAAGAATGCAACAAAATTTGTTACCTTTTCTATCCATTCAGTTTTGGACAAGTATTCCATGTTTTTGCAATGCGTGGACAAAAGTTTAACTTTGAACAAGAGGGAAAATTTTCCTTAGTGGGAACACTAAAACTCACTTCTAGGCTGTCTGGCTGTGGACGTTGCCAATATTTCTGGAAGTAATAGAGTTATAAACAAGTGGTTATGTCACTTATTCTGCAAAGAGAAATCTCTTGATTTAGCAATTTGGTTGGTGTGGAGAGAGATTCGAGGCAGGCAGACTCACCAGCAGACTATTGCAATAGTCCAATCATGAAGTGATGAGGATTTACACCGGGATAATAGCAGTGTCAGAGGACGGAAGGGGAATTTTCAAGAGATTTTGCCAAGATGAAACTTATAGGCTTTGGGAACAGATTGGATGTGGAGGTAAAAGATAGTGAAGAGTTGATGATAATACCTACATTACAAGTCTAAGAGACTGGGAAAATGATGCTATTCTTGGTAGTAATAGGGAAGTTATGAGTTGAGCAAGGTTTAGGGGGAAAGAATGACATGTTGAGTTTAAGATGTCACTGGATATCTAATTTGGAATGTTTGAAAAATAGCTGGAAATATCAGCAGAGAGGTTAGAGAAAAAGAGGTAGATTTGAGTGTCCTTAGCATAGAGATTGTAATTAAATCCATGGGAGCCAATAAGATCACCAAGTGAAATTGTATGGAAGGAGAAGAGAAGAGATCATAGAACAGAACACTGTGGGACAGCGAGAGTTAGAGGGCATAAGGTGAATAAGGATCCCCTAAAGGAGACTAAGAAGAAACAATGAGATTGTTAGGAAGAGAGCCAGGAAGGAGCTACTTAACTCATGTAAGATCACACAGGTGATAAGGAGTAGCATCAGGATTAAAATTCAGGTCCTGCAACCCCAAGTTCAGTATCCTTTCAACCATCCCACTGTATTACTCAGGAACAATTCTCAAGCTCTTCTCTTAACTAAAGAGGAAAGGAAATGGTTCTGGAAGCAATAGTAGTAGCTTAAGACATCACTACATCAGAAGATGAACTTGGAGCTAGCAAAATGGAAGAAGCAGATGAGACAGGTGAGTAACATAAAGACAGGAAGAATAGATCAAGCAGAATGAGATAAAATTGGATGAACCCAGCAGAGGGCTATATAGCAGATATATGAAGCAGACAGCTTCATCTGAGGGGAGATGTCAGCAGGAGACAGCACAGTTGGCTTTGACAGAGCAGTCATGTTAGCCCAGACCTGAGGAGTATGTGCTTAATCCTAGTTTGAATTGAAATTTATCCTGGTATAGTGAAATTGGGAATATGATTGTTATTGTGGGAATGTGGACTCCTAAGTTGTATATTATATAGTGTCTATTCATCGTTGTTTTTTTTCATAAGACTTCCTTTGGATACACTGTGTGTATATGATACACATTCATATAAATATGTAAACATACACATACATACATACACATATGTATGCATATATATCATATTATACATCATTACCAATAAGTTCATAAGTGGTGGTTAGTACCAGTCTACATAGAAGAGAAATTGCTCAGTTTTCTAAGATGGATTGTGATAACACCAAAAGATAATCTAGAAGCCTTTGTGGCATGAATGTGAAGTTTGTATGAAATTTCGGAAGAAATCTTGGACAAAATTTGAGTGGCTCATATGCTTAGGATGGCAGGAAAGGAAAGGTAGAAATGATAAGGTAAGTAAGTTACATAAAAAAGTGTAAAGAACATTAGAATGAGACCTAGTAGTCCTGGGTTCTATTTCTGACTCTCCTAATTAACAATAACAGCAGAAACCTTAGCTTTGCAATCTTGGAAAATTATCAATTTATTTGAGATTCAGCTTCTTCATCTCAAATATATGGGGGTTGGATTATGTGAATTATGAAATCCTAATTCTAAAATTCTATTGATCTATAAATGCTAGTTTCTTCTATAATTTCTCTTTAAAAAAAACTTATTCAAATTAAATTGGTGTTTTTGATATATGCTGCATTTCTTCTCGCTTCCTGCAAGGTAAATTCCTTATCACTGTAGTCCTAAGGCTTGGCCAGCACAAGCCAGGTGAGTTGAATTTGTGTTCATTCTTGTCTGTTATAGGAATTTTGTGACACTTGTTATTTTTAATTTGAAATGTTTTTTAACATTTCTAAGATAGATTTTTGTTCTATTTTGTTCTGTTTTTGTTTTGTTCTATTTTTGTATGATTTCCTGAGGTACAGGGATCAGGTTCTTTTTCTTGTAATTTTCAAGAAGCCTGATAATTCTTAAGGTTTTCCTCCTTGCTATGTTTTCCAGAGAGGTTACTCATTTCTTTGTTGCTTCCAGGTCATTTCACAGTTTAGCAGTTTCCCATGTTTCTTTAGCTATATCAAATATTCCTTTTGCCATTTTGTCCTACAGTAAAATAATTCTACTTATTATCAGGTTGGTTACTTTGTTTAAATTTTCATGGAATTTCTAAGATGTTTAGGTTCATCATTATCACAGACTGACCTTCCTTAGGCTTTCCCAGTTCCTCTTCTATTTCATCTCTTGACCTTGAAGGAAAGGATCATAATGTATAGCTCGAAGGAGACTTAAAGTTCATCAAAGACCAATTCCCTCATTTTGCATATAAAAACCTGACACTTGGAGTAATTTAATTTCTTCTTTTGATTCATTCAGTGTATTTATTATCCATCTTGTTTGGCCTTGAGAAAAAAATTCCACCTTTCCCTCAGATGCTACTATTCAAAACATTACAGTACATTTTTTGGGGTACTTTTGCCTCTATCCTTTCCATACATGTATTTTTAAAAATTGTTCCAATTTCTTCTTTGGTTTCCTCATTTCACTTGCAAATTTTCAATATCTTTATTGAAGATTTCTAATAATTTTTTTTTATTTTTAGCTTATTGCTTTTGAGGGTGATATTAAGGAAGCAGTTTCCTTTGTAATATCTTATTCTTTCATCTTCATGGGACTTCAACAATGGCAAATTGGAATGCGTATACTAGATGATCACTAGTATGTTAAAAGTTTTGGAGACCATGCTACATTTTATTCTATTTTTTTCAAATTTTTATTTTAAAAATTCCTTTAAAAAATTTTGAGTTCCAAATTCTTTCCCTTCCTCAAGCCCTTCCCCACTCAGCAACATGATTTCATGTGAAATCATGCAAATATATATTTCCATATTAACCATGTTGTTAAGAAATGCAAGAAAAATAAAGTGAAAAAAATTATACTTCAATTTAGGCACAGAGTTCATCAGTTTTCCTCTGGACCTAAAAAGCATTTTTCATCATGAGTCCTTTGGAATTGTCTCAGATCATTATATTGATCAGAGTAGCTAAGTCTTCCACAGTCGATCATTGCTCCCATATTGCTCTTACTATAGACACTGTTCTCTTGGTTCTTATCACTTCAACCTGCATCAATTCAAATAGATATTCCTAGGTTTTTCTGAAACCCATCCTTATCAATTTTTATAGTATTTCACCACAATCATATACCACAATTTATTCAGCCATCCCAACTGATAGCCATTCTCTCAATTTCCAATTCTTTGCCCCTACCTAATGAAAGGCTAAAAATATTTTTTATACATATAAGTCTTTTTTCTCTGATCTCTTTGGGATACAGAACAACAGGTGACATTTTTTTAAAAATGGTTTTATTGATATCTTTTTTTTCCCCCACATATCCTTAATTCACAACATATCCCTTGCCCTCTGCCACCAGCATAACTATCCATTATAACAAATAAAGAAAAGAGAAAAGACCAGTTCAGAAAAACTATTCAATACATCAGTCAAATCTGATTGTATATACTGTTTTACACCTCATTAGTCCCCCACTTCTACAAAGAAGGGAGGGAAAGACCTCATATGTTTTCTTCAGGGCCAAGCTTAATCCTTATAACTACAAACTATTCAATTTTGATTCTTGTTGTTATTGTTTTTCTTTGGATTTAAATAATTGGAGTCATTACGTATATTGTTTTTCTCATCTATTTCACTTTGCATCAGTTTATATAAACTTTCCTACACTTCCCTATATTTTTCACATTCATTGTTTTTTATAGCATAATAATATTCTATAACATTCACGTACAAGAATTCATTTAGCCATTCCTTAGTCAATAAGCTTCTACTTTGCTTCTACCAAAGTGCTACTACTGACATTTTGTTGTATATGAGTCCTTTTTTTTACTTTGATCTCCTGGGCATGTCTATCCAGAATAATCTCTGTCATTTTCTTAGCATGATTCCAGATTGCTTCCCAGAATAAGTTAGATAAATTCACACCTCCACCAACAGGGTATTCATATACCTATTTTTTTTTCCCCAACTCCTCCAATATTTATTATTCCAATCCTTTTTTCAGCTATGTCAATTTTCTGGGTGTGAGTTGGAACCTCAGGATTTTTTAAATTTTCCTATATTTTATCATGAGCTATTTGAAACCATATGATAAATAGTTTTCAATTCTTCTTTGGCAAACTGTTTAGTCATATCCTTTTAATTCTTATCTTGAATGGATAGCAAATGAATTTTGGAGATCATGCTATATTAAGACTAGTTGAAGAGCATAAGATGAAATGTGTCGAATGATAGGTACAAAGGACAGCTATGGAAAGAATATGGCAGATGGCACATTGAGCTCGGAAAACAGCCAGTACACCAGTTTGGCTGGAACACAGAGCACATGAAGGAGAGTAATATACAATAAATCTTGAAAAAATAGGTAGGTGGGGAAAAGTTTGCAAAGAGCTTTATGTACATTGTCTCATTTGATCCTCACAACAACCCTATGAGGAAGGAACAAATTTTATTGTGTCTGTTTTACAGATGAGGGAACTGATGCTCAGATGGGTTAATCACTTTGTCATTGAGGATAGAAATGGCATCAGAGCTCATCCTGATTAGATGTCAGAAACTTACAATGGTGACCATATATTACCCTGCTTGAAAAACATTCCACATGGAATAACTATAATGATATATTATTCTATTTAGAAAAAAGAAGATGCTTGTTGTGGCAATCTCTATGTAGCAACTCACATAAAATGATGCTTTCAAAGTAGTTTTCTCTGCTTCCCATATTCCCTCTCTCCAAAACATCTTTTACCAAAATTTCAAGCTGATATTCCTAAAGCACAGATGTGATCACAGCACTCCTGCTAACAAAGCTTCGATTTTTCTCTCTCTTTTGCCTCTAGGATAAAATATAAACTTTTCTATTAAGCATTTAAATTCCAACATAATCTGTCTCTGACCTGTCTTCTTCGACTTACTTGCCACCACACACTCAAAGTTCCACTCCAACTAACTTCCTTACTGTTCCCTATATAAGACATTACAACTATCACATATTTTTCCAATTTCCAGGCCCTACTGGGGAAGTGATGGATGTCCCCCATGCTTTTTTTAAATGCCTGGAATGTTCTACCTCCTCACTTTCATCTCTTGAAATCCACAACTCCCTTAGAGGCTTAGCCTTCTCCTACAGACCATTCATGCTTTCCCTAGTTGTTAGAGCCCTTTCTACAAAATTCTTTACTTTGCATGGATTTGTATAGATTTTATACTTTTGTGAGAGGGATTTCTGCTCCCCTCTCCTCCCATTAACATAATTGGGATAAGGGCCTGATGAAGTTTCATGGACATATAAATTATCTTGGATTACCAACTTCAAAAATCCATATCTTTCCACTTTTAGAGTGACAAAAACACTAGAAAATATATGTCCATCAGTTCATAGATGACCAAGTTATGATATAGAAATGTAGCATAATATTATTAAAAGTAGGAAAGGGAAACATAAATTAGAGAAATATGAGAAGATTTATACAACTGTTACATTTATCTATTAAACAAGTATTTATTCAGTACCTCCTATATGCATGTACTATGCTCAATTCTGAGGATACAATGACAAAAGCATAACAGTCTCCAACTTAAGGTGCTTCTACTGGGGAAAAATAATGTTATATTTGGAGGAAACAACACAAATAAATATATACAAAATACTTTTTTCTTTTTTTTTAAACATTTGTTTTTAAAACTTTGATTTTCAGATTCTTTCCCTTCGTCCCTCCTCACCCACCTCCACTGGGAAGACAAACAATTCAATATAGGTTGTACATGTGTAGTTTTGGAAAATATTTCCATAGTAGCTATATTGTGAAAGACCAACTATATTTCCCTCCATCCTATCCCACCCCTCACTTATTTTATTTTCTACTTTGACCCTGTCCCTTTTAAAAAGTGATTGCTTCTAACTGCCCTCTCCCCCAATCTGCCTTCCCTTCTATCATCCCCCCTTTTGTCCCCTTCCCCCCTACTTTTCTGTAGGGTAAGATACCCAGTTGAGTGTGTATGTTATTTTCTCCTTAAGCTAAATTCAATGAGAGTAAGGTTGTCCCATTCCCTTTCGTCTTCCTGCTCTTCCCCTCCATTGTAACAGTTTTCTCTTGTCTCTTTTATATGAGATAATTTACCCTATTTTATCTCTCCCTTTCTCCTTCTTTCATTATATTCCTCCCTCATTTCTTGAAGTTATTTTTTAAACATCATTCCTTCCTATTCAACTGATCCTGTGTCCTCTGTCTATGTGTCCATGTACACACATATACATGCACTCACATATGTATTCATAGACACATACACCTTCCTATACATACATATATATGTGTATATGTATATATATATGCATATATACATATATATGTAATATAATATATATTCCCTTCAACTATCCTCAGACTGAGAAAAGTCTCATGAGTTACAATGATCATTTTTCCATGTAGGAATGCAACTAATTCAACTTTAATAAGTTCCTTATGATTTCTTTTTCCTGTTTACCTTCTCATACTTCCCTTGCTTTTTATATTTGAAAGTCAAATTTTCTGTTCAGTTCTGGTTTTTTTCATCAAGAATACTTGAAAGTCCTCTATTTCACTGAATGACCATATTTTCCCCTGAAGCATTATACTCAGTTTTGCTGGGTAGGTGATTCTTGGTTTTAATCCTAGCTCCCTTGATCTCTGGAACATCATATTCCAAGCCCTTAATGTAGAACTGCTAGATCTTATGTTATCCTGATTGTGTTTCCACAATACTCAAATTGTTTCTTCCTTATTGCTTGTAACATTTTCTCCTTGACTTGGGAACTCTGAAATTTGGTTATGATATTCCTAGTTTTCTTTGTGGGATATTTTTCAAGAGGTGATTGGTGAATTCTTTCATTTTCAATTTTGCCCTCTGGTTGTAGAATATCAGGGAAATTTTCCTTGGGAATTTCTTGAAGGATGATTTCTAGGCTCTTTTTTTGATCATGGCTTTCAGGTAGTCCAATAATTTTTAAACTATCTCTCCCGTATCTATTTTCCAGGTCAGTGGTTTTTCCAATGTGATATTTCACATTGCCTTCTATTTTTTCATTTGTTTGGATCTATTTTATAGCATCTTGATTTTTCGTAAAGTTATTAGCTTCCATTTGCTCCAATCTAATTCTGAAGGAATTATTCTCTTCAGTGAACTTTTGAGATTCTTTTTCCATCTGGCAATTTGGACTTTTTAAGGCATTTTTGTCCTCATTGGCTTTTTGGGCCTCTTTTGCCATTTGAGTTAATCTATTTTTTAAGGTGTTATTTTCTTCAGTATTTTTTGGGTCACCTTTAGCAAGTTGTTGACCCACTTTTCATTATTTCCTTGCATCATTCTCATTCATTTCTTTTCCCATTTTTTCCTCCACTTCTCTTACTTGGTTTTCAAAATCCTTCTTGAGCTCCTCCATGGCCTGTAACCAATTTATATTTTTCTTGGAACCTTTCCTTTTGATGCAGGAATTTTGACTTTGTTGTCTTCTTTTGGTTCCATGTTTTGATTCTTTTTGTCCCCAAAAAAGGATTCTACAGTCTTATTGCACTTCCTCTGCTTGATCATCTTGCCTGCCAATTACTTGACTTTTGAATTCTTTGCTACAGTAGAACTCTGCTTCCAGAGAGGAGAGAGCTGTGTCCCAGATTGCTCAGGTTTTCACAGCTGTTGTCAGAGCTGTTGTCAGAGGTCTAAGGAGGGCACTCTTTCTACAGCCACTACAAGCTCTGGCACATTGGAGTTTCTCACCCTAGGACCACCACCCAAGATACTGACCCAGATCCAAGCAGGTTGAAGCAAGAGCAATTACCCTCTGAATGGTGGCTTGGTCCCCTTATGATCTGCAGACCAGGAGCTCTGGAGGTAGCCATGTAGCAGCAGCTGCAGCCCAGCACCACTGCCACCTCTTACCCCAAGGGGCAGGGGCTGGACCTCATTCTTCTTCACCCAGTTCCAACAGAGTTCCCTACTTTTTCTTTGGTGTTTATGGGTTGAGAAGTCTGGAAATTGCCCCAGCTGCTGCTGATTCACTTTCCTAAAGCCTGCTCTGGCCTGTCTGGGCCACTGGTCTGGGCCACCCCGAGCCTGGGCCCATGGCTCATGCAGGACTGTGCTCTGCTCCTAGCCCAGTGTGATAGACCTTTCCTGTAGGCCTGCCAGGCTGCCTTCAGTGTGAGATTTGTTTCTCTCTGTCATGTTGTGGATTCTGTAGCTCTAAAATTTGTATAGAGTCATATTTTACAGGCATTTGAGGTGGTTGGAGCAAGAGCTCATCAAGTTCCTGCTTTTATTCCACTATCTTGGCTCTGCCCCCAAAATAAATTTTTAAAAAATAACTTTGGTAAGTGGAACAAGATGAGCTTCCTTTGGGAGGTGATATTTAATCAAAAACTTAATGGAAGCCAAATATTCTATGAAGTAGAGGTGGCAAGGGATTGCAATCCAGGTATGGGGAACAGACTGTGCAACGGCACAGAGATGGGAGATGGAATGTGGAATTTTTAAATGCCTGGAATGTTTTTTCTTCCTCACTTCCATCTCTTGAAATCCACAACTCCCATAGAGGCTTAGTTTAAATGCAAATAGGTCAATTCAGTTCGAATGTAAACATCCATGATGTTTAATAAGCCTGGAAAGATGGGATTGATCAGGATTGTATAGGATGCAAAATAAAGAAATAAATCAACCCAGAAAAACAATATATTCAAGAAAAGAAAATAATGTAAATGTAAAGAACACTAAAAATCAGCTGCAATATTGTGTTAGCTATAATTGCCAATCATAGCCCAGAGAAAGGATAAAAAATTCATTTCTTTCCTTTCTTTGGAAAAGTATTTTTTTTAACCATACCATGGCTACAGAATGTTGCATATCCTAACAGACTCGATCTCAAAATTGGTTGGTTTTGTTTAGCAGTTTTTCTTTGTTAACAGGGAAAGATTCATTGTGAAATAAAGGGAGAAGGGACAGAATATATCAAGACTTGACTCATACAAAAGCAAAATATATCAATAGTACAATAAACTAATAACTAAACAAATAAACAAATAGGTGAAGAATGAAAATATAAATCAACGAAGTAATAGCTAAATATATATTCATTCACTTATATTATTCTTTTATCTACTAATTCAATATTTCGGTTTTTCAATTTAAACTTCAGAATCTAAAAACCAAAGAGTAATTTCCATAAACACAGAAAAATGCAAAAAATTGCTTGTATATGAAATTGTAAATCTCTATACCATTTGCTTTTTTTAAAGTGTATAATAAGTTTGACACGTTATTGTCAAAGCTGTCCTGAATCTCTCTCTCTGTGCTTCCTTTCAAACTTCTCCCTGGTCTTTTCTTTTAGTGTCTTGTTTCATTATACCTTTTTGAGATGGAAACATCATGCAGCTGAAATGGCAGTTGATTTGGAGTCAGTTGACCTATGTTCAAATTCCACCTATCTTACTTCCCAGTATGATTTTTGGTGAGCCAGTTTACTTAAATGTGTCTTACTTCCCTCAATGGTAAAATAAAGGGGAAAAAAAACTAGATAATTGCTGAGATCCAGTCCAGCTCTCAATCAAAGGACTCTCTTAAGTTAGAAAATCAATGAGTAGGAGAATTTAGACCCTTTACAATGAAATTAAATGAATAAAACATTTACTGGGCATTAAGTATTAAATAACTACTTCAACAAGTTCTATTCCTGTAAAGGAAATTACCATGGAGAGATACTTAGGAAATTAGTTGATGTGCACAAGAAGTGACATGTTGAAGAGAATAGATCTGTCTTTCAGAGCAATTAAATGTCTTTAGCATCACATGTTTTTAGCTGAACAGACTCTTGACTAAATATTCATAAGACTCAAACACCAAATAAAAGTAAATTTCTACCACTGATGAAACATATTTATAGATGGGAAACATTAATAAGGACTAAACCTTCATCCTATACAAGAGAAAAATAATAAAAATCAATGCCTTTGCCATAATAGAAGTATTTTCACTCTCCATTGTTTATTCCATCTCTAACATTTCTTTGACACAGATAAGTTTTTTGACTTAAGAAAATCAATTCACAAATATTTGAAAACTGACTCCATGCCCTAAAGCAGTTTTCAAAGGTGAAAATGTACACATGTACATTGTTAGAGATAATTTCACTCCAGGAGCTCCCTACATGAATGAGTACAGAGAGTTGGTCAAAATAATAATAATAATAATTAATAATTCATATATACAAAGCACATTATACTCATAATTTCATTTGAAGCTCACAAAACTATCTAGATCATGCTGTGCATTTTAATTTATGGGTAAAAAATCTAAATGTCACCAAGGTAAAATAGTTCACCCAAATCCACAAGCTGTCAAGTGTTAGTGCTGAGGTTCCAAACCTGGTGTCAGGCTGACTACAAAACCTTCACTTTATACCATACTGCAAGATTTTAAATTACAAACAAAATATTGGATAGTTTTATTCTACACACACACACACACACTCTCTCTCTCTCTCTCTCTCTCTCTCTCTCTCTCTCTCTCTCTCTCTATGTCCTAGATTAGTTGACAAGATGTTAATGGAGTAAGCAGGTATTAAGACTGAAGATGCAATACCCTTTCAAAGTATAAACACCTTTTTGTTGTGGAATTAAAGGGATGCTGATCATTGGAGTAGCAAAAATGTTGACCACACTCTTGCTAAGGATAGGTATCTCCTGAATATTCTGATTCTTTCATTTACTCTCTTTGTCAACTTGAACACATCATTTGATATCCCTATGCCTTGAGTTACTCAGCTGTAAAATGGAGTAGGACTAGATAACTTTTCTTCTTCTTTCTTGAAGGCAATCAGGGTTTAATGACTTGCCCAGGATTACACAGTTAGTAAATGTCTGAGGACAGATTTGTACTCAGGTCCTCCTGACTCCAAGGCCAGTGCTCTATCCACTGTGCCACTTACCTGCCCCAACTAGATGACTTTTAAGGATGTGATCCTATGAATGTCCTTGGAGAAAGTAACCAAACTAAGATGATTTCATCTACTAAAAATTAACTATAAAAGACTTCATCAGGACAGTCTCTACTGCTATATAAATGATCATTCCAAATTTTTTCTTCTCTCCTCTGGTCAATAGCTATACCTCTGTCCTCTATACTTATAGTCTGCTTCTTTGCTAAAAAGATTTCTTAAATCTTTTCCCCATTCCTCATACCATCTCAGTATCGCCATAGCCACCTACTTTATTTTTCTCTAAAAAGGACACTCATTAAAGTTAATTTGCCTAGATTCTTGATCCCATTCCCTCCATCCTGTTCCAGAATTTGCTTCAGTGCTCTTCCCTTCTCCCATGTGCATCCCACCTCTCCCTTGCCAGTAAGCACTTTTTGTCTTCTTATAAACTTACTCATGTCTCTTCAATTCTAAACAAATACCTTTCTTTAATTTTTCTAGACTAGTCAGCTATAGTTCTATTTCTTCCCTCTCTTTCTCTGTTGAACTTCTTGAGATAGTTGTCTTTATCTGATGTCTCTGCTTCTTCATTATTTACTTTGCTCAGCCTCCTGAAATCAGCCTTCTATTTCCACTACTCTAAAGAAATTGTTCTAAGGTCATCATGTTTGGGACATTATTGATCATTCCCCATCACCTACCCATTCTGCCTACACACAATACTCCTTTTCCCATAGATGAATTCTTCATGGGGTCCTTTGCAATGAGATTTTCACATGCCTGGAATGCACTCTTTCTTTATCTGAATCACATAGAATCCCTTTCTTCTTTTAACATGTAACTCAAGCACCTTCTTCTGCATGAAACCTTTCTTGATTCACAAACTACTAGTGATTTATCTCCCATCCTACCTTGTATTCAGGTACTTCAATATACTTGTATTTGTTAACTTTGTATTTATTACATGTATGTATGTGTGTATACACAAATACTTGTCTTTTCCTCTATTATAATATAAAATTCTTGAGAGTGAGAATTATTTCATTCTTTCTACTTTTATCCCCAACACCTGACATATAGCAGTTTAATAAATGTTTGTTGATTTGATTAATTGATTGATTGGAGCTTCTCTCTTCCCTCACATTCATAGACACCACATTTTTCAGGTTTTCTTCCAACTTCCTTCTCTGTCATTGTGAGTGGCTTGATCCTTATCATCTCCCCAAACCCTTAATTTCACTATTCTCCAAGAATTTGTCACTTGGACAGCTGTGTGCCATCAGGCAAGTCATGTCTCCTCTTACGGACTTAATTTTATCTTTTATTAAAAAGGATAATAATACTTGTGCTACATTTGAGGGAAGTACTTTAAATAATTCTATTGATTTTTTTAATCACCTGAATTTTCCTAATATATTCCTCTCCCCTCCTCCAAAGAGCTATCTCTTATTTTGTTAAATAATCATTTAAAATAGTTTTTATTGTTTTATTTTTCCCATCACCTACATTTCCCAATGGGTCCCCTAGCCCCTTCCCTCCCAGAGAGCTTTCTTTAAAACAAAGAACAAACAAGAGGTAACAAAACAGCTCATCAGAATGAACTAATACATTGAAAAAGTCTGCCAGTATCTGGGTAGTGAGGGATAGTAAATCTTTAATGTTCAACACTTATAATTGCCCACTTCTGTAAAGAAGGGAAGGAGGTGTCTTCTCCAATCTTTTTTTTTTTGGGGGGGGGGCAGACTTGGTCATTATAACTTCTTAGTAGTTTTAATTTTAAAAAAAAGCAAACATATTGTTATAGTCAATGTGTATATTCCTTCTGGTTCTACTTATTTTATTTTAGATCAGCTTATGTACGTATGCCCATGTAACATTCTATTATATTCATATACTGTGACTTGTTTAACCATTCCCCAGTCAATGGGCATCTATGTTATTTCTAGTTCTTTGCCACCACAAAAAGTTCTACAATAAATACTTTTAGTGTATATGGGATCTTTTGCTTAGTAACTTTTAAAAATATTATTAATGCCTTCTGTTTTTAAAAATTACTTTCATATATACATACATATACATATATGTGTAGTATCTATGTGTGTATATATACATATATACATGTGTATGTGTCTGTGTGTGTATAAAATTTACCACTTCCCTTGAAACAAAGTATGTTTTTAAAAGAGGAAGGAAAAAGCCGTTCAGGAAATCCAATCAGTACATCTACTGAGTTTTTACATTCTACACACTACTGTACATCCAAAGTGCTTTACCTCTGCAAGGAATAAATGGAGATATATTCTCTTATCTATTCTCTAGGATCAAGATTTTTGGCCATTCTCATTAGAGAGTCTTCATTTTTCACTTTGTTATTTCAATAGTCATAGTCATTGAACATATTGTTTCCTGGTTCTACTCACTTCACTCTGCATCAATTCATAAAAGTCTTTCCATGTTTCTTGCAATTCTTCCTTATTTCTTCTTGGGCAGCTAAAACATTCCATTATATTTATGTGCCATAATTAGGTTGTTTGCTAATCAGTGGCCATGTGTTTTGTTTCCTACTCTTTGCTATATAAATGGAAGTTCAAATGTCAAATAGCAATGAACCTGGCATAGTAGAGAGAGCCAGTGTTGGAGTCACAAGGATATGAGTCCTACCTCTGACATATACTCTTTGTGTGACTCCATAAACTCCTTGAGGGCAGGTACTCTTTTTGGCTTTCCTTGTGTCCTCAGTTCTTAGCACAGTGCCCTGTCAGTAGTAAGTAATTCACAAAATATTTGTTAATTTGTTGGTTTATCAGCTTGGCTTTAAATTTGAAGACCAGGTGCTAAATTCATTGCAATGTTTATTGAACGACAAAGTATTTTCCAGAAATAGACTGTTCTAATAGGAAAATAAATGGACTTTTTTGTAGACAACTTTAAGTTAGTTTCATGGATTAGGGGATGTATATTAATAGGAAAGAAGCTTCAAGAACAGCTAGTCCAACAGATGAAGAAATGGAGGTGTTCAGAGGTTAATTGACATCCCTGATGCCACACAGACAGTAAAAGGCAGATCCAGGATTCAAACTCAAATTGACTCCAAAATAGCTCTCCTGCCACTGTGATAATGAATCCTAAGAAATGTTCATCATTTGGAGCAAAAAAAATCCTCTAGGTCACTATTTAGAGGGCAATCTAGGACATTTTTTAGGAAGGGAAAATAATTCTTAGTTTTCTACAAACGTTGGTCATCCTTATCACAAGATTTATTCTTAACACCTATGTAAAATAAATTGTATCTGGCATGTCTCCTCACTGAAGCCACAGTGGCCAGACATAAGTAAACTAAATTGCTTTAAGGAAGTTAATCTATAATCTGGTCCAGTGGGTGCATATGCGGCTGTCAAAAACCATTAGTCATGTGGTCAGATGGTATATTGGAACAAATACTGGACTCAGAGTGAGAAACCTCAGTGGGCCTTACTCCCCCTCCCACGCTCTGCCATCCAGTCAGATGACTTGTCCATTCTTCCATCACAAGGTTCTCTCTCCCTTCTCCATGCCTTTATACTGGCCATTTCTCATGTGTGGAATGCCCTCCTTCCTCAATTCTATAGCAGAATCCCTTGCTTCCTTAAAGAAGTAGTTTCAGCAGAGGCAGTTAGGTGGCCCAGTGGATAGAGGACAGGCCCTGGAGTCAGGAGGACGTGAGTTCAAATCTTACCTTTGACATTTACTAGCTGTGTGACCCCAGGCAAATTATTTAACCCTGTTTGCCTCAGTTTCCTCACTTGTAAAATGAACTGGAGAAGAAAATGGTAAATCCCTGCAGTATCTTTGTCTAGAAAATCCCAAATGGGGTCATGAAGAGCTGAACATGACTGAAAAATGGCTAAACAACAACAATATCACTCACTATGTACCTGGGCACTTGTTTTAGGACCTGGGGGGAAAAAACAACAAGACATAGTCTCTGCCCTCAAGGAACATCATTTTATATGGGACAACAACATGTACACATATAAAATCAAACTAAATATCTACAGAGATAAGTGTAAGGCAACTTAGGGGGCAGCGTGGATCAGAGAGATCAGGAGAAAGGTCCGTTGAAACAAAAAGAAAACAGGTTTAGTCATGCCTATATGACCAACCTCTTAGGTTTTTGTGATAAATTAGTGAGATTACATATGTAAAAATCTTTTTAAAATTATGCTATACAAATTTAAAATACACATATTAACTACAAATAATGATATTTTCCATAGCAGTGAAACATTTTGAAATTATCCTTCTGGAGACACTAAACTTGACCCTCTGCTGTTCTTTCCCTATATTCTCTCCCTTCTGCACTCCCATGGTTGCAGTCAATAATTTCTAAATATAGTTCTCCAGTCTCATTACCTTAAACAAATTCCAGTCAAAGACTTCAAGTTTTCCCCCAAGCATTTTTACCCAAATTAAATACCTCAAAAATAGAACTAACTAACCCTTCTACAATCAGGTCCCCCTCCTAATTTCCTTATTTCTTTCAATAATATTATTGTCCTTCTGGTCTCCTTGCCACATAGTCAAAGAGTCAGAGAATCTCAAGAAGTGGCCTCAGGGACTATCTTATTCAATCCGTACCTCAGTCAGTTAGTCAACAAGTATTTATTACATACCAGACACTGTGTGAAGTGCTAGGGACACAAATACGAACAGAAACACAGTTCCTCAAGGAATTTACATTCTAATGGAGGAAGACAACTGATTAAAGAAGAGCTAAAAAGGTGGGGGTGACAGTGGTGGTGGCAGTGGTGGTAGTGGTGGTGGTGGTGGTGGTGGAGGCACCCATGTAGTGGTATAATGACAAAGTCCAGACAGACATAAACAAAACTGGGAGAGGAATGAAGAATGACCAGCCTGGACCCATCCCCAAAATGAAGGCCATTTGAAGAACTCATCAATGGAAGAAGAGATCCAAATCGGTGGAGGGATGTTCTAGGTTAAGAAGATAGCTGAGGAATGGTGGTGAAGTATGCCAGGAGAGAAAAGAACAATAACCATGAGCAATAATGATCTATGGCAAGTGGTCATCCAGCATTTTTGCTTGAAGATTTCTAGTGTGAAAGAATTCACAAACTCCAGAGATAGTCCATCCCCCTTTGGGGTACCCCTAATTGTTAGGAAGTCCACCTCCTCTTCCTTCCCCCCCACTGCCCTGAGTTGGTCCTAAATTTGCTTCTTTGTAGCTTCTTCTCATTGCTTCTATTTCTAGAGACCAAGCAAACCAAACCTAATCTACTTTCCTTGTGTTGATTCTTCAAAATCAAGAAGACAATTATTCTAGGATCTTTCATTGTCAAATTCAGTGAACTTTTATCAATTCTCAATCTTCTTGACCTCCCTGTAGCTTCTGACACCATCCATCACTCCCTTCTCCTTGATATTCTCCTCTCTCTAGGTTTTCATCACACTGCTCTCTCCTGGTTCTCCTTCTATCAGTCTGATCATCCCCTTTGTTTTCTTTGCTGGATTTTCATCTACAATGCATCTGCTAACTGTAGCTGCTACCTGTGGCTATCCCTCAAGGCTCTGTTCTGTGCCCTCTTTTCTTCTCCCTCCAAACTATTTCAATAGGTGATCTCACTAGCTTTCATAGTTTCAATGATCATCTCTATACAGAAGCCTCTCAGATTTACTTATCTTATCCAAACCTCTCTCCCAAATTCCAGTCTTAAATCTAGACTTTTAGAAATCTAGAATTGGATGTTCTGTAGACATCTTAACCTTAACACATCCCAAAGTGAACCAACTTATTATCTTTCCCATCAAACCTTCCTCTCTTCCTAACTTCTCCATTGCTATCAACCTGTATTATCTACCATTATCCTCCCAGTCACCCAGGCTCCAAAGTCCTAGCTTTCTTAGCCCTCTCCCCGATACTTAATCAATAGTTAAAGTCCTGTTGTTTCCACCTTCATGACATCTATCTGATGATTCCTTTTTCTACTCTAATACTGTGGTTACCTGTAATGGTAATGTAATTTGAATTTAAAGATCCCTGCAAAGGTAACAGGTACTTAGCACTTAGTAATTAATCAAGCCTCTGTTAAAGAAACAGAAGGTATGAATCCCTGTTTCTGATGTAACAGGAAGAGTTTGGCTAAAACCGGAAGCTAGTGTTGTGTGTATATAAGGAAAACCCAGAGAGGGAGAGACAGATCTTCTGGGAGTGAGCTCTGTGGAGGCAGAAGCTGCTGCCACTGGGGAGGCTGAAAATGATTTTGATTTGGAGAACCTGGATGAAGTGATTTTGATTCTGGGAACCAGATGAAACCTCTGCTGAGTCTGAGGGCCAGCCAGAGCTGCTTAGGATTTCCGAGGGCCAGTCAGAGCTGAGGGCCAGCCAAAGTTGCTGAGGCTGCTGAGGATTTCTGAGGGCCAGCTGGAGCTGCCAAAGACTGAGGAAGCATGACTGTGATGCTGGTACTTTGCAGGAACCTGTTGGTGGCTGTGTTAAGCCTTGTCTTCCCAGGAACAGAGACTGTGAAGGATTTGAGATGGACTGTACACTGTGAGCTCCAATGTGGAGCAGGAAATGCACAGAGAGATGGACAAGGACCTGAGAGCTGTCTACCTTTGAACCCAGGTGACAGTTTGGTGAATCTAGGCTGGAGCTGGGACCATGGAAGGGGATCCAGGGAAGAGAGACCACCCCGAGTTAAATGGAAAGAAGATTTTACTTGGATACTGTGTACTGAGAAATTGTAATTTACTAGTGACATAGGGGTGGAGGGTCTGTGTATTTTCTGGTGATTAAATAGTGAATGATGAAGAATGATTGAATGATTGAGTTGATTGAATGATTGATTGACTAAATGATTGTACTTAGTGATTGATGACTGAATAACTGACTGATTCATAACTTAGTGTGCCCCATGAGTGGAGAACTTTGACTGTTGTACTTTGTGTCCCCTGAGGAGGCAAACCAGGATGATTGAAAACTTGAAAACTTTGTGACCACTGTGGTGAAAACTATGTGGCCATCTTAGTGATAAGTTGTTTCAATGCTGTATTTTCAGTTTCTGTGATCAGTTGTAACACTGTGAATGCTGTACCTTGATTTCTGTGAATTTTTTGCTCTGATTTGTTGGAATAAATAGAGTGCTCATTATACTGTGTAATCAGAATCTTAAAAGCTATTCACAAGGGCATTCTTCTGGAAACCTGCTTGTGCATGGCATTACATTACCCTAACGTAGGCCTTTATTTCCTCATGCCTAGACTGTTGTAATAGCTTACTAGCTGGTCTCTCTGTCTCAAGTCTCTCCCCACTCTAATCCATCCTCCACTCAGCTACCAAATTGATCTTCCTAAGATGCAGATCTTAACGTTATTCAACAAACTCCAGCAGTTCCCTTTTCTCCCCATGGTCAGGTATACAATCTTATGATTGATTTTCAAAACCCTTCATAAACTGGCCCATCTTCCACCTTTCTAGTCTTTTTTGCATCTTACTTCCTTCAATGTACTCTGAAACCCAGTGACTTTGGCCTCTTTGTGTTTTCCCCCCATGCCTAGAATGGTCTCCCTCTTCATCTCTAATTTCCCTGGTTTTCTTAAAGACTCATTTAAAATCCCATCTTCTCCAAGAAGCCACCTTTCTCAGTTCTCCTAATCTTTGTGTCTTCTTCCTTTGAAATTACTCCCAATTTCTTTCTTTCTTTTTCTTTGTTCCTTCCTTCCTTCCTTCCTTCCTTCCTTCCTTCCTTCCTTCCTTCTCCTATGTGTATATTTGTCTATTTCTATCTATCTATCTATCTATCTATCTATCTATCTATCTATCTATCCCTTTTTTGTACATAGTGATTTTCATATTCTTTCCCTCATTAGACTGTGAGCTTCTTGAGAGCACAGACTTTTTTTTTGCATTTCTTCATATCTCCAGCCCTTAACAATGCCTGGCACATAGTAGCTATTTAATAAATGAGAGTTGACTGACATTATAAATGGAGATTTAGAAGGCATCTCAAGGTCCATCTAATTTAACGCTCTCATCCTCCTCATTGACTTCTTTTTATCATCCCCTATATCAGGCACAAAGTTCCATCACTTCTGTCCTAAACATGTCGCTCATAACTGTTCTCTCTTATCCATTCCCACTGCCACCTTCCCAATTTGGCCCCATATAATTTCATGCCTGAATTATTTGTTAGAGACTCATTACAGGTGTGATTTTTGATCTTTGTTACCTTTGATCTTTTTGTCACTCTAAGTTTAAAGACAATAGTGTTTTACCTGTTAATGTTGCCACAAAAATTGCATATGTGTGTGTATGTATGTATGTATTTGAAGATGGGCTCAGTCGCATAGCAAGAGTGAGAGACAGCTCATGAATGGCCCTCATGCTCTGCTTGTCCCTACAAAATGTGAAGAGATCATGGGGCAAATACCCAGTGCTTTTGTTGCTCTCCTTTGGCAAATTTATGAGAGAAAACAGAATAGGATTCTGACATGAAAAGATTGCAATTTGCATCATTGGAGAGAATGTTCACATGGATGAGATCATAGAATCACTGGAATATTGGAGAAAAATTCCATATTCTATTTTATATCCCATATTTTTCTATTTACTTTTTTTCTTTATGACCAATTGTTCTGGAGTGGTGGAGAGATGCAGCTGCAAAATAGACTTCAAAGGACATTAAGGCTATTTTTTCAGGGAAAGTAAAGTGGAGAATGAAATAATCATCTGCATAAATCAGTCATAATAAAACTGTTTTTGAAAAATAGGAGGGAAACAGGAGCTGAACCATGCAGCTTACTTATCTACAGCCTGTGATGAACAATTCTAAGGCTCAACTTAGTCATCTTAAGTAGTAGGGAAAAGATAATTGAAACAATCTGTTGTTGTTCAGTAGTTTCAGTTGTGCCCTACTCTTTGTGACCCAATTTGAGGTTTTCTTGGCAAAGATACTGGAGTGGTTTGTTGTTTCCTTCTTTGACTCATTTTACAAATGAGGAAACTGAGTAAACAATGTTAAGTGACTTGCCTAAGGTCACCCAGCTAGTAAGTATCTGAAGTAGAAATGGAACTCTTCCTGACTCCATACCTGATCCCCTATCTACCACAGCACCTAGCTGCCCAACACAATCTATACAAGAATAGAAATAAGTATATATGCCTTTAAAATAAAACAACAACTCATAATTTTCTACTAGGTGTCATAAGCATATACAAGGGGCAGCTAGAGGGTGTACTCAATAGAGGATGAGACCTGGGTTCAAGTTTGGCCTCTGACACTTACTGTGTGATCTTGTTCAAGTCACTTAGGTTCTCTGAGCATCAGCTGTAAAAACACTTAGCTCAAAGAGTTGTTGATATCAAGTGAAATAGAATTTGTAAAGTGCTTTGAAAATCTTAAGGAGCTATATAATTATTCACTATTATTATTACTGGGTGTGATACAATAGAAATCACACTGAATTTGGAGTCAAAGGAACTGGGTTCAAACCATCCCTCTGCTACTTACATGTGTCCACGTCTGTAAAATGAAGGGGGTGGACAAGCTGGCCTCTAGGGTCTTACCTGGCTCTAAATACATAATCTAAATTATGATCATGAACAAAAGTAACATCCAGAAAACTAATAGCAATTAATTGTAAACACCATCCTATGACTCTTTTTCTGGTCTCTTTGGTTTTAAAATAATAGGTTGTCTGGCTGTATCATCAGGGTTAAAGCAGAATACTTATTGCTTAATTCAGGAGTTGTTAATATCTTCTGTGTCATGGACTCTTCAGGCAGTCTGTGAATTCTATGACTCTCTTCAGAATCATGTTTTTCAACACATAAAAGAAAGTGCATAGATAATTTTTAAAAACCCAAAGGTTAATGAAAAAAAGATGTCATTTTTTTTTTATCCAAGTTCATGGTCCCCTTGAAATTTGTCTACATCTGTGGATCACAGCTTAAAACTGCTGAGTTGAGTGGGAGTTTAGTATATAAGCAGACAGTCTGTATCCCTCAAAAATTTCTAGTGTATCTTATGCTATATTTGTATGAAATACTTGGGAAATTATATAATTTTATAATTTATACACTTTCACTGACCTTTATAGAATTTGCCTATTATCATTTCTATGCAGATTGGAGAATATAATATTAAGAGTTGAAAAATGTAGATAGATAATGTAAGCTTCTTGAAGTTCCTATTTTTGTCTTTGTAATTGGGGTCTAATACATAGAAAGGGTTTACTGGATGTTACTTGACTTGACCTGTGGAATCATTAATGCCAAGAATCCTATTAAAAGATCATAAATAAGCAATCATTTGTCTCAAAATATCCAGTTGGATTGGCTTGGAATTTTTTTTTTGTATTCATTTACATCTACTCCAATATTATGAAGTCCAATTTGTCTGGGCCTTCCTGAATAAGAATTTCATCTAATAATGGATGAACTAGTTGAAAACATTAACACCATTGTCAAGAAACTTAGAAACCCATGTCTCCCCACCAAAAAAAAAAAAAAGATGAAAACCAGCCCATGTCATCAGAGACTTTAAGTTCTACTAAGCATAGTGAGTAGAGGGCTACAGCAAAGAGATGCATATGAATTTAGGCATATACAAATACAGTAATTTGAGAGGGTGGCAGAAAACATTATCAGCCAAGTGAATCAGGAAAGTCAGGTCAGCTGAAATTGAAGGAATTAAGGATTCTAAGAGGCAGAGATGGGAAGAGAGTAACCTGGGGAATAAGGTTTGCAAAAGTACAGAAATGGGAGGCAGTGCCAAATCAAGGGAAGAGAAAAGAGGTCAACATGATTGAGTTATAGAGTGTGCAAAGGGAAGTAAAGTACAATAACCCCAGAAAGAGGCTAGAGACACATTGGGAAGAATTCCCAATGCCAAGCTTAGGAACCTGCCTTTTCAGTACAATAGGGAGTCACTGGAGGTTATTGAGTGGGCAGTGACACATTCCTTGTAAGCTACTTGAGAGCAGAATTTGTTTTGTTTTTGGATTTGTAACCTCAGCACTAGGTACAGTGCCTGGCACATGCAGGGAACCTGAGGCCTTGAGTCCACTCATGGTCTTCTAGGTCTTTGGGTGCAGCCTTTTGACTGAGTTCAAGGTTTACAGAACAAATCCTTTTATTAAGGAAGTTTGTTCCATGAAGTTTTGATTCAAAGGGCTTCACTTGAGAACCTAGAGGGCCACATCTGGCCTTGAGGCATCAGGCTCCCCACCCCTGTTCTAGATACTTAATAAATACCTGTTGCTTAACTCATTAAGGGATTAACTTGTGGTTTGGGAGTTTGGTAGATGTCTGAAGGAAAAAATACAGGAGAAAGAGTTTAAAGAGTTCAATTGCACTTTCTTTGGTTGTCCCTCATGATTTGAATGCTCTCCCTCCTCTTCTCTACCTATTGACCTTCCTATATTCTCTTAACACCCAACTAAAATCCCTTCTTTTATTGGAAGCCTTCTCTACCCTGCTCTTAATTCTAGTGTTTTCCCTCTCTTATTTCCTATTTATCCTATATAGTTTTCCTTGTATACATTTATTTACACATTGACTCTTCTAGTAGATTGTAAGCATCCTGAGGGCAGGAACTTTGCTTTTGCCTCTTTTTTGCATCCCTAGCATTTAGCACAATGCCTGGCACACAAAAGACTCTTAATAAATGTTTATTGATTGATTGGTTGGTGGATTTCTGAAGCTGAGAATGATACTTCATCAAATCGAAATATCATGGTACAATGGAATGAGCACTGGTTCCAGAATCACAGGACCTGGATTCAAATCCTGCCTTTGATGCCTACTACCTAATATGCCTTGGCCAAGTCACTCAACATTCCTAAGTGATTTCCCCAAGGCTACTCATCTGAAAAATGGAGTTGGACTAGACGGTCTCCTAGGTACTTTCCAGCTCTAAATCTCAAATCCTAAGAAGGAATGAAGGGTAACACAGTCCAATGGAATCTGGGAGATACTTTTAAGCTGTGCTACTCCTTTTTTCTTTTCTTTTTTTTCTGCATCAGCTGGTTCATGAGTTACTTATATTTACTGTTTCTAATATCATTCATCCAAAACATGGAGATGTTTTCCTCTTGAAGACCTAGAGGCATATTTATCAGATGAATTCAAGACTGTCCAGAGAGCAAGCCAATCCTCATTAATTGAGGAAAAGTAGATTTGTTTCAGCCTGAATTCTTGGGTACAGATTTTTTTTTTAACTTGGAAAGGCAAACCTAATCTCTGTTGTAGGGATGCCATAATGATGTTAAAGTAATGAGTAAACCATTTTATTTTTTAACTCAATTGGAAGGAGTCCTCAGAGAGCCATGTGGTCACATGGTACCCAGAAACCTATAACACTGGAAGACAAGCTGCTCCTGATCTTTCAAAAGCCATTTTAACTTGTTATAGGTCTCTATTTGCCACGTGATGTGCAATAACCTGCTTTTGCCATCTGCTCAGTTGCCCTTAGCAACAGAAAAGCATGTGACAGCCAGGCTGGTGGGATGCTGCCAGCCTGCAACTAGAAGGATTTAAGCAAAATGAAGGAGACAAAAATATTGATCCAGGCAGCTAGCCTTTGCTAGTGCATTGCAGCGATAATGTAGGTTCCTTATTCTAAGGCAAGAGGGAGAAAGAGTAGCTTTCAAAAAAGGTAAAACAAGGATCCCTTTGAAAGAATGAAAGCAACTTCATAAGCCGAGGGTTTGGCAGTGAAAGCCATCAATAATAGCCTTTGAAATGCTGGTAGATAAGGCCCATGTAGGTTCCCTACTACAGATATGACTGTTCTTTTGTCTTGAGCTTCTTGGAGTTTATTATAAATGGACTGGACCTATTCAAAGATGCTCAGCTGACCAGCATGTGAGAGTAAGGGGGAGAAACAATCTCGTTTCCTGAAAGAGTTTTTATATAGGAAAACTAAGCAATCTACTCTTGCTATTCACAAAAATCTCCTGTGAGGCGAGGTCTTGAAGAAAGTCCAAGAAACCAGTTTTTAAGAAAAACCTTTGTGTGATTGTTGAATCGGGATATTGTGACAAAGCAGAAAATGAATACACTTATGTGATCATTGTATGTGGGAGGAAATTTGTATTTATTCTTTTCCATAATATTTTTCATTTTTGTATCACCTGTATTTCCAAATATATCAGTTCCCTCTCCTCTACCTAGTGATTGATCCTGTATAACAATGAATAAATAGAGAGACAGACAGACAGACAGACACTGTGGTCTTGGAGTCAGGAAGACTTGGTTTCAGGTCTTGCCTCTGACATGTACTAGCTATGTGTGACCCTGGGGAAACCATTTAACTTTCAAAGACTAAGTTACAGAGAAAGAACAAATCTTCATTGGGACAGGAAGTTGGTTACTGAAAATTCCCTACACCCACGAAATAAGAAGAAAGAGAGACAGACAGACTGGGACAGAGACAGAGATAAGGGAGAGAGATCAGAAAAACTAATCACCAGAGTAACTGAACTTGACAGTGTATACTCAGTGGGAGAAACACTTTAAAGAATTGTAAATGTAAAAAGTCTATAGAGCTAGACAACGTACCTGTGATTTTCTTCATGTACACACATCTCAGGTAAGGAAATTTTCTCTATCAATGCAAGCCAGCACTTTCACTGTTATTTGTAATCTTGGGATGCTTTAACTAGATCACTAAGAGGTTAAATGACTCACTCAGAGTCATATAATCAGGATGCAGGTGATAGAAAGGGAAAATGGTAAACAGTGCTGCATAGAAGAGAACTGGCCAAAAAGCTAGGAAGGCTTTGGGTCAAGTCCTGCCTCTGGCAGAAGGTCCATAGGAAGATTCTTTAAATATCAAATGCTCCCTTTACTGGAATTACAAAATTGGAGCCGTGCAAGAATGACTGAAAAGGCCCAATGTTGGGCAATTCAGAATGAACCCAATTTCCTTATTACATTTGTCAGTGAAGTTTAAATACACATATATATGTGTGTGTGTCTCTAGTTTCTCTGATAGTTTTTCTTACCTCTCAGTCTCTGTCTTTATCTCTCTGTCTCTGACTCTGTCCCTGTTTCCATCTCTCCTTATTTCTGTCTTTGTGTGTGTATATGTAGATATGTGTGTTTATATATATATATATATATATATGTATATATATATATGTATGTATACGTTCACATACACACATAAATAGGCACACGTGTGTATTTCAACCACTACATCCAATAAAGGATTTAAACCTTCAGCTGCTTATCAATCACATATGACAGTTCAATTCAAACACCCTACAAATATCACTTTGCATTTTGCAGCGACTGATCTGTGTAGGTTATAAGCTTCTTGTAGGCAAGCAATATTTCATGTTTGTCTTTGTATCTCCAAAGCCCGGCACAGTGCTTCATATGTTGTTGTTCAGCCATTCAGTCATGCCCCACTCTTGGTGACCCCACTTTGCAGACCACAGCACACCAATACTCTTTTAGGTTTTCTTGGCAAAGATATTAGAGTGGTTTGCCATTTCCTTCTCCAATGGATCAAGGCAAACAGAGGTTAAGTGACTTACCCAATGTCACTAGTCAGTAAGTGTTTGAGGTCAGATATGAAATCAGGCCTTCCTGACTGCAGGTCCAGTGCTAGCTACTTCTATTTGGTAAATAGCACTTAATAAATGTTATTTGGCAAGCTTTTATTATCTCTTACGTACCAGCCACAGAGTTAGGCACTAAGGGTATAAAAGCAAAAATAACTTAGCCCCTGCCCTCAAGGAGCTTACATTCTCCTCGGAGGACATGTCTATACACAAATAAGGAAATTCAAAATACAGACACATGTGTTTCTTATCTTTTAACACAGTTGTTAGCTCTTGATCCCCTATTGCTATAACTGTGGCTTCCTAGGACCACGCTCCCCTCTTAACTTGTACACTAACTAATATAAGCATTAACTAATTAAGGAAGATCTTGAATATCAAACTCAACTCATTTCTAACATCAGACATCATCATGGTGATATATAGTCACCATCCCCTCTCACCACATTTTAAAGTTTGCCTCAGACATAGCTTTATTTTCTCATAGCATTGAATTATTTTTTATTAAAAATGTAGTTTCCAACTAATCAATGCAATCTTGCTGTTTATATCATTCTTAAGATTAAGCTTCCCTTTATAAGGGTTAGAAGGACTTTCTATCATGATGGCAAAAAATGCAAGGCAAAGGTAGCCAACTCTGCCTCTTCTGTTCAGTATTGCTAAATGCCACCTTGAAACATACAGAAGCTTCCATGTGAGTGATTGGCTCAGGTACTAGCTGTGAGGCATGAGAGGTGGTGAAAGAAAAAATACAGTATTTTTCTCCATTTATTCTTTGTATTCTTAGGGTCTAGCACAGTACTTAGCAAATAATGGATGCTTAATAAATTCTTCTCATTTAATTGGCTATAGTCTCAGAAAGAGGAGAGGGGGCAACATATAGACTGTATTGAGGTGTGGGGAAGAAGTGAGAGAAAATTACTCCCCAAAACAGTCAAGCTGGGGTGTGGGTCAGGGGGTTTGGGATTGACTGATGCTGGGTACATGGTGGAAGATAGAGATGCATGATCAATAGACCAGGCTGAGATCAGAGAAGATAAAAGGGAAAGACAACAGTGCTTGTATTAAGGTCAACAGCAACAGCTACATCCTCTCCCAGAGGGCATATTGCCTTAAGAGACTACTTTTCAAGTGACACCCTACCATGATATGATTCATTCCTTTTCTGGGAGTATGGGGGCATAGCAGTGATTAATTGTGCTCAGCTCACATGGAGGCTCATGAATCTAGGTTCAGCCCATGTGAGGGAGCTGGAAGCCACTAATCAGTCAATAAGTATTTATTAAGTATTTAACTATGTATAAGGCACTGTACTAAGTGCTGGGACTATAAAGAAAAACAAAGACAGTTTCTGCTTTCAAAGAACTTAAAATTCTAATTGGGCAAAACATCACGTAGATCAGTGGTTCTCAACCTGTGGGTCTCGACCCCTTTGGGGATTGAATGACCTTTTCACAGGGGTCACAGTGGTCGCCTAAGACCATCGGAAAACACATAATTCCAATGGTCTTCGGAACTGAGACACTGCTCCTCTATCCATCTCCAAGAGGGTCTGCCCACATGGAGATATGCCCACATACGAGTATTAAAGGGACGCGGCATTAGGAAGGTTGAGAACCACTGATGTAAATGAAGATTATACAAGATATTCACATACAAGATATATACATACAAGATCTTATAAGATATGTACATACAAGATCTATACAAAGTAGACAGTGGGCATCCATAGAAAGTGATATTTGATCTGAGTCTTGGATGAAACCTGGGAAACTGAGGGGTAGAGATAAGAAGGAACAGCTTTCCATGCTTAGGGTGCACCCAATACAAAGATATGGAGGTAAGAGATTGAGTACTGATGTATAAGAAACTAAATAGACCTAAGTAGCTATAGTACCTGGGGAGAGAAACACATAAGGACACTGGAGAGGTTGGAAGTGAGTGTGACCACCCAAGGTTATTTGGTGAATTAGTCAGTTAATCCCAGGTCACTTATCTGGGACTCTGACACAACCATCTTCTTCAGTTGCTTTCCAGCTGATGGTATGGGGTCCACACAGAGGATAGAACACTTGGACCTGGGGATCAGGAAGGTCTGAGCTCATATCCCAACTCAGACACTTACTGGTTGTGTGATCCTGGGCAAGTCCGTTCATCTTTGTGTGTCTCAGTTTTCTCATCTATTAAGTGGGGGTAATAATGACACCTACCTCCCAGAGTAAGGAGAAAATGAGATAATATTTATGAAGTGCTGTAAAATGTTAGCTATTATTATTATTAACCACAGGTCGGGGATTGGAGCAGTTGGCTTATGTATTGTTACCTCCTATAAGGGAGAAGATCCCCTCTGCCCCTGCCTCCCCATTAGTGGTCCCTCTCTATAGGGAAGGGAATTCCCCCACTCCTTCTCTATATCCAAACTATTTTTCTTTATTCTGTGTTGTCTCTTAGAGCAGTGGTTCTCAACCTTCCTAATGCCACGACCCTTTAATACAGTTCCTCACATTGTGGTGACACCCAAGCACAAAATTATTTTCCCTGCTACTTCCTAACTGTAATTTTGCTACTGTTATGAATCGTAATGTAAATATCTGATATGCAGGATGTATTTTCATTGTTACAAATTGAACATAACCTACAGGGTGACAACTGCTGCTATAGATGCTCCTCACCCCGTCCCTCCAGTAGACTTTGTGCTTTTTGAGATCATGGACTATTTCTTCTTTGTCCTTATATTTCAGTGTTTTGTACAACATCTGGCAAATAGGTGCTACTTAATAAATATTCATAAATTGAATTAAATTGAACCATCTCTCTTCTAATCCAAGAAGGACGGAAGGCAGCTATGTTAAAGGCCATGCTACCCTGAAAGCACCAATCTTATCTGATGTTGGAGGTTAAGCAGGGTCGGGCTGGTTAGTACTTGAATGGGAGTCCACCTGGGAAAACCAGGTACTGTAGACTTAAAAAATATTGAGGCACCTAGATGGTTATCAGTGGATAGAGTGCTGGGCGTAGAATCAGGAAGATCTGAGTTCAAATCTAGTCTCAAATACTTACTAGCTGTGTGACTGTGGGGAAGTCACTTAACCTCTGCTTGCTTTAATCCACTAGAGAAGGAAAATACAAACCACAAACCACCCTACCAATGGATGTTAGGGTCCATGGGGGTCACAAAGAGGCTGACATGACTAAATGACAACAAATGTTATAGCCAGGAGTTAAGAATGGAACTCCCCTGAAACTGTGCCATAGACTGTGATAGTATAGGAAGAGAGTGTGACATCTAAAGGTAAAGGGTTTGTTACTTGCTTTTATGGGAGAAGCTCTTTACATAGATGCATTAAAGGTCTAATTTCCTTGATGAGGAATAGCACAGGATCTAGAGAACTCATTGAGAGTACAACAGCTCCCTTCTGTCCGACTGTTGGTGTCAGTGTGGTGCACAAAAGGCCCATGGTCTTTGTATTGCAGAAAAGAGATTCTGCTAAAAAAAAAACAAAAAAAACAAGGCACATAAACCATAGTGTCTGTCCCTTTTCAGTTGTATATTTCTGATGATCAATTTCATGCTGCTTCCTGTGCATAATTTTTCGTTGGTGATATACTGCAGTCTATTGATCCATGTCTCTCCATTGTCTTTGAGTGATCTGCCAATTAAATTCTTTGGTGAGTATAGCATCCTATGAAGAATTTCAAGGTTAAAAAAAATTGAATCTTCTTCATAACTGTTAGTCCCACTGTCACTACATTAATAGAAAAGGTCTGCATAGAACTGGAGAATGGGTGGTGTTTTCCCTTCCTTGACAGTATCAGATTTAGTAGCATGGATTTAGAACTAGAAGTCAATCAGTCAGTCAACAGCATTTCTTAAATATTCATTACTTGCCAGATGCTGTGCTAAGTTCTGAGGCATTGGTCTAAGTGCTGAAAAAGACTTGAAGGTCATCTGAGTCCAATTCCTTTATTTTACAGATGAGGAAACTGAGGCCCATAGAGGTTAAGCCACTTGACAGAGGGTTTCACAGGTGGCAAGTGGCAGCAGCAGAAATGAATTCCAGGTCCTCTCATTCCAAAAGCAACACTTCTACTACACTCTACTGGGTTGTGATGGCCAAGGAATGCTTTATCTGTTGGCCAGTCTACTGTTGATGAGCCTCTGTATATTGAGTTGGCTGATCTTCAGAGAATAGACACAGATCGTTGCAGGGACTAAATCCCAAGTCTTTTTGGCATGTTAGAATTTACCAGTACTTTCAAGGTCACCCTCATGCCAGAACAAGACATTGGATAAAACTTTCTTTAGTAGAAAATGATTCAATATTTTTTAAAATTAAGGTAAACAGTTCATATCAATTCAGTTGGCACTGGGCATCTATTCCTATTCCACAGCCAACAACACAATTGTTGGATATACTGGCTCAAAATCTGATCCCTTTATGTCAGTTTAACCTAAATATAAGGCTGACCTCAGACATGGCATTTTCCACTCATATGTACCCTCACCAGGGATCCAATAGGAACATTGAACCTTAGTGAGAAATTTTTTAAAAATCATATATTCTTCCATCTCCCTGAAAAGAAACTCTTCCTTGGTTCATTTCAAACTACCTGAAGATGTCATCTTTGCAGCTCAGTATTATTACTTGTGTGACCCTCAGCAAATCATTGAACCTGTCAAAGCTTCTATTTCCTCTTCTATAAAATGAGAGGAGTCTGTTCAAGACAGAAAAAGACAGAAACAAAGGGCCAATATATTCCAAAACATTCATAGCAGTACTTTTTTGTGCTAGCAAAGTATATATCCCTTGATCATGAAATGGTTGAAAAGTATATTGTATAAATGACACAGAATATTATGGTGCATTAAAAATGATAATTATGAAGAATTCAAAGAAAGAGGAAAATTGGTATGAACTTATGCAGAGTGAAATAAACAAGACCCAAAGAAAAATATGCCCAATGACCTCAATAATGTAAATAAAATGATCACTAGAAGAAAGCAAAAGTTTTAGTAATTAAAAGACCTTCGATGATCCTGAAAAGGAGATAATGAAACACATTGCCCCCCATAGAAGAAAGGAGGTTGGGTTATAGGGCAGAATGATTTATAAACATTGTCAGACATAATCATCGTACCATTTATTTTTGCTTAATATTCATTATCTGGTACAATGGAGGGTACAATTTGTGAGGGAGATGAGAATCTTCTTCCAGATACTATGAAGTAAAGTAAAAAGATATCAATATAACATATTTTTAATTTAAAAAAATTAAGACATTTTGACTAATGTTCAGTATGAAGGTATTTGTAGAACCTATATTTGATTGTGTGCTGCCCGGGGAAAGGGGGGAAAGGGGAGGAGAGAAAGGGGAAGAAAAGTTGAAACTCAAGGGATTGTGGAACTGAATATTGTTAATTAAAAGTAAACAAATAAATTTAATTTTAAAAAAGAAATTAGGAAGTTTGGATTAGATCATCTTTAAGCTTTCTCCAGATCTAAGTCCCACGATCCTACAAACCTATGATGTTTCTGTTTGTCTCTATTTCTCTATCTCTTTCTGCCTCTCTGTCTCGCTTCATATTACTTCATATATACTTTTTAATATATGTATCAGAGGACATTTCATATTCCTTAAGAATATGTAAGTGTATATAACCTCTTTAAGGGTAGGTATTGCTTTATTTTTGTCTCCGGGTCTTTATCCTCTAGTATGATGCCTTGTACATGATAAAGGCTTAATAAATACTTCTTGAATAGAGCTAAATACTTCTGAGAAAGGTACAGTTGGGTCCCACCTTAGAGAGAGGAGATCGAATATGAATTGTCCAAGGTAATTTTCAAATTTGATCACTATAGACTCATCACTAGTAGGCCGGCCATTAGATGCACAAATGGTCATACATTATGATCAGTCTGTGGGCAAGGGTATTTTGGTGGTCAAACAGTGGCAAGATGAGGAAAGGACTGACTGGGACAATACTTGAATACATCAGAGAGAAAGAGGCTAACAAAACACCGAAAGCTTTGTTGTACCGGAATTGAATTTCCTTGAGAGCAGGGATTATATATTCCAAACTTCGTATTTTATCTCCCTTTGTTGTTGGTGTTGTTCTTTAATCATTTCAGTCATTTTAGTCACAATGTCTAATTCTTCATGACTCCATTTGATATTTTCTTGGCAGAGATACTGGAGTGGTTTGCCATGTCCTTCTCTAGATCATTTTATAGATGAGGAAGCAGAAGCAAATAGGGTTAAATGACTTGCCCAGGATTACATAGCCATTAAGTGTCTGAGGCCAGACTTAGATCCAGAAAAAAAGGCATCTTCCTGACTTTCAGGCCTGGTGCTCTATCCACTGCTCTATCTAGCCACCCTCTCCCCCTTTTTTGGAGGTCAGTTTTAATAATAAAATAAGGAGGCCTCATATTCACCAGGACCAGTGTCGGGGTGGTCAACAAAGCAGTGAGCCCACAATCTGAGTTATATAGTTTGTTTTAAAATTATGCATATAGTTTTGTCAGATACATATTAGAGATGTTGCTGATCTGTTGCTATTTTTAGGGCCATAAAACAAACCAAAATAACATATCAAAAAAGTTGCAATACTGTGGTAAGATAATTTTTTTTTCATATGTTCCAACTGAGTGAATGGCTGCTTCAGTGGAAGGCAGCTATTGTGGGAGGGTTGGGAGACAGATGTCAGTGACCATGGCAGGACATGTACCAAAAATATAGAGCACATGGCTTGCTTGGCATAAGATTGGGGGATGGTGTGGGGGGGTGAGGGGAAGGATGCTTACTGAATGTCAGCCTGATTAGAGTGGATAGTGACAGTCTTACCCCAGGCACATTATAAGGGAAAATATTTCCTAGAAGAGAAGTGCAGCCGTAGAGCTTAGGAACCACCATGCATTGCGTTTGATACAGTAATGGAAGGTGTTGCTTTTGAATGAGGTACTTGAAGGAGTTGGTCATGTCTTTGTATGGAACACAAAGCAGAAGCTGTTGTTCTACCATATGGTCAGCCACAGGAAACTAAACTGATGTGATAGTTTAGGTAATTGGGAAGGAAAAATCAGTCCCCAGGTGTAACAGCAACTCAGCCATTTGTTAAGTTTCAGCTGTTTCTAATTCTTCTTGGTTCCAGGGAATTAAAACGATCTATTTAATGCAACAAAGAGTGCTTTGTACATAGTAGGTTTTTAATATATGTCTGTTGAATTGACCTGAATTGATTCAAAGTGCCTACTGACACAGGCAATCTTGAGACCATCTGTCTTGGTTATAGGGAAGCCAATATGAATCAGTCAGTCAACAAACTGTTTCAAAGTGCCTTATGTGCCAGGAACTGTGCTGTGCTGGAGAAATGAAGGAAAAAAAACAAACAAACAGTTTCTGTTCCCAAGGACTTCACAGTCTATGAGAGAGACAACATGCAGACACTTAATACATACACGATATATACAGTATAAATTGGAACTAATCTGTGAAGGAAGGTGAGAGTGGGGGGAGACTCTGGTGAAGGTAGGATTTGAACTAACTTGAAGGATGTCAGGGAAACCAGTAGGTAGAAGTGAGGTGAGAAAGCATTTGTCTCTAGGTGAATGAGAATGAGAAACACTGGAATAGATTTCTATATATCAGAAAAAGATGAAGTCCTGTTTGCATGTTGGCCTAGGGCCTTCAAACCTACTAATCTCTTGTGTATAATTTTATGTGACCCCTAGGTGGGTGTGTTCACAGGTTTGGGAAGTAAATTCTATCTGTCCAGGTAACAGAAGAACATAATTAGAGTCATTGGATCATAGGCTTAGAGCTATAAAGAACCTTAGAGGCCATCAGGTCCAGCCCTCTCTTTTCACAAGTGAAGCACAGAGGAGTAGGTGAGTCGTTCAGGGTCACACAACTCTAAGTTCCTGAGGCTGAATTTAAACTCTCTGGCAGGGATTCTTAACTAGGCATTTGTGCACTTTAAAAAATAATTATTATTTTGATAATTGATTCCAATATAATTTACTTTTTTGGGCAATCTTATGCATTTTATTCTATGCATTTAAAAACGTTATTCTTAGGTGTCCATAGACTTCATCAGATTGTCAAAGGATTTGCAACACACACAAAAAAGCTAAGAACCTCTACACTATGGCTTTTGACCATCTATGAGAATCATTTGTAAAGAGAAATGGATGCAGATTTAGTTAGTTCAGGGCATGCTTAATTGTTAATCTGAGATTTTTTCATTTCATCAACACAGAATAGGTCTTATTAAAGAAGAGAAACAGTCCTTGATGCTTGGACACAGTGTAGCCAGGAAAGAAGGTAAGGTTTCTGACAGAAGGGGTCAAAGACAGATAAGAATGGAGTCACATTGTAGTCAGACACTTTAAAGATGACAGATCAAATAAATATGTGACCAACAAGATGGATTGGCATCAACATATATGAAAAAGATGACAAGGCTGGATGGAGTTGGGTTGTAGTCACTGACAACAGGTGAGATTTCTTCTAGAAAGTCAATTTGATCCACCATGTTTTAATAAGTTGTTAGGGTTATCTGAGAAGCCCTGCCCCACAAGGATATATGGAGGTGCTGGATTAGGGCAGTGGCTTTGTTTTCCTTGACTAAAGAATCCTGTAAATTTGTCTTGTGAATGAGTGTTATGTCCTTGGGGCAGAGGTGAGGTTCTCGTAGGGCTTAGATGGGCATGCACTCCATGAGTCAATGAGTATTCATTTTCTGAGTCATCTTTCAGTGTCAGAGAAAGGTGGTATTGTAATGGAGCATATTTCCTAAGGCCATAAAAAGACAGTTTTGAAAATTCATGGTAAAAAAAAATGCTTCTCATTTTTCCCTCAACAGTAGATTTCTATATCCAAAATACTTTTAAGTTTTTCTTTTCTTTTTTTTTCTTTTACAGATGGAGATTCCCTACATGCTAAATCCCACCCAAATCAATTGTAATGGGAGAACTGACCAATGAGGGCTAAGTCCTTAGTGCATAATTGGATTTGCCTTTTCTGGTGGATCATATTATAAAACATGACCAGATATTCCCTGCCTATTTCTAGTCCCATAGGTATAGATTTGGTAAGCCTACTTCTGACCAAGAGGGATGGATAAACTGGTACTGAGTGGTAGGAGTCTTCTCGTTGGCTGAAGAGACAGAAGGGCTGATGAGTCAGAAGAGGCTGAGGAGAGAGCTCAGAGAGAGCTGAGAGGGCATTTGAAGGTTCCTGAAGATATGCTCTCAAGTGAAGAGGACTTCTCTGAACTGTCAAGTGGAAAAGAAAGATGGCCACTTTCCCCCTACCAGACTGCCATGTACTTCTGAACATATGGTGCATCTTTCTTTTAATTTTATTATTTCCTGATCTTAGGTAAGTAAGTATACAGTTATGAAAATGCTCAACTGACTGATGAGACCAGGAGAGCTATCATAAAGGTTCCAATGACAATTGGAATCACAAGCAGAGTTGAGTATAATAGAAGTGGTTAACAACAGAGGAATCAGACAGCCTGCAGATGGAGGTGGAATTAAGTCACTAGAAAATGGCGATTATAGCCAGGATGGTGATTCATGACAGAGGAGTTTCCCAAATCCAGCCAAGAGCTAGCAAGGGTAGGGTCCCTTCAGTCTTGAGGTTACATGTGGTCCTCTAGGTCCTCAAGTGTGACCCTTTGACTGAATCCAAGCTTCACAAGATTTGTTCTATAAAATTTGGACTCAGTCAAAAGGCCACACTCAAGGACCTAGAAGGCCACATGTGGCCTCAAGGCTGCAGGTTCCCCACTCCTGATTAGAACTACGGGGAAATGTTGTTAAAGCTCTATGAAGAAAGAAAAGAGTCATCCATTGGAAAGTATTTGGTTATTCATCATCTACAAGAGTGCTTTGTACATATTGTACCTGAATTTTTTGAGTTCAACCTCTCAAGACATTGTGCATGTGTAAGGGGAGAGTGAGCCTTTGGGTTGGGGGACAGTGTTTTATAACTACTGTTCTTTCTATTCCTTCTTAGTAAGTACCATTTTCTAAAAAGCTAATAAATTTCTACTGGTTAATTGATATGAGGAATCCCAGATGGAATCTAATGAGCAACAATATTAAAAGCCATAACACCTTAAGATTGCCCCTAAAACTCTAAGGGGAGAAGAAAGAAGCTTTTCTCTACCAACCCAATCCACTAATGTAAATGTGAATTAAGAGAGTGTACTCAAAGGTGTTGTGACACAAACAGTAAATTAAAATTTAAAATCAAACTAATTTCTAATTATCCAAACAATAGACTATGATTGACTTTATTTTTCACCTGCATATGTTGGTATCGAGTAGAAAAATCCATAGCTATTATACAGTCCTAAGTAAATCACTAGTTTGCACAAGAATTTCAGACAAACAGGTTAATTCACTCTGATTTCTCTCATTTACTCACCTAGGTACTTATTAATTCATACATGTATGCATATACTCATTTATTCAATTTGCATTTGGAGTTTCTACTGTTCATAATACTGCTCTAGATATTAGGAGGAATAAACTTTCTAATGCAGCACTGCCGTCAAGGTGCTTATAATCTAGTAAATGAGAATGGGAAATGTTTCGATAATAATAGAAGACCTCAACACAACTGCTAAAGTGGTTTTTCTTAGTCTAGATCTGACTATGTAACTTCCCTGCTCAACTTCCAGGATTTCCCTCTTGCCTGTGAGATCAACCACAAATTCCTTTGTTTGGTTTTTAAAGCTCTTCACAACTTGTCCCCAACCTATCCTTCTAGCCTTGTTCTACTTCCTCCCCTTCTCACTGCTCCTCATATAGGATACCCTATCTTCCTTCTCCATGCCTTTCAAACACCTTTTCCCAATGCTTCCTCCTTCCCTCCCTCCCTCCCTCCCTCCTTCCTTCCTTCCCTCCTTCCCTCCTTCCTTCCTTCCTTCCTTCCTTCCTTCCTTCCTTCCTTCCTTCCATCCATCCTCTCTTTCAAACGTTTAGCTTGGGGGGCAGCTAGGTGGTGCAGTGAATAGGGCCCTGGAGTCAGGAGGACCTGAGTTCAAATGCGGCCTCAAACACTTAACACTTACTAGCTGTGTGACCTTAGGCAAGTCACTTAACTCCAACTGCCATGCCTTGCTCCCCTGCAAAACCAAAAACAAAGAAACTTGTAGCTTGAGCTTCACCTTCTTCACGGAAGTTTTCCAGATCCCCTCAATTGCTAGTGCCTTTTTCTTTAACTATCTTGTATATATTTTGTATTTATTGAGTATCTATTTGTGTGTATAAATGTCTCCCCTAATAGAATGTAAACTCCCTGTGGACAAAATCTACTTCATTTTTTAAAATCCCCAGCACCTAGCACAATGCTTAGTACATAGAAAATGCTTAATGAATGCTCATTGGTTAATTGGAAACAATGTTTAATGAACTGTCAGAAAAAGGAGTCGAGGCAATGAGTGTATGCCATCAGTATTTAGAGAAGATTAAGAGAATCAGAGAAGCACAGAATTTCAGAATTTGAAGGGAGGGACCTCAAATAATTCTATTATCTATTCCAAATTATCTATTCCAAATAATATTTGAAAGATAATCTTACTAAAATATAACTAATGAATTTTATCTGATATTTCCTAGAACTTCAGTAAGAGAGAACCCATGTCCTTCCGAGTCAAACTATTCCACTTTTGTTAGGAATTTTTTTTCTTGCATCAAGCTTAAATTTTTGTCTTAAAAATTCTATCAGTTTCCCTTGTTTCTGCCCTCTGTAGCAAACAGACCGGTTCTAATTCTGTGTCCTCATATTAGTCTTTCAGACACTCAAAGTCTGATTATCATGTACACCAGTTACTTCAAAAGATAAGACATAAACTCAAAGTCTTTCACCAAATTTTATTTTCCTCCTCTGAACACTCTATTTTATTAATATCCCTTCTAAAATGGGGTGTATATAACTGATCACAATACTCCAGTTATGGTCTGACGAGAGCAGAGTACAGATGGACCACCATCACCTCCCTATTCTCCCTGAAAACTCATTCTCTCTTAAAATATCTGAAGTTCTCATTAGCTTTTTGGCTCTCATAATGCACTCTTGACTCATAATGAGCTTGTAGTTCATTACAGAAATCCTATCTTTGTCAGAGGAATTGCTGTCTAGACATGCTTCTCCAATTTCCATGCTTGTAAATTAGATTTCTTGAACCCAAGTATGACTACATTAATGTCTGTCAAATGCTGGCATTATATTCAGTCCAATTTTCTAGCTTCTAAAGAACTCTTTGGATCTTGAATGTATCCCTCCTAGGTCATTCCTCCCAGTCCTTAGGATAGTGCCTAGCATATATTAGGTGTCCCATAAATGTTCATTGAATGATTGATTAGGTTTCTTTCATTTGCAGATTTGCTCTGAATGACATGTATGTTCTTATCTAACTCACAGATACTACTATTAAATAGCACAAAGCCATGTACAAATTCCTGAGGATTCCAATGAAGACCACCTTCTGAATTGACATAGGACATTTTTGACTGCTCCTTGTGTCTAAACATTCAAACATTTCTGAATCCATCTAATTGTATTATTATTTAACCCACAACTCTCTTGTCTTTTCTATAAAGATAGCATGAGAGACTTGATCAAATGTTTTTACTAAAATCTAGAAAAAAAGACATCCACAGAATCCCCCTGATTTAACAGCATAATAGGAATCTCCTTGTCTATCTCACTCAGGCTGGAAATACAGGGTCTGCTTAGGAGCCTAGTTCCACTCTGCTCAGCACAGGAGATTTGACCTCATTTCCTGACTGGGACCAGTTTGCTCCTCTTTCAGCAACTAGTATCCCCCTCCCTCATTGCCCGGAGGCTCACCATATTAATGTGCAGATACCTAATCAACTTAGCCTATTATGTTGTTAAAAATTCATACACTCATGAGATCTGACAGCCTCAGTCTCTCTAGCAGTAGAGATTCCAGGTATTAGACACCATACCTCATTCTACTAATACACCTATGTTGTATGTGCCCACTCTGCTCACTGATGATGTATGCATTTGTTTTTTTTAAATTTTATTATAGTTTGCATCATTCATTTCCACAAGATTTTGAGTTACATATTTTCTCCCCCTCTTTCCCCCCCGACCACCCCAAAACAGCCATCCCAGTGTGTCCCCCCTCCCTCAGTCTATTCCCTCCTATGTCACTTTTCAGTAGGGCAAAATGGATCTCCCAACCACAGTGCCTGTGTATCTCAAGTTCCAGTTGGATGTAGTCAATAATAATAATAATAATAATAATAATTGCATATATATATATACGTAGATACACATTCATAACATCTGATTATGGAACTCCAGATTCCAGATTCTTTCTCTTCCTCCCTCACCTCCCATCCCCACTGGAAGGACAAGCAATCAAATACAGGCTGAACATGTGAAATTACACAG